>JAHWFO010055510.1:1615863-1702831 GCA_023313115.1 Rhysida immarginata | reverse complement strand
TATTATTATTATTATTATTATTATTATTATTATTATTATTATTATAATAATGTTCGCCATTTAATAGTAAAGATAGTCCTGGCTTGCGAACAAGGAACCGAGCTTTTAACCTATGCTCATGGGGCATATTTGATAGCGACAGCTTCCATGTCCGCGAGCCGTTGGGGGCGTATACCCGGAAATCCCTGGTTCGAGTCCAGGCCGTGGAGTTTTATTTATTATTTTTCTCTATTTATTAATCAATATCGGAGGTAATGGCGTGAAAAAAATCATCTTATGACCCTTTTCCAATTATTAGGTACTCTAAAGTCATTTAGATTTCGGCGTCAAGACTGTTATGATTCGGCGAACTAGATTCCTATCCATAGTCCTGGCAAATTCTCAACATGGTAATCTCTCATGGTTTGGTGGTAACGTGGTTTTCTTTGATCATGGTCGTCTTCTATCAATCTTGGGATACAAATTTTACTTGGGTTTTTGCTCTTTGCCTTCATTCCAGCAATGTCCATATTCCTGCAGCAAACCAGTGTTTCGGATATCCTCGCACCACTCCTGGACAGCCGCCTGAAGCTCACTGTTAGAGAACTTCTCATCGCTCTTATATTGCATCGAATAAGGCGTAGTTGCTAAACAAATCCAGCGAATGTGGAGCATGAGGCAGCAGATCATACCTTAAAACAATTCCAGGTAGCAATTGCGTGACAACGCACGCCGCGTCTCCATTTCTTGTATGAATGCCCGAAGCAACCACTCCTTTCCTTCAAAGAACGAGGAGAGTCAAAATGCACTGAGATTAGGAAAGTGGGAAGATATAATAGCTCAGATATGCTGTCGCTTTATCAGTAATACCTCGTGGACGTCAACTTTCTGACAAGTAAACTTTATCTGATATGAATCGGATAGTCGAAAGAGACATATGCAATCGATAGAGCAGGATTGTCGTATTAATACCTGAAAGTCCCAGCGACAGAGTTCCGCTTAAAGTCACAGAAAGGATACCAAAGCAGAGCAGAAACATAAAAGAGAGTTATGTACCTGAATTCTAGACTCGATTTCAACTGCAGTAACAAGACTGCTTATTAAAGCAAACACGACGCCTGAATTCCTCTTGTATTTCGTAATTTGCTTCACAATGAAATTTCCCAATATTTATACGTCGATCCTGCTCTATCGATTCCCATATGTCTCCTTCGGCTACTCGATTTATACTTGTTAACTTGTGACCTGCAATCTGCGTTGGTCACAGAATAATTTTTTGAGTGGAAAATGAAAGGAAAAATTTCGAAATTCAAATCTAGGGACCACGATCAACTGTTCGTGACTTCTACCGCGGAACAACAGTAGAACAAAGCAGTCTCAATGATGGTAGCGTGAGTAAATAACTAGCATATTAAATATTCTGAAGAATGCCTTAATGTGCCTTTTTCCGCTATGGCTTAGTGGTAGAAGCGACGAGTCGCTCACTCCTGGTCCGTAGTTGGAATTTAGTTGCGGAATTTTTTCCTTTTATTTCCACTCTTAAAATTAAGAGAGTGAATTCTTTTAAACTATTTATTTTTAATTAGTCAGGATGCGGTTTTGTAATTTTCAGCACAGAACAGTGCAGCTAAATATTCTTAAGTAATATCGAGTTCAAGTGATGCAATAAATACATGAAAACAAGTGGTGCAACTGCACCCTAAAGAAAGTTTAGACGGCCGAACAAACTTGTATCTTAACATGTCAGTGGTCATTATGGGAATACAAAAGCGAAATTTTTCCAATAACGTTCAACGTTTACGCATATTTTTGCTTTCTCCAAAAAATTTGCTCTTGTGGTCTTAGGTTTAATGCACTTATGCCTTATGATTGGGAATGCTATACCGCAGCTTTCATCGCGGAAGCAACGTTTACGCTGTTTCCACAAGAAATTCTTTGTCAACCTTTCTACAGCGTCTACAATCTTGTTGAGTGGCTACTGTTAATTAGATTCCCTTAATAAAGCACTTTAAAGAACAAAGTTGTCGCATCGGATGACGAAGTTCCGCTAGCTTTCATCGATCGGCGAGTGTTTTATTTTTTCGATTAGCGGGATCGATAATGGTTTTGGGCCTTGTGAAAGTGAAGTCCTTCAACGTTGTTCCTTTCTACATTTTTATTTTATTCGTAATATTTTTAAAGTAATAGTTTTTACTCTGTGTTTATATGACGAATTAAATTCTATGCTTGAGTGATTTATACTTTTTTATTTTGAGAATTTCATGTTTGATAAAGTTTTAAGCTTTTTGACTTAGGCCTTTGTTTGACTGTGAATTTAAACACACGCAAGGATGAATTCAAATTGACTTATCGATCATTTCTTTGCATAAATCCCTTCACTTAAGAATTAAGAAAGAACACCTGACTACATCTGCCGGCACAAGTTTTCCCTTTTTCACCTTGTCTAAATTATCTTTGACCGGTGAATCTTTGTAACGAAATCGGAAGAATGGGTCGTTAAACTAAACAAATTCCCTTCCCTCATCCTGTGAGCTAGGGATACGTGTGTGTCGATCTCTACTCTCATTAGTCTTCAATCTTGACTCTTCTCCTTTGATCAGGTCGGTAACAAAGGCTCAGCTCGTTTCCATTTACTGGGCTTTCATCCTCCCCTGGCAAACATCGTTCGGGCACGAAAGTAAGAATGTCACGTGTTTCTGTTTTACTTCCAGGAATTCGTTTGCTCTTCTTAAAGTAACAGTTGAAGCACATTACCTAGCGGAATCCTCTCCCCACTCCACCTCCTTCTTGCCATTCTTCCTTGTTGCTTCTAAAGAGCTTTTCCCCCTATTCCATCCTTAACTTGACTGCTTTCTTCAATTTTGCATCTCCTTGTTATCCTCTGGAACACTTTTTCCTGGCTTTTTTTTCTTTTGCTTTTCCTCCGTGCCATTGCCGTCGTCGTGTTTCCTTTCAGTTCCTACGAACGGATGAAATTGCATCTTTTCATATATTCAGAGTGGCACAAACAGGGCTCCCCGTAAACACACGGAAAATTTATGGAATTAATTCCCGTGCCTTGTGCTTCACGTGAAGAGGAAAAGCATCCATCACTCGTTTGACGAGTCCTTCCTGCACAAGCGGTCTCTCCTCTTCGGTTTCATTCCGGCGGACGGTTCAAATACCTGGCGCCGCTGCAGCTGCAATCTTTCTCTCTCAAGAGCACGTGTTCCTTTAAATACGCGGGCGATTTTCATTAAATCGAATGCACAGGATGTAAATTCACTGTGTAGAACTGACGTATACATATTAAAATGCTAAAGCGGAGGTGCCTAACTCACTGCTTAGCGAGACTCGGAGAAGGTTTATTTCAGGTCAATAAATCATCGGTCGTGATTTACGCAGCATTTATAAATTAATTTACCAGGAAAAATAACCAACATTTTCAATATTTATTGAAAATCTACTGAAGCAAGACATTTTCCCTTTAATTTTTAGATATTTGAAGTATATTAAGCAAAAGAAAAAGATTCTTCTATAATAGAAATTAAATATAATGCAATTTTGTACTGTATACATACCGGGTGTCCCAAAAATGACTGATGGATTTTGAAAATCAATAAAAAAAAAGACAGCTATGTATCGTTTGCAGCCTTATGCTTAGGAAATCAGAGAAATTTATCCCACCAAATTTCAAATTTAGTTAACATTTCTACCGAGAGATGGCTCTGCAGGCGATCTGTAACAGGTATAGTTAAAACGAAGTATTTCAGCTCGCCATTTCATAGTTCGTCGTCAAGCTGATAGCGTGTGCTGTTGAGATTGCAAGTCCGCTCACCAAAATACGTAATATATTTCATAAATGGCGTGGTTAGTGGCAATGTATGACGTAATTTTTTTTAGTTCTTATCTCAGCGGCTGAGATGAGACTTAGCCACTGGGTATCAATGCCGAACGGTGATTGGTTAATCACCAAATTGTTTTAACCTTGTAAGTATTGGAAGTTGACCATCTGTGTACTATTAATCTGTGGCTTTTAACTCGGTGTTTGAATACTATCTATTTTAATACCTGCCCTAACAATACTCCAATCTTTTCAACAATATGATCATCAAGGTCTGTATCAATTTTTCAGGCTTTTTCAAGCCAATTGCACGTGGTCTCACAGTGACTGTAGAATACCAAAATATAGAACGTGGTAAAACAATCGCTTCGTGGTGACGAGCCATGAATGAATAAAATGTTACTTTCTATTTAAGATGTGGGCACGCGCATGATACGATCGCTTTGTCAAGGCTCCATTATTAATTGTACTCCGTCAGTACGGTTGTAAGAGACATAGAATACTGTTTTTGCCATAAAGCAACTGTGTTCCTTGGTCAATTGGAATTGTTTTGTCTTTTACGTGAACGTCGAGCAATTAAATGAATTAGCGTTGTTCATTAGGAACTTTAGCTAAACTTTAAATTATCGAATTTAAAATTACTTCTGCGACACAGATAAACTCTTTCTTGGAATATTACAAGATTTTAAATATTAAGTTGTATTATGTACATGTATTTAAAGCTAATAATCCGTTGACAGAAAAGTTCTTTTAAAAAACGCTAACAAAAGAAAATGACAGTGTACTTCCATGTTATCTTTGAGTCAAATAGGCGCTGTAGTGGACTCTTAAAGCATCCAATTCATTAGGATAGTGGAAGAAAACTGAAATTGTTGACAAACATCGCCGGGACACTCATGTTTCCCTTCAACAGCTCGTGGATGCCATCTCTTGTTTGTTTAAATCCCAAAGGTAAAGGGCACGAAGGTTAAAGTCTGCATGTCTAGTGAAACGCTTTAAGTTTCCTGTCTTCATGAAAGGCTTTCTTGTGAAGAGAGTCAGATGCTAACAAACATTATAATAAAAACACGTGAAGAATTAATTAAAGTCTCATTCTGAAATTCGTTTAAAATATATTCAAAACTTTTGTGCATTCTTAAAGTGAAAAATAATTAAGCCCTAAAAACACTGAAGGAGGCGATACATACTGATATAATTTTAAGCCTTATTTTTATACGCAATCCTTACTTGCGAAAATATTTTACCTCTCGCTTGACGATAATTCACTGGACGATAATGAATTAAATATACAAGAGAATAATGCTTTTATAGAAAAAAATGGTTTGAGCATCAGGATGGTTTTCGAAGGTCCCTGGTTCCATTCTAGTCTGTGGAATTTTCTTTTTTTTTATTTTCATTTCATTCAATATGTTTCTTGAGTGATTGACATCTATGAATTATAATAATAGATAAAATACCAGAATAAAACCTGCATAGATATGAAAGTTAAAAAAGTTACCTTATGAAATTTGGTTTATTTTTCAACGTAATCTCCATGAACATTTAGGCACTTGTCTCAGTATTTCAAGAGTCCCTCAAAGCGAGCAGCGAAGAATATTTGTGGTTGGTGTCGTAGCCAGCTGGTAACCTCCCGAGAGACCTCCTCCATATCCTGGAACCGGTGACTACCCAGTTGATTCTTCTGTGAGCCGAAGAGGTGAAAGTCGGATCGTGCCAATACATTGTGATGCATGTATAACAATTTTGTTTCTTTTATTATGATCCTACTCAAACTACAAATAAAAATTCCATGTCTGAAAAACAAGTATATCACATGGAAAGAAATTTGAAAGGTTCATTATCATTTCTGTAGGACGGATGTTCCAGTCGATCCCAATCTAGGGACCGTATGTGAGCCACTGGTTTTGGCACTGAGTGGATAAGCGTTGTCATCCAAAAGGAAAACACCATCTCGCAAAGCATCGTTGATAAACATTTTTTACCGTAAACAGGTAACATTTCCTTGTGCACATGCTCAGCAGATTTGCCCTTTGCCCTCAGAAATCGAATTACGGCCCGTTGTTCTTCACGGGTACAATCAGCCAACACACTTGCCTTCTTACCCACTTGACATTCGAATGATTCACCGCTGCGTTACACGGAGGTGCTGCTACCTGCACCACAATTGTATAAAGAATCATTACAACGACCGATTTTCATAGAACAATTTGAAGATATTTCATTTTGCGGCTATTATATTAACTTACCCTCGTAATTGTAAGAGATTTAAAATAACAAATTATTCCCAGCTACTACGTGGTGAGTCACCGTATAGGAAATAAATGACTTCTCAATATAAATTAATAGGAATACTCTAATGTATAGATCCTCCTTTTTCCATCCAGTAACAGCATCACAATACTCCTGTCGTTACGACAGTGGCACGTTCCGAATAACTGTATCCAGTATCATCTCAATAAATGTTCTATAGCCTTGAGATATTTTGAGTGAGCAGGTTTCTGCGGCAACGTGACATCGCCATGGTTATATTATGCACAGGACCCATTCTATGAACCTTGAGGAATGTTCCTCACACAACGGTACTGCCGTCACAACAAAAGATCCATAGTCTCATGTTGTTTTCGCTAAATTCTGGCCTTCCCCTTTTGGTGCAAAAGAAATCTTCATTCTCCTGAACATAAACATGATTTGTATCATCAAGGGGTCAATTATTATTAAATTGATAAGTCAGTAATGTTTTTCTAGATTTTAAGACAGCAATATGTCGTTACTTCAAACTAATGTCTTAGTTTCCAGGCTTTAGAGTAAATACTAGTACGATCCATAAATACGGAGACTGGCCTTCCTGACGGATATGATGTGTTATTATCATGTGGTACACACAACCACCTTCAAAGTACTCCTGTTATGCAACTATGCACTTCTGCCAACGCGAGTATAGTAGCTGAAATTATTCCTGAAGCCTTTCGAGGAGATGGTCTTTAGGGCGGCTGTTGGTCTTTCCTGGGCCTCAGATGCAATCTTGAAACGGCGTCCTTTGAGTTCGTTTTTCAGACAGGTAATAGTTGCATGGGGTGAAATCAGGTGAGTAAGGGAAGTATGGAGGGGATAGTGTTTCCATTTTGGCAAGTGTAGCCTGCACCATGAGAAACCGATGTGCGCGGGCATTATCATGTTGCAGTACCCAATCCTTGCTTTTCCAGGGTTCTGGGCATTTCCGGCGGCCAGCATCACGGAGACGTTGACAGAATGAGATATTCACACGTTGTTCTTCAAAAGTCATTTCTGCTTCCAACGAACGCGAACAACTGCAGTTCACAGACACGCGTTGTTTGAAAAAATCCTGCACTTCGGAGCTGCTTCCTGCTTACCAAGTCTCTTATCATATGTGCCTCTACATCATGGTCAAATGGTTCCCCTATCTTCCGAACCTGATTGAAGATTGAACCAGCACAGTCTCCGAACTTACTGATCATCTAGTATATCAGATTGTAAAGAAAATATCTATAAAAATGTAATCAATTATAAACATAGTTCAAGCTTCTTAAATTACTCACCTAATCTCCAGGTATTCATCATTGGTAGTAAGGACTCTATTGTTCCATCGATCGATCAGTCCATCACGATAGAAATCTGGCGAATGAGACCGGAAAAATTCGTCCAGGCAGCGTTCACTTCATCATCATTAATAAAATTTCATCAAAGCGCGGGGGAGGTCGTGGCCTGGTGGGCTTTTACTAAAAAAAATGAAAGTCTGATGGAGCAAGATCCCTGAAATAAGGAGGGTAAAATAAAAGTTTCCAATTCAGAGTGCGTATTTTTCCTGGGTCATTAAAGCAATATGTGGTCGAGCCTTGTCTTGGCGCATGTCGATTAAGCAGTGCTGGGCGCTTAATCTTCACAGCAGAATATAATAGCTCCAACTGCTTTCATGGTATGGTTACACCGCGACATAGAAGAATTACACTACGACAATCCCACCAGCAATGGAGCATAACCTTGTTTAGGGGTGGCTTAGCAAAGTTCTGTGAGGCATATCCATGTTTCGTCCATGCTGCTTTTCGCGTAATTTTATGTGACCCACTTTTCATTTCCTGCGACTAATCGATGATAAAAGCCTTCACGTTCTTATTTCGCACACAAACAATAATTCGACGTTTAGTATTAAAGTTACCAGTGAATGAACTTCGATTTCATTAAATTAAAAACATCATCGTTTTTCGTTAATTGGCAAAGAAATAGTTAGTTTTCAGAACGGATTCTGCGAGTGATGTGCGTCAGGCAGAGCAGTAATTGAATTTCTTTTGGCGGAAAATGAGACCATCGCAAACATTCGGAGGCGCTTAGAAATGTCTTTATAGAGATAGTGGATATCAGTCGTTTAGCGAACCGGCTGTCATCATCGGAAGTAGGTCGAGGGCAAAGAGAGACAGATTATTTCCAGAATGGTACAGATTTGACATCTAACTGGCATAAGACCTACATTCAAAGGGGTGTGGAAAATAGGCTTAATAACTAAAAATCTGGGGAAGAATGTGACGTATTCAAAGCTGCTGCTATAAAACAAGTCCTGAATGAGAAACAAAAATGTGTCTTATTACTCATTGAATAATCATCGTAGAATTGTTCATAGTTTTGTTGGAGACAAAAATCCACACGACAGCAGGTGTTGATAGGTTTTCTTTTAGTGAATGTAGGCGAAAATGTTGCACTAGAGAATATAATGCTGTTTAGTCTGGAATTACGTCATCAGGAAATTTCAGTTGAAAACACCGGATGAATATTGACAAGATACAGTATTTCAGCAAAGTAATCTAATGTTCAGTGAGATTCGCCCCGGTGAAACATGAATTTGTGCTTACAGTAGTCGTTAACATAGGAAGGCAATTGCAAACTACCAATATAAATTATTGCCAAGTATAATGGACCTGTCTAGGACAGAACACTCACTATTACTAATCGGTAAGGCGGAATCTCCAAGGTCGTCCAAACTTGTAAAAGTATTTTGTCCATGCATGTAAATAACCTGATGTATTTCTATTGTCTTAAAAGATAAAAATGATTCGGGAAATTTTGAATCAGAATCTCTTGCGTTTATTCAGAGGTATTTGCAAAGAAAACGTTCCTTCATTTTCAAAGAAACTGTTTTAACACCAATAAATGCTATAATTCTGCATTGAACACTACGTAATGTAGATTAAATCCTAGAAAAATGTTTCTGAGGTTTAGTTCGAAACCACTATTCAAATTTTCCGAGAATATTCTTGTAAAAAGCAGAAAACGTATGTTACCGTAATTTCCATTGTCACCTTTAAAGAAGTCACCTCCGGCATGGATGCAACGATACCAGCGATTTTCCCTTTTTTGGAAGCATTCCTGTAAGTCCGAAGGCTATAGAGTGTTCAAGACCAGTTGCGATTCTACTTGGTTATCTTCAATGGAGTTAAAACGCCGCCCTTTCATTTTAGAGAAGAGATAGAAATCGCAGGAGAGTAGGGAGGGTGGGGGAACGTTGCCATATTATTTTTGACAGAAATTCCTTCACAACGAGCGATGTGTGCGGGCGCGTTATCATAATGGAGCAACCAGTCTTTCTTCCACAACTCAGAACGTCTGCCCGAAATTTTCCTTCAATTTCCTCAAAATTTCGCAGTAAAGCTTTCTGTTGACAGTCGGACCAGGTCGAACAATTTGAAAATTCACATTGCAACACAAACAGCAATAATTCGCAACGAAACGCGCCTATGATTATGAAACTTGGCAGAGCAGCAGCTGAAAAGTACACGATAAGGCATCTAGCGACAGAACCTCGTACTGTTTTTGGTTTGGGTAGAATATTCAAATTCTCGGTTATTTTGAGTATCACATCGTACTTCAGGATATTTACAAAATTCCTTATCCAGAAAATATAATTAAACTCAAAAAAATCTTTTCGAACATTCGTAGGTACATGTTTTAATGTTAGTATTCCACATGGAAGCTCCAATCCAATTCTGTATCCTTTCATTTAGAAATCCCCTTGGAAAAGCTACGCAAAAGCATTTTTTATTCTTCTGCCGGAGTTAAGGGAAGGAGGAAAAAAACCTGGATCTAAGTAATGAGAAGCAAAACAAGGATTCATCCCCATTTCCCATAGGAGTGGAGAGGGAAGAGAAGTTTTGAGAGGAGCTAGCTAACAGCAACCCACCCGCCAGCCTAATTCTTTCTGCTCTGCTGAGTTAATCATCGCTTGTAATGAGATGATTTCGGATTGTGAAGCATGTAGGAAAGATTAAAAAAGAAAAACACATCTAATCCGAAGCATATTTTCCAGGACGGTACGCAGGGGGGCTTCGCTGACCCGGTTGGATTAATTCGTCGATTTCTGGTTATAGGTTTGTCTCTTGTGCAATTAGCGAGCACAAAGAATGGAATGGGAGCCGTAATTTGACCATTTTCTGTTTGTCTTTTCTTGGCGTTCACATGGAACTCGCCGCGGAAATTGTGTATAAATGGGATTTGGGAGGAACTTGATCGATATCGGTGTTCGTTGATATTTCATTACAAATTAAAAGCGGGAGACAAAATAACGAAAGTAAACAGACACACCAAACGAAAGGTCCTTGCCTGTTTTCTCTTTAATTCAGTAATTATGTATTTGAAATGCCTGCTAATTGGATGATGTTTTTGTTAATCTTTACATCATGTTCTATTAGATGCTTTACCATGCTCTATATTATATTGAAAATTTAACTAAATTGCTAATTTGCTTGAAACTGAAAGAGCAATTTTTAATTCTTCGTAAGTGGTCGGCATATTACATATTGTTAATTTCATGGCCTCTATTTAAGTGGCACAAACAAAGAAAACTGAAGCGTAAATAGTTTATTGATTGGAGAGGTTAATAACACTTCTGGTTTATCATAAGTAAACTCATATTTCTTTATTATAAATTACTTTAAAATCACTTAGCAATATATCTTACAGTTATAATTCTGTGCTAATGTGCTATCTTAAAAGATGCACTTGTATTAATAAAATACGACATTAAAAACCGAATATTCCATGATCTAGTTTTCAAGACTATAAAGCAGTCAATTAGATCTGTTAAGTGCTACTTAACAGCTAAATAAAATAGAGGATTGTATTGAATGTAATGTGTTTGCCATTTTCGTCTCATCTCAAAATCGTGATTTTAACCCACCTGACAGAGCAATTGATCTTGGACGACTGATATAATTTTTGTATTTCTAAATTACGAGGGGAGATCAAAAAGTAAGTTGCACGTCCACGGTATGGCCATTTATTACACCACCTATACAAAAGCAACACGGCTATAGCAGCATACAATGTAAGGTTCACTTTTCCACATAGTCCCCAAGAGACCTTAATCATTTATCCGAACGATCAACCAACTATTCGATTCCGGATGCATAGAAATCTCCTCCAGCATTTTGTAACCACACGGTGACAGCCGCTTTCACCTCCTCATCGTTTCGAAATCGTTGTCCACCGAGTTCCGTTTTGAGCTTACCGAAAAGATGAAAGTCGCATGGCGCTAAGTCGGGACTGTATGGAGGATGTTGCCAAACCTCCCACTTGAATCGCTGCAGCAGTTCGCACGTTTGGTGGGCCTTGTGAGGTGTTGCGTTATCCTGCAACAAAATCACACCGGCACTCAATTTCCATATACAGCAGTGATTTCACGATGAATGTCCGTGCAATTCACCCGTTTGGCCCATAGAAATCGGATTGCTGCTCGCACCTCAAGTTTGGAGTGGACATCCAGTTGACGCGCCATTGCTTTTAGCCCGCTAGTCACACAAAACACGACGGGAAACCACAGCAACCGTCCTACCGACGTCTGCGCAGTTAATGTCCCTTTCTCCACTTTGCCCAAAATTGCGACACACAGCGCGCTCTTGCGGGGAGTTAGTGCAACTTACTTTTTGAGCTCCCCTCGTAGATTCCTTATGCATTATAAAGAAAGACCACAACGTTCTGACCAAGTAAGAGCATATTAATGCTGATATCCGTTAAGGGCTCAACAATATGTACATTCTTACAAATGGTATAATCTGAAAAACTGTAGACAAATGATAATTAGAAGTAAATAAGAATAGAAACCACAACTCTACAAATTAAGTCAATCTGTGACTAAGGCGAATTTAGTCCTGGAGACAATTCGCGTGGTGGAAGACCAAGAGTCTGAAAGTTTCGATTCAAAATGTATTCGTTTTATCATGTTCAAACGTGATACAAAAGAACCGCTACAGGTGGAGACTATTTTGAAACTGTTTGTTGATAAGGAAATTATGACTTGACATTGTCAAGTTGATAAGCATTCGTTCAGTACAACCTTCGTTTTCTTATTATGTAATAGACACTTTTAGGTATTTTATTTATAAAAAAATGTCATTATTAAACAAGAAGGGCCTGGATGTGGAATTGCCCGTAAAAAAACTATTACTAAAATTACATCCGAGATATGGAACATCGGACACGTATCTCGAAGGGTACGCCTTCGTACTCAACTTAACCTAATCTAACCAAATGTCGATGGTAAAACTATAGAAAGTCTCTGACAGACCAAAAACCTTTTAACAATATGTGCATAACAATATGCATAGAGTCAATTTAGCTCTGAAATACTGAAGATATTATAAAAATTCACCGATAATCAAGCATACATTGTAGAGAATGTATATCCATAGTTAAGAAATAGTACTCAGAAAAACGACTAAAACTGTCTCTTTAAAACCCTGCACCAATAAATTTAGTTTCCATAGACTAGAAAATTGAAATACCAGGATGAATCAAAAAGTAAGTTACACTTTGCACTATCTCGAAGAGCGCCGACATCATTCGCCGTTTTTAAGGGTGTTGCCTGTATGTCTATAATTGCAACGTTGCGCAGCAACTGTTTGTACACTTCAAGTTGGAGATTCGCGGAACAATTTTTTGTGGGCATAAGGCCTTGAAACCCATAAGGAAATTTGCAGTGTCTACAGGGATAATGTGATTTCTCGTCCTGCAATTGTGAAGTGGTGCCAGCAGTTCGAAAATGGGCGCTCAGATTTAACGGACGAATACCGCGCAGGAAGAATATCCACCATACAGCTCGACTTGTGACTATCATTTGTTCGGGAAAATGAAATGTAACCTGTGAGGAAAACAATTCCGCACTGATGATGACGGGACGCAGTGCTCACGTGGTTGAGAAACGCTTGAGCGGATCTTCACCGCAGCGGCATGGAAAAGTTAATTTCACGTTCAGACAAGTGTTTACAATTGTTGGTTGATTATGTAGAAAAACAAATAAATGGTGCACGCTTCCTCAGAATGTGTGTATGGGATCTTAACTTACGTCTGTTTTACACTGTTTTCAGAGTGAAACTTACTTTTTGATTCACCCTCGTAAGCATATAAAAATTCCGCCATCAATCACATTAAATTTCCTAATTTATCCTCAGTACATTTTAATGGAGAAAATTAGAAGTTCGATTTATAGGGTGTTCAGAGCACCCGTATCAGTCATTTTATATTTTGAAAGATATTGGTTCTAGATATTTGGAAAAAAGAATTTTATGATCAAAACCTATGATCAAGAAATCATTTTTGGTAGTTTCATTTTCCAGAACGAACAGATATAAGGGGAACTGGATAACTTTGAAAACTCAAATGAGAACATAAGCCATGTAAGGTATCTTTGGATAGAACTTTTCAAAATAAACAACTTTTCCTAAAGGTTTTTTTCTAAACCTCATAGTTTATTCAAAACTAAAGAAAAATGAAAAAAAAATCAGTACATTAGATTAATGAATTAAATAAATAAATTAACTAAATTAATGTGATATTGGTTTGCCAATGTCGCATTCTTTAGAACTTCTCAAGATGTGTACAATCTTGTGCCAAAGAATGCTCTTTTCTCTTTCTTACATATTAGGTTGCTCTGAGGACTTCAGTACTGCTGAGAAACTCACAGGCCACTCAGTTTCTTTCTTTCATGTTTCCCCTTGTTATTGGACGTTCTTGTAGACAATGTCTTTAATTCACCCCCACAAAAAGAAATCATTAGGAGATAAGTCAGGAGAACGGGGGGGGGGGGGGGCAAGAAATTGATCCTCCTTGTCCAATTCACCGTCAAGGATATAAATGATCAGCACTTCTTCGTTCTGTACCTCATATATGAAAAGTGAGCTGGACAACCTGTATATTTGATGTTCCTGTTGTATTTATATTGTTAATCATACAGCAACAGGAACATCATCAAGCAGCTGATACAAGATATTATGCATATACACGGTTTTGATTTATCATGTATTTACTGATTTATTTTTCATTTTCCTTTAATTGTAAATAAACGATGAGGATTTGAAAAAAGCTTCTAGTAAAAGTATTTATTTTTAAAAGTAGTATCCAAGATATTCATATGGCTTACGTTCTCATTTGAATTTTCAAAATTGACTTTAGTTCCCCCTACTTCTTGTTTGTTCTGGAAAATGAAACTATCAAAAATGAATTCTTTATCGTTGGTTTTGTCCATAAAATTGTTTTTCAAACATCTAAAATCATTATCTTTCAAAAAAATGTGGTTGATACGAGTGTTCTGAAACACTTTGTATAGCAGTTAATTAAGAAGTTCTCTTTGACTACTATATATCGGACTTCAAATCATTAAGGTGCACTGAGAATAAAGCAGGAAATTTATGAGAAACACCGATATACGAATTAATATCACCTTTTTCAGTTGTGTGCTTTGATTCCTATTTCGCCTTGAATCGTAATTTTTTTTATTCATTTGATATTAAATGTGAGAAGCAATTCTTTCTTCTCAGTGACAAACTACCAAATTAACTCTCTTAAGAACAAAAGTGAAAGTACAAGAAGTACTAGAGAAAAATTTGATCAATACAAACAAACTTTTCTGAACAGTTTATTGAATAAAGACACGCTTTATGCATAAGAAATGGAAACCCCTCGAAATTCAATGCCAAACTTTCATCGCCGGGTTATTATTATGGGTTACTTTCCTTTTCAGCAATAGACTGAATGCAGTTTTTTTACATTTCCTATACTACCGATATCCTCTCAAACATTACCGGCGTGGGGGACTCCGATTGAACGCTTGATCCTCTCCAAAGCTCTCTTCACTTTATTTTGTGTTTCTTCTTCCATGTCCAACTCTCTTTTTCCCCCTATACGCTCCCAGTATCTCTCTCTTGCTCTCTATCTGGCTCAGCTGCTTTTGTGTTTGTGTCGACGAGGCTTGTTTTGACAGCTGCTGTCATCGCGAAGAAGTTGTTCCTCCCTAGCTGAGAGAAAAATCATTGTGGTAGAGGTGGTGATGGTGTATAAAGAAGAACGGTGACCGAAATAGCTTTCCCTCTCATTTTCGCACTACCCTGCTTCCTCATCGGTATGATGATGGTCGTCTCCCTGTACATTCATCGACAAAGGAACGTTTGATTTTTGTTGATGTTCTTCGTCGAGTATTTGGACAGATCCCTGTGACGCTGCTGAACATTTGCCAGTTGATCCTCACTCCCTCTTAACCCATCAAGCACTTTATCTGTCCTCACCTTGACTTTTGCCTTTTTTTAACCCTTTCGGTTCCTGGAAGCTAAAAAAAAATTTTGATTCGTTAGAAGATCACGTGCACAGTTAACGCTTAAATGAAAAGCGGAAGAAAATTTTCGTCATTGGCCCAGGGCCAGTGTGATTGGTGGTAGTGGTGGAACCACTAACGGTTGGTAGAGGAGACAATTTTTTTCTTTGCACTTATCCCCCCACCCTCATCTTTCCCACCCAACTGCCACCTTGCAATTTTTCCCTTCCCTTCAAGCTGATGGGCTGCGAAGGAATCATTAATTTTATAGAACCTTCTTCGCCTAGTAGCTCTTAACTAAAATTCGAAACCTGTATACCACTTCTTTTTTCTAAAGGAAGAGGTAAAGAAAGGAACAGAAAAACGATTTATAAAATTAGTTTTATTTTATAATTGTTAAACTGTCTTCTTAGCAATTGTAAATTCATGTAAAAATTCAAATAAGAAACTTTAATAGAATTCATAACATTTAATTACTTCTGACTATTTTGAATGTCAATTATCTTAAAGCCAAAAGTATTTAGTTCTGTTTTTCATGCAACGGGATTGAAGAAAATAATTTGATTAGTTAACTAGTAAATTTATACTATGATGTTAGCCCTGAATACAGCTTCTGTGCTTTGTTGAAAAGATCATAAAACTTTTGAACAGCCTCTAATAGCATGTTGTACCATTTTTCAAATTTCTGCTGATTGTTCCAGACGTTAAGCGTGGGATGTGCTTTTTATTCTGCTCTCCGAAAGTGAATACTGCCATTCCATGATATTCAAGTAGAAAGATTGTACTGGAAATAGTGGTGAATTTTTTTCATACTCTTTTATACAAGTCTTTTTGAAAACTGAGCTGGCTGCATATGTGGACGAAAAAATGGAGCAATTTTTTGAAAAAAAATGCCGAGCCTTTGAAGAATCCGATCACCTAGAATGTTCTAATACTCGCTGGCAGCATTACCATCCTTGAACTCCATTACAGGACCATCGCATCGCAAAAGTGTAACAGATCAACCCTCATGTTTGATGACATTTGAAAACTAGACAATTGGCACTGTAGCTTCCCTGGAAATGTAAATAACATCTCATTCTTTTCTATTCAACACTTGTCTATCAACGTATTTTTGTAGTTTATCTTCTATATATATAAAGAAGGATGTTTGTGGGTCTGTCTGTGGGTCTGTCTGTCTGTGGGTCTGTTTTTTATACAAATCTACAGTTTTATTCCGATCTTGATAAAATTTCGCATACATGACCTTCAAAGCATGAGGAAGGTCACTGTCTACCTCAGATTTCGGAAAAATAATAAATATCTATAAAAAATCGATATTCATGGTTATGGCAAGGCATATTAATGAGAAATATCTCATGACCAACAATGCAAGGCAAAGTTTGTACAACAATAGATATCAACAATGATATCAACACGCAATTCACAAACGCTCTGCATGAACCAACAATATATACCTCATGACATAACAATGAAAGGAAAAGTTTGTGCAAATGTAATTATCCCGGGCAACGCCGGGTACCTCTTCTAGTTCTTGATATTTGTGATAAACTTTTGTAATTTCTCCTCTACTAGAAATTTTACCTGGCATTGTTATCTGCGAATTGTTTTTGTGGAAGCAAGCTCTTCCAGGTGGAGATTAAGTTCTGCTGGTGCTTTTGATGCAGTAATGCTGTGTTCAGTAAGAAAATAAAATTTTTTTAATTTAGCAATAAGTAGAATTTATTAATACGCCATAGCCCATCAGCGATATGTCCTCTTTAGAAGGATAATAGTTTATCTATTTTACAGACAGCTCATATTAAGGGTTAATACACATTTGAGCATGCAGCCTGAAAAATCAAACAAAGACATGTTCAAATACAGATAATTTCATCTAGTGTTCTATTCATGTAGCCATCACAAACGCACTTCAAACGTTTATTTCTGTTGTTCACATTATTTTTTATGTTAAGCAATTTGTATTTCTTAATCTTTCTTCGTTGTGGATTGATTATAGGCAATTCTAATTTTTTTCACTCCGTATACTGCGTTCAAAATGGCATTACGGTGGATAACGAGATTGCCAATCCTAAAGCTCTTGATAACTTCTTCTATAATATTAATATCCCTACTGAAATTCAATATGCGGTGAAATCCACTTTCTTCATAATCTAATTTCCTGAAAGAAATTTTTTGAATAACTTAATTATTTTTCATCTTAGTTTACTCTTAAACTCTTATTTTGTTTCTGTTTTTTTATCGTATACATTCTCATTGATGTTAACTTTATTGCTCGAAGATGCAATGATTTCTTGAGGGTCGGTATCTTTAAGACTTCGTTAATAAGATTGCTTTAAATCTCCTTATTTATATCTTTCAAGCAACGATGCCTGTTATTGATAAATGGAGCAATAGGATTTTTCTGCTATGATCAGAAATTCTGTTTGCTACACTAATGCTATTATCTTCAGTCGTCTTAGAAAAGAGGAATACAAAATAATAATTTAATCGTATTATACATAAATGCACTTTCAGCTTAACGAGAAACTTGTATTGATTTCGTGATGAGTATCTAAATTGCTTGTGTTTTAAATAAAGTTTCAAGTATATAGAAATGTCTCAGACAGGATAAGGCAAAGTTTTTAAATGCTTGAGGGTTGCTGATGAAATAATGGCTCATAAAATCATTACAAAATAATATAATAAATAAATTTCATTCAAACAATATTTTTGACAAATAGTTCAGTAAAATTTACTGTACTTAGCAAGTGCCTTTATATTTTGGTTGTTCCATCTCTTTGTTTGGTTCTGTACTGTTCGGAGCTCTTGGTTTATTTCTCTAACTCCAGAGACCAACGATGCTCCTATCGACTGTAAAACTTCCATAGACAGAGCATAAAACGTTATTTGTGAATGTGTACCAGAGCCTCTTCCTTCGCAACCACAAATTCAATTAGAGATCGTTGATATAATGCGAATCGTTCACAGATGCCATTATAACAGATTACTACAGCTGTGCTATCTGTCGGAATGCTGTATAGTTCTGCAGACAAATGCAGGAAATTCCAAATTTTCAGCAAGAAAATGTCACTTTTCTGTCCGTATGATTTTCTGGGCAGTCTTCTTTCTTTAATAATATTATAATATTTTAATAATTTTATTAGCAGAGTTCATCCCTTAGCTTGATATTTCCATTACATTAATATTGTATTTGGTAATACGGTTTCTTTAGAAATTATTTTTTTTTTAAATTTACACCACCTATTTAAACCCAAATGAAACATTTATTACATTATGATCCGCCTAATTAAAACCGGCAAATTT
The DNA here is from genome assembly GCA_023313115.1 of Rhysida immarginata. Classification (NCBI taxonomy): domain Eukaryota; kingdom Metazoa; phylum Arthropoda; class Chilopoda; order Scolopendromorpha; family Scolopendridae; genus Rhysida; species Rhysida immarginata. The sequence goes on along the minus strand of JAHWFO010055510.1, from coordinate 1,684,136 downwards.
TCGTTGCTTTGAATTAGATTTTGTGGGATTTTCTGTTGTAAATTTGCATGGGAGCAAATATTTGTCCATAGTTTTTAGCTGTGTATCCTCGTAGTCTAATATCGTGATCCAATTTACATTTTAAATGAGCACTCAAAAGAACATTGACTGAAACTTTTATGAAATATTGGGAAAAAATTCTTCTGGGGAAAAATATATTCTATTCACCTTTAACCTTTAAATTTATTAACTCCATTAACATTTCCTAAAACTCCAGTGCCGAAAGCAAAATCTGCTTTACTACTTTCCCCCTTCCTCCAGAGAAAATCAGCTCTGCGCTTGATTTTGTTAGTTGTATAGGTTTAACGACCTATTCACCTTTAAGGTGACTTCTGAAATCAATGGCTCGAACTTTGCCGAAGGCTCTGGAAATATTCAAGAGGAGATACGTTGAGGTTGCCTCTGTTGTCGTATCAAAGAGTTTGGTTATTTCTTAATCAAATATTTAATAACATATGTATGATAATATCAATGTCTTCCATGAAGGTAATTTAGTATAACTATCTGAACAAATATAATGAACTATAAATCCTTCTCTAATTTACATAATTTGAACTTTTAGTATATTTAACCGTTTAGTAGAAAGTCTCTTTTTATTTTCGCACTCGTACTTTATGTCAACTTGCACTTTTTGCTTGCTGTAAATGGAACCTGACAGGTTTTTTCTGCCCAACTCATCTCCAGATGACATCGTTGGAAACTTGTTCTTGACAATCTTTCTGATGAGAAGAGCGGTAATTGGATAATTGGATTTCTCTGTGGTTTCTTTTACCGTCCTAATCTTGCCTGAAGTTTGACAAAAGAAAATGAAAAGAACTATCGACACGATGAACAACTCCTCCGGCAGATAAGAAGAAAAGAATCGAAAAAGAAATTAAAGATTTCAGCAAGAAATAAACGTTTAAAGAAACATTTATCTCTATGTAAATTTGGTCTATAAAAATATGAAATTGATAAAGATTGTCACATTGCTTTAAGTGCAATATTAGATGAAAAGTTAAGTCGCTTTTCGCGTTCGTTACACATTAGACTCTGTTTCCATCGCAAGTTTATTTGCATTTCTATTAGAAACCTTTATATTAGAACATTTATTGATATTGCAGTAATTCCGAAAAAAATTTATTGTCCCAACTCTTTCCCAATCACGTTAATTGAATAAAAAATTAACGGATTACATGCGAGCAAGATTCTTTAAGTTTTGTTTCACTTAAGCTCAATCGGACCCATTCTCTTCAAATTCATTACATTGACATTATCAAATTTTTTACAAAGCCTTGACTTAATTTATTCTATCAAACCATAATAGAGGATGATTAGCAAAGTAACATAACGGTTGAAAGAATTAGTTCACATTTATTCAAATACAATTTTGTTTGGTTGGTTATTTCTCTAATTACTTTTAACATGTCTATCGAAAATATATTATGAATTTTTCATTTTCAACAAAAGAAATTGAAAATAAGATTCAATGTTATTTGGAGTGTATAGCTCATTTAACATTTGATTTAAAAGCTGATTTCATTCTCTTACTAGGTAAAACATGTTATTAATTTTAACCATTATGCGAAGAAGATACGCTAGTATGAAATAATTCATGATATGTTAATGATTTTAAAAACTTAATTCAGTGAAAAGTCCAATAATTTAAATGCTTTTGAAATTAAAGGTTCCATCTCTTTAAAGAGGATTTGTTAAATGGAGGCTTGGAGTTGAATCTCTCATGCGGAATTAAATACTAGATAACCACAAACGTTTTGCCGTTTTTAATTCCGGAAAACAAAGTGACGTACACAAAAAGTAGCGTATCGATAGTTCCCATTGGCATCTAGCACCTTCTGCCAACATGTCTCCAGTTGATCAATCCCCTGGCTGTAAAACTTGCTGATCTTGGACTCAAAGAAGTCCGTGAGTGCCTTTCGCAGATCTATATCATTGGTGTAGGATTTTCCACGAAGATGGTTGTCCAGAGAATGGAGAAGATGATTATCCGTTGGTCCAAGATCTGGTGAGTAAGGTGGATGACACAAAGTTTCCCAGCCAAGCCGCTCTATGGTTTCCCTGGCCACCCGCGCCACATGTGGCCACGCACTGTCTTGAAGGAAGAGTACCCCTTTGCGATTCACCAATGCTGGCTCCTGCTGCAGTGCCTGTTGCACACGTTCCAGCTGCTGGAAGTACAGGTACCCAGTGATGGTTTGGCCAGTTGATAGCAGCTCATAGTGAACTATTTGGCGTCTAGTCCACCAGATACGCTAGACTACGGGGTTCATCAGAAATGGAAAATTCTCCCGACCTGTATTTCTAGAACCAATGCCTTGCGGTGCGTTGATTCACAGCATCATCCCTAAACGCAAGACACATTCGGCAACTTGATGCTGCTGCTGACAAGCCCACCTTGAAGTCAAAAAGCAAACAACACCTAACCATCTCTTTGATACCTCCATTTCTCTTCACTTCTGCACGAGATGTGATTGATGTGAATGCCCAACAGCCCTGTATTTATACAAGCTAACCTTCCTGCTCCCCTCTGACAGATTTTGGACCACACTGTACACTCATTTGCATATCTTCTATCACTTCCTGTTATGGCAACATAAAAACGGCAAGAACTTTTGTGGTTACCTAGTACATTATTATATGAATTTATCTAGAAGTTTGAATTAAATTAAATAAATATTTTAAGAAGCAAAGCTGTATAATGTATAACGCAATTCTCGTCCTTAACTTTTCATTAAAGAATGTAAGGTGTTTACGAGAAAAGCCTCTGTAGATAAAGGGAGGTCCATTTGGCTCACCTCTTAGCACAGGGAGAATTAGAGATGAATAATAATAACTGCCAAAAGTATCCAGACACCACGCTCCACGCACCCTCTATGGAAATGCTGTCGTCAGTAACGCGTTGGGCCACCCTTTGCTGCAATTACTGCTGTAACACGACGAGAAAGGCTGTCCACAAGTTGTTCACACTCCGCTGGTGTCATACGGTGCCATTCGGTCGTCAAACGGTCCAGCAACTGATGACGATTCGTGACCGAGGGCATGTGTATCCGTGCACGGCGCTCCAGCACATCCTACAATGCTTCGATTGGGTTCAAGACTGGACTCTGCGCAGGCCGGGGCAATAACCGGATGTTCGCACGGGCAAACCATGCCTGCGTTGAATGAGCGGCGTGACATGGGGCATTGTCCTGCTGGAAGAAGCAGTCCGATGAAGTGCCATAGAACTCCATCATCGCTCCAGGAAAGTGCGTTTCCAACATCTTTTGATACCGTGGGGCATTCAGTCGCATGTCGACACCGGTCATAGGTCCTACGCCTGCTGTACAGAACGTGTTCCACACCAAGACCCCACTGCCAGAGTCCTTCACTGTGAGTACGAGGCACTCTGGTTCGTATTTCTCGTTTGGCCGACTTCAGACCCATAGCCGACCTTCAGATTGTTGGAGGGTGAAGCGGCTTTCATCGCTCCACATGACCTTTGCCCAATCATCATTAGTGCACTTAGGACGCTCCGTACACCATAGTAGACGACGAACAGTATTCACCCTTGACACAATGGCTTCCTCTTTCCGACTCTCCCACAGAAGCCAATCTCATAGAAGGCACGTTGCACTGTGCACACTGAGGGCCACGGGCTACGGCTGGTGAGTGTCCCCTACAAAGACATCCCGCAGGATGTCTTCGCGGTGCCTCACCACCACCCGAGATAGAGCACCTTTGTCGCCCTGAACGTTTTGCTGTCGTTGTTGCAGCTGTCTATTAGTATTTGTGCAGAACGTCGTGCACAGTGGAGCGAGGATGCCCTGTCAAAGCGTTGATTTAGCGAAGTGACTTCCGGCTAATGCGGTACCCCACAATCATTCCCCTCTCAAAGTCGAATAATTCTCGGACCTTTGGCATGCTCTCTGGTGTTGTCGATGCTGTACCACCTGATGAGTCGTGACTTTAATATGCATCCTAGAGGGTGAGACCACACGAACATAGGGGTGTCTGGATATTTTGGGCAGGGCAGTGTATTTTATTTCTACCAGTAATCAAGTATTTGTATATAAGTAGGCCTATACTTAATTTGTGGGGGGGGCAGGTATGCTTATATGCTATCCATACTTTCTGCTGCCCTTGCAGGCATTGCTACACCATAATTCCTTCTTATTTTTTCATAACAAGCCAATGACATCACCATCCTATAGCCATATTCCAGCAGCCAGATTCAGAAACATCTACAGCCGAGAAGAGTCCCTTCCCTTTGTTCCCGTTTTTTCTTAAAAAGCCTGACTTCTTTTGACCATATTCTTTGTAATTACTAAAAAAGATTCGTCGTTATTTCATTGCGTTCGTAACATATTACTACTTTTCCAGTTATCATTCTCGGGCACTGATCCACTCGAAGAACTGCAAAAATGGCGAATAAAAAGTAGTTAAATAAAACTAGGCCTTATGATAGAAAAATGTTTTACATAAATAACTAATTAAAATATATAAACTCCGCTTTGTTTACACGTTATAGATTTCTCTATACATGTTTCGCTTTTAGTAGATATTTTTATTCGAAGATCGGTATAATGGAGTTGAATCTTTTTCAGCATGGCTTTAGTGTAAGCGTAACTTTAAGTTCCTAGACGCTTTTTGGGTTAATTATGATAATGTCTAAGATGTATTTGTAGTATGTAATGTATACTTTATGTGATATTGGCTACCTAGGAAATGCTTGCAGAATTTTATAGTGTGAGCATTTTGCATCCTATTAATGAAAGGTCTTTGACATATCAAGGAAGTTCAATCGTCTATTGGTTATTTGAGATATATAACGGGGAGTAAGTAAATAGTTATATAAATTATCCAGCATATTTTAATGCATTTTAGTAATCTTAAACAAACCAACATAAATTCAGATATATCTACAAAGTGGTTCATCCTCATTTTAAAGAAACTTGAAAGTTAATAATAAAAACTTTAATTTTCTTATCATTATGCTGTTAGTTCGTCCCCTTTTTTATTTTAAAGTATTTCATAGACATTATGGAAAGCTAGTTTTTGGCTAGATAGCTTTCAAAATGAAAATTAGAATACCCAGTTTTCCCATTAAACCAATTTTGATGTATGTGGTTAATTTGAGCGCATTTTTATCCAGGGCTAAACTATTAGAGAACCAAACCCTTAAGAGCCGTTTGCTCTGAGAACCGGAACCCTGGGCATGTCTCACCCCTAGTCCTATGCCTCCTGAATCAAAATATAATTTACAGCCTCTGAACGTCTGTAGACGTCAGCAATCAAGTCATTAAGCAGCATGACGTCAAAATTCCTTTAATTTCCTAAGAAGATCCTCGCTCATACCATTCAAATGTTCATTTCAAATATATTTTCCGATATGAAAAGTCCGTCTATTTGTTCATCAATTATAGAAACACTCAATGTTGTGTTCTTCGAAACTATGTTTGTGCTCTAGAATGTTTTTTGTGTACTTAAGTGTCTGTTTTAGAACTATCAGAGCACATACAAGCAAAATAAATGCATTCAAAATTTTCTTTCGCTTTTGAAAGGGGAACCCAAACAATGTCCACTCAAAATCGATTTATTCCGAATGCAACCTCTTAAGTCGGCGGTGATGCTGTGATTGTTGTCCGCCAACACTTAATGGAAAGTCTAATCCCAATTCGCTAATCGAACGAGATTTTTAGGAAAGAAACTTAAGCTCAGTCGTACTGGTTGCGACACCACCGGCTTAATTTGTTGGCAACTTCGTTCAGATTTTGCCAATGACACTGCATTCCCTTAAGTTCGACAAACGTCGAAATTAAAGAGAACTAAGAGTGGAGAGGGAAAGGAAGAGTTAGTACCGTCTGTAATCGAGATTAATCGTCTTTCATGCCCTCAACGGGCTTCGTGTGTCGCGGTTAGTTCATCGCCCACCCTTCCTACCGACGGACCCTGAGGATCGGATCAACCGCACTTTTCAGCTCCGTTTGTTTACGTTTGAGGTCATTCCGTTACGAATCGATGATGGAAAGGAAGTTCGGTAGAGAACTCGATTCTCGTCGTCAAACTTCACATTTTGTTGCCATTATAATTTCATGAGTAGTTTTCGTCTCCGCAGGGTTTCATTTTTCGAGGAAACGTTACAACCCTCCTTCTTTACTACTGATAAACGTTTACTGATAGACGTAATCTACAAGTTCTAATCTATTATTTAGAGTATTATAAAGAAATCTCCTTAAATCCGTTCTTTTCCGAAATTGCCTACTCCAAATTTTATACCTTTTGGAAATTGCTACTGTTCTCTGTCTAAATGAGCACTCATGGGAAAATTACGTTACGGATAATTACGTTATTTAAATAATGGAGCTCATGGGATCTTGTAGTTTAATTTTCATATTAGTTCCAAATAATCGCATTAAAAGAATAGAATTAAGCCAACCACAATATAAACTCTAAAACCTCTTATTATTAAAAATTATGAAGCGCGAGATGAGTTTTGGTAATTTTGATTAGGTTCTATGAAAGTTGGCCGTTCATATCGATAAAGTTATTTTAAAATTTCAATGAATAAAGAATACAAATTATAAATTTAATAATATATTATGCTTACAGAATCTGGTGGAAATAAACAAAGCAATTCTCGTTAAGTCATAAGCCATTTATGTGGTAAATTGGTTTTTTCGTACACGATATATTAACATGATTGAAAACTTCAATATTATGAAGAGGGAAACCATAAATCAGAAGCGGAAAAATGGGATAGAGTTTTATCAAAATTAAAATTCATAAATTAAACAATATTCAATCGACCATATGTTATAAAATGAAATAAAACGCTCTGCGATTATAAAATCTTAGAAATTATTAATATCTTCCTGAAGGTTTAGTAAAACTTTAATTGGTAATAGAAAAGTCTTCCTTCGCAGATTTAAAAAACGAAAGGCTTACCTTGAGATAAGACAGTTTTAAAATGATGACAGTGATATATCCACCATGGAAAAACATAAAGATCCTCACGATTGAGTTATCAACGATTAAATTTAAACGTGTCAACAATAAGGGGGGGAACAAAAGTTTACAGAAGAACGATTTCGAATATTTTGCCTCTGAACTTCATCAGACCCAGGAGCAATGAGATGCTTTTTGGCAAAAATAAAAATAAAATCTTAATATGTAACAAGGTAAAATAAAAAGCCAATTGCAATCCCAATTATAGGCCACCTTAGCTAAATTTTAAACCTTTGATAAGATACTACTTTACTCTTTATCTTCATAAATTTAGGAAATGCGATTGCTCGGTGACAGTGCGCGACTCTCCTATCCTTTAATGTAGGAAGATAAATTTAAAGGTTTTCTCAGGCGTAATCGACATATCAGAAAATTGAATGAAAACTTTATAAACCTTGAACTTTGCTCCTTGAATATACTATAATTTATATATCTGAACGATTATAATATATGAATGGTGTCTTAAAATTTTATAGATGATTTTTTAGTTTAACAGCATTGTCATCTACAGCGAATAGCTTTACAGTCATCAGAAGAATTTTATTTTCGACACACAACGCAAACGGTACTAAAACCTCCAACGACCACGCAATTCAGATATTCTAGGAAGACGTTTTTATAAAATAACCTACCAACATTATAGGAAGAGGTGCCTCTAAATGTCATAGGTATATCCTTTACTTAGAAAGATCATATCCCTTCACACATTAAAAGGCACATCTTCTATTTTGAATAAGTTATAATAATTATCTCTTATTGATTTAAGGAGTTTAAATGATTAATTTAAATTTAAAATGAATTTAGTCTCCTTATAATGGGGAAAATCGTGAAATAATAGAAACAAAATTAAAATTAAAGTCACCAATCTTGAAGAAACTTGGGAGATGAAAGAAAACTCAAGGATGTAGTCTATTGAAGATGTTGTTGATGGTAGAAATAAAACCCTATCAACATTATCTGCACAAGAACTTCATCTACATCCTCAATAGACTGGTTTTATTTCTACCATCAACTACTGATTGAAAGACAGTAATTGGACACCTCGCACAGTGCTTTTATTTGCTTTTATTGATAACAGCTAATATCCTGTCGGCCCCCCTCTGGCTGCAATCACGGCGGCCACTATCCGGGGCATGCTTTCCACAAGAGTACGTACGACCCCCACAGGAATCTCCCGCCAAATGTCCCGTACAGCCGTCCACAGTTCAGGTAGTGTTTTGGGAGTGGGCTACTACCCCTCAACCGACGCTCGGCTTCATCCCACAGATGTTCGATGGGATTCAGGTCGGGGCTCTGGGCTGGCCACTACATGCGTTCAACATTATTATCGGCATACCATTGCAGGGTATGAGCTGCAACATGTGGCCTGGCTCTAGACCGTAGATTTGCCAAAGGGTTGGGAGAACGGAATTGTCCAGAATGGTAGTGTAGTCCGTAGCCCTCATGGTGCCTTCCACCTTCACTACCGGGCCTACGCCATACCCCGAAAAACAGCCCCACACCATAATTCCTCCTCCGCCGAACTTCACTGTTGAGATGATACACTCAGGAAGGAGCCGTTCTCCAGGTAAACGCCATACCCAAACTCTGCCATCCGATCGAAACAATGTGAAGCGGGATTCATCGCTCCAGAGAACACGTTTCCAGTCCTCAACGGTCCAATCTTTGCGTTCCCTGGCCCATTGCAGTCTGTTCGTTTTGTTCGCCGGTGTGACTAGTGGCTTGTGGGCTGCTGCTCTGCCGTGATAGCCCAGCGGCTTGTGGGCTCCTGCTCTGCCGTGATAGCCCAGCGGCTTGTGGGCTGCTGCTCTGCCGTGATAGCCCAGCGGCTTGTGGGCTGCTGCTCTGCCGTGATAGCCCAGCATGTGGGCCTCCTTTCGGAGGGTCTTGGTGGATACGTGACATCCAGATGCCTGCTGGAATTCCCCGGCGATGGTGGTCATCGTCGAACGCCGGTTCTTCCGTATCTCCCGCTGCAGCACCCGACGGTCCCTGTCGGTCAATGCGAGTGGACGACCAGGCCTTGGTGCATTCGTACAATGTCCATTGGTCCTGTACTTCTTTAGCACATACGCCACTGTTGATTTCGGGTGGTTCCGGCTGCTGGCAATCTCTCGTATGGATGCGCATTGGAGCGACATTCCAACCAGGACACCTTTTTCGAACTCTGTCAGCTCCGCCTATCGCGGCATGATGCTTCAGTTAGAGTCAATGGTGTTGTCTGATGACTATCTTTACATTTCCATACAGTAGTTACAAGTTTGGTAGCGGAAAGGTCCATTTTTTGCCGGGTGGATGGGTGTCCAATTACTTTCTTCCAATCAGTGTATATTCTGCAGATGGACATGCCCATAGTAAGCTACATTCCGAATTTCAACCTTCTGCATAAAAAAAATGTAGAAATTATGTAGGGGACGGACTGACATTATAAAAACCAATATGCAGCTCCATTCTTCTGTTACTTACTACATTTTTCAATTAAATTATTTTATTTTATTTTATTTTATTTTATTTTATTTTATTTTATTTTATTTTGATTTTATTTATTATTTATTAATTATTTTGTCAATTATTATTTATTTTTTATTTTTATTTAATAACTATTATTTATACCATTATCTTGGCATTCTTTACACTCACTATTATAGCACGTGAATTCGACTTGAAGTGATTCACGAAAAATTTTAAAAAGTTGATACGTCCGGGCTAAGACTTTGATGGCCATATTTCTGAAAACAGAATTTGAAAAAGTTAATCCGTTTTCAAATTATCGTGCAAACGGCGGCCGGACGGACGGACGGCCGGATAAACGTACAGACCAAGGGCGCATTCTTATAAATAGCTTTTATGCTAAAGCTCCTAATAAAGGGGTAAGCCTTCCATTGTTACATTGGCATTTGAAATTCGAAAGCGAAAAGAATGTCTGCCAATGAGATTGAGTCATACAAAGAATCGTGAATTACCCCGAAAATCACTCAATCCGAGCTTGGTTCATGGGAAATATAATCCTGAATGAATTAATCGTGAATCGTGGGTTAAGTCTTTCTAGTTTTAATCGTCGGTTGGTGAATACGGCCATAAAAGTGGTGGCCTATGTATTCGTTTGCCCAACTCAAAAAGTGTTTTTCTCTGAAATCGAATTTAAACTCATGATTCGCTATGTTGATATTTGAAACAAAAAAAAAAAAAAGTTCCGTCTGTACGTATTAAATCAACGGAGACCGGGAAGACCTCTATCAGCAACTTGAGCAAACTTGACGATCCCCTCTTTCCAATGCTAAATAGGAACAAAATAATGTGGAAAATTATGTCTTCTGTTTGTTTTACATAGAGATTAAATAATCAAAAGCTCTCCTGGATAGTTTTTTATGAATCCTGATTTGTAATTAACGTACAGATTTATGAATTAAATACCTTACCCATTTTGTTTAAAAAATTATAATTATATCGTCAACTTACCTTTGCCAAATAATAAATTGTTTTAAAAAATCAGAATAAAATTTAACAAATTATATTCAAGATCATATTTGATTGATTGCTGACAAAAAGTTTTCATAAATATATTTTTATCTAAATATTTATACTGTATATGAATAAATACCAATTAGCTATTTTAAAGCATAAAAAGATATAATTAAAGATTAAAATTATATTTACGAAGTGTTAATATGTCTGAAAAAGATTATAAATACAGCTAACTTAATTTCACTGTTTAAACATTACTTGATCTTTGAATAATTTGTATATCCATAAAGTATCGCTTTTATGCTTCGGATTACTTTATATAACAACATTTATTGGTATTATCCATATACGCTCGATAAAGAAGAGGGAAATTCAACCAGCACGAGGAATAATAGTTTTAAAAGTTTAAGAAGGCTTTAAGCTGAGTTTTCTTCTTAAGAAGCCCAATGGTGCCATTCCACCTTGGCTCCTTTCTCATTAACATTCAACCTTTTAACCGGACCCATCCGTTAGGGCCTTCTTTTGGAAACGGGTCACAGATTACCTTAACATTATGGCCAATATCAAAGGCAAGGTTCGGTATTCGTGCCCTCATTCTCCCCTTTTGGATTTGGACCGAGGTGAGCCCTCACATTCTCTCGCTGCCTGTAACCGCATCCTTCGCCCTAATCCTCTCTGCGCATTAGGCAAACATGGACTAATTGTCGCCAGGGAAACGCTTTAACATAATTTCCATTTAAATTAGAAATGGATTTGTAACGATCTTGAAATGGGAACGGTTATTCTTCGTTGCTTTGCAGGTTTACACGGGAATTAGGGGGGAGAGAAAATGGGGCGGGTGTGATTAGATCTCCGGTGAACTCTGCTTCTCATAACAATGCACCGTATGGCACTTTTGAGGTGTTTGCCAAATGAACTCGGCTGAAGATCGATAAGCGAAGGTATTAATATTAGAACTTAATGCATAGAGCCTCTGCCATTCAAACGACCATGACTTAATTGGAATTGTATAGTAATCGGTTCACACATCTCGAGAGGTTAATTTGCGTAGGTCGTATTCCCTGAAATTTTTGTGTAACATTGAAAAACTCACGATGATGTAAAATAGAAACATTGGAAAAGTTACGATTTCATCTCTTTGGTAAATATGCAACGATTCCCCGGAGAAATTTGGTAAATTCAAATGTTACACCCTTGAATAAGTGGAATATTGAACTGTTATTATTTTTCTTACTCCGTAATAGAATTTTTCCATGGTTTTTAAAAGCTAAAGATCAGTTCCCGTGTTGATTTTTATCATGAGGAGAAAAACATTAAACATTTACATTTGATCTTTAAAACAAATTTCGTGCTTTTACCTACATAAAGCTTTTGATATTTACATGTAGAAAAACAAACTCTACAAATGCAGCCGCATAGAAAAGTGGAGGAAGTAAAAACTTAAAAATTCATTCGGTAAATTTTAATGCCCAACTATTTTAACTTACGTGCAAAATTAAGCCATAACTTTGACGATCAAAGTCGAAAGATATGTAGTTTCTTGCATACCATATTTGTTGAAATCGGTCAAAAAATTGTAAAGATATAGTATGACCGGCCGGACAGACAGATGCGCAGTCAGTCTGGAGGTTCCGATTTGATGTGGTATAAGATGGCACTAATGCTGGCATGTTCAGTGGCGAGATAATGGGTCCTATGGTCAGATGAATGAAGTTTACTCTCTCATTCCAAATGTTCTTATTGCGTGCGACAAACGCTTTGGAACGGTTACCTCCATACTTTATTGTTTCACCAATGAATTTTTAACAGAGAAGTATATTTGTATGGGAATGCTTTTCAAGTTTTAGCTTGTATCAGTTAGCTGTTATCGACATTATTTTTGTGCAAAACCAGGACCTTCTGGGAAATTATATCATTTGCAATATTATGACAGTAACCAGGGTTAGGTAGACAATTCTCTATGCTATAATGATTGATCTTAAGGGAGGTTTTTTTTTAGAGTATGATGTGAAAAATTAGATTGGACAAATCAGAATCCTAATTTAAACCCTTATCAAGTATGTTGGTTAGGCGAGGTCATGCATACCAAACCAATAGCAAGACCGAGTGAAGAAACTTATAAAAGTTTTTATAAAAATCTTGCAATGAATGTTGCAACAAAGTCGTAGAAATTTAGGAGAAGAACCAATAATGAGTGTTGTACACACTGTATTCAAAAACTTCCAGGATTGCCGCCCGTAAAAGAGTAAGATGACCCCATCTCTGTGCGACAAATGGAATCACGTAGCAACGACCTTGGGCCACAACCATACGAAGTTTCGTTCAGTTTCGACGAGTTCTGCCTCGTAACAGACAAATCTGGCGTGTGTGGGAAGGGGGGGGGGGATGTCGATGTTCACAACCTGCTTTCTCGTCAAAAATTCCTGTACAATAATGGACTTGGATTGATGGTGGATTGTCGTGCAACAGCGACTACTTTCTACTTTCTAACAATTCTGGCCTCATCAGGGCCGTATCCAGAATTTTATTTCGGGGGGGCCGTATTCTTCTAGCGGCGGGGGGGGGGTCCTCCCGAGCAACAGAAATAGTTGACAAAATGGAAAATTTCGGGGGGCTGCCGCCCCCTCAGCCCCCCACTCCATCCCACCCCACCCCACCCCCTGGGTACGGCCCTGGGCCTCATACGATGACAAGAGCACACAAAAACACTATGCGAATGAACACCCACTAGTCAGAACTCGTCGAAATTGAATGAAACTTCATATACGTTTGGCTCAAGGTCGTTGCTGATTCCATTTGTCACGCAGATATGGCGCCACGTGTACTCTTTTACGGGCAGCAGTTCTGGAACTTTTGAATATACTGTGTATGTCTATGTACAGCTGCTAAATATTATCGGTAGAGCAGTGTCATTCATCTAATGACGTCAAAATGAGCCTCAGAACGGAGTCTTCGCTAATAACAACTGAATATTTATTGGATACTACAATTGAAAATAATTTACTTTTGTCTCAACAACAAAAGCATTATTCCATTTCAATTAGAGTAACATTACCAGTCTCTCTCTCCTTGCTGCCAAAAGCTACGGGCTAAGCCAATATTCACTGCCATTATTTTCTGTGTTGTATCTGTTTAATCTAAATTTTAATAACTTCTTTCGAAAAGCTTACTTTAAAATTTGCAAACAGTAGTCTAGTTATGTCCAGACAATAATAAAATTTTCAAGACGGTTAAACCACAATGATTTTTGGGTTTTTTAGGATTGCTCTTTGTAGAGATCGATTTCTGTCATCGCTTTAATTAGCAGACGATTTAGCATGATAGAAGAGAGCAAACCATGATGGTAAACTAGAAGTGGTTAGCTACAATTAAACTTAAATGACATCCTGTTGCTACATTATGATCATATTCTCCTAGTGTCTATTAAATTTTTACAAAAAATAAACCAGACTTTACTAACTCAGATATATGAGTTAGTAACTATGAATAATCTAGTTTCTTTTCAATAACATTTGAAATCAGGGGGGTTTCATGTGAACACCCTATATATTAGCTTATGTGTTCAAAATAATAAGAAATTTTTTTAAATTCTAAATATCCAATGAGATATTCAATTTTAACTCATTAAAAACAGGAAAGGATCAACCACCTGAGGCCAAAATGTATTTCAAGAATATGATTTCCGGAGCTATTAAAATTCAAGCTTAATCCCCTTGAATTAATTCGAAGCCACCTATTCGTTAACATTTAATAATAATGGGAATATTTTAAGCATGAGAATCCTAATAAATGATGAAGAATGTTTCAACGTTTAAATTCATGCTTCCTTTTAAATATTAGATTAAATGTTTTGTAGTGAGCGACATTAATTAATAAAATGGTAAGCAGAATTTTCACTGTAGATTTGAATGCGTATTCATTTAAGTGCAAGAGCACTCTATTAAAATATCTTGATATATCTCTATGATTGAATTAAATATATACACCGAATGGTCATTTGTAACGGACAGCTCTAGAAGCATGCTGTTCCATGATTTAGATAATAAAAAAACACGTGATGAAAGCACTAATAAAAAAGACTATACATATTATAGAAGCTATTATTTGCTATCTCTGGATAAGCAGTCATATTAAATACCTAAGAACACAAACCACAGGTTGTAAGTTGCGCCTACGCAAACTAATTTACCCAAGCCTATAGGTGATATTATACAAATTCGATAAGTCAGCTGTGACTGAGTTTTTCAGAAGTGACTTAACAACAAGTCCGCCTGAATGGCAGAATGGAACAGTGGTGTTTGGTAAATCCTGGATCTTAGTTGGTCTGATCTCAGGCGCTCAGTTTGCTTTTTGCTAGCTGAACGACCAAAGGTGTGAATAGTAAGGTTGTGATATCCAGGCAATCGTCGCCGTTCAAATTTGCAGTATGTGCCCATGATGCCAGATGAGGTGCAAAACCAAATCCATGGAATCTCCACCTTTCATGAATTAATATTTATCCATTAAGTATTTACTGTAAATTCTAGTTGCTGTTACTTTATTCATTTATTTATTCCTATTTGGGTCCGCAGTTAGGAAATGTTCATTTACGTGGAATCTGTTTTATTCATGTGTATAATGTAAATATGCTCAACGATTACACTAGTATTTCCTCCATAGCTTTGTTCGAATTTAATAAAGGCAAACGGTGATTCAACTCACGACCAATTAAAAGGCAGAACGTAAGCGAACTCCGCCATCTGGTAGACTATACTGGAGATGAGTTAGTATCAGAAAAAAAATCGTTCCCGGCACCTCCATAAAAGATGAAAACCTTACTACTGACACCTTTGCTGAACGACTGAACTGAGAAAGGTCGCGGGGGCCACGATGAAGCTTTTGGTGGATGAAGAAATTTTTAATTTATTCTTGGCACATCATCGTCATCGATTATAAGCGAAGGAATTAAAAGAAAATGGGGGGGGGGGGGGGGAGGGTCTTAATTTTATCTTTCGGAGCCATGACGCTTTGGAATACAGTCTAGAATTGTGATCGCGTGTTCGGTAATTATATTTCAGACCAGTCAAGCTATTCTGAAACCTGACGTCATCGTCGTCTGAGATCCAAAGGATAAAATTCAGGCGACTGACTTAACAAATTCGTCTACGGTCTGAAAGTGGAAAGCCACAGGAACACAAACACGATGTCGTGGCAATGGTAAAGCCTACAGTCTAACGTGACACAGACAGTAAAACGAGGCTATCTTAACGAAATTGTTTCGGTGAAAAGTGGCGCATCACGGCAGCGTAACTACGAGAGGACATTCAATAAACAGCGGAGTCTAATGTTAGTACTAAGACGTTTCGTCGAGAACCACATACTCAAGGTTCAACGTACAGAGATGCTACTTTTAAACTAAAGATCACCATTGTCAACGAGTATCGTCATTTTGCCTGGAGAAAAGAAATGTTTTGCTCTCAATACAACCATAGATTCAGGTGATGTAGAGCGACTATTCATGTTAGCCCCTTTATAGTCTCTGGTCAAACCAGGTTGTGGCATAAGGTAGCAGAACGACATCTGGAAGATTAAGTCTACTTAGCAGTGAAGTTCGCCGGCAGTATGGTGGTCTGGTCTTATTTGTTCTTGTCCCGTCGGTTATGATTGACGGAACCATGAACATCCAACATTATTTAGAGGTAGTTTTAAAGTAGAATGTACAGGATGAATAAATTAATATGCGTGGTAAAATGAGAGGCCATCTGAGTTGTCCCTAATTAAGATTAGCTGTAGTGTCACGTTTTCCAGGTGATACATCCTCTGTGACCCTTAGCAAATACTTCTCCCAAACGATCGCGGACGATTTGCTAACGCTCGCTTCACTCATTCAGGCACTTAAAATATTCTGAATTCAAAATCTATCAAATAGGTTTTATTCCCGTTCCTTCACAAAGAAAGCACTTCATTAGTCTCTGCAGGTATCCAGGGCTCTATATTTTATTTTAATGTTTTCTTTTAGTGGAAGCGGCGTAACATCGTAGTAAGAAATTTTATGAAATAGTTTGTTGGTCATAATACATTTGAGAATATGTACATTATCTGTACATTACCTGGCGACACTGAATGGCTTCCTAATGGTGTTGTATGTAGGGTGTTTCTGAATGGTCTTTACAAATTTTCAGGATATGATCCAGGGACCAAAACAAGCAGAAAATGTCCTATGAACAGGGGATCGAAAACACTTCTTTCTAGAGTTATAACGGTTTTAAGGTCGGGGAGGACCAATATCGTGGCCAGCACGCTCACCTTAACATGAATCCATTGGACTTCTTTGGGTATTTGAAAACTCTTGTTTATTCTTCCCAGTACCAAATGTTGCATCTCTTCCTCAGCGCATCTTGGATAGCTGCGACATCTTCATCAAATGCCTGGTATTTTCCAATGGGTTCGCCAATCCATGCAGCGATGTGCCCAGGCTTACTTTACTATAGCAAGTGCATTGTCCTTTTATACCGTGGGAAAAATATCACATAGTTTGCAAATCCTATACACTTTAATGTTAATTTCTTCTATTGCAGGACACCATCAAATCGTTTTAACTCTAGAAAGAATTCTATTCAAACTCATGTTCATATGACATTTTCTGCTTGTTTTGGTTCCTGGAACATATCCTGAAAGTTTGTACAGACCATTCAGAAACTCCCTGTTTATATGTAAATTTAGCGTTATATAAACCATTAATTTCTTAAATGGGAAAAAGACGATGTATTCCATCACTCGGACTAAGTGGACTTACTTTTGAGATTAAATCCGTATCTTTAATTTAAATTTGCTTTCATTTGACCTTGTATTTTTCTGTAAAATCAATATTCCAACTTCTTGCTTAATTCACAGTGTCAAGTGAGAATAAAAAATGAAAGAATTTTCTTAATTGAAATGTCATACTACAAACATTGATGGAAATCTCTTATATCCTCGGTACCTGCCGCCAAAACATTTGAAAAAAATATCTCGTATCATATAAGATAACTTATTTTTTTCGACTCTAAATTAAACAAGGATTCCTAAGTAAGCAAATTGTCTACAAAATTAAAATTTCAAACCGCAACAAACGTACTTCAGCAGATATTGATGGAAAGCCGCGGGCACTATTCATTATTAACAAATAATCGACTTTTGATGTTCGCTCGAAAATAGCAAAACAAACAGTCATTGAAATATAAAAGTTTTAATAATCTCTTGAGCCTTAGAGATTTATTTATTGACGTCATATAATGACAAAAGTCAAAGTTAAAAAGAAGAGGAAAGCCTTGTCGCTCGAGCAAGAATTTTTCTGTGGATCGATTAACTTTTAATCTTGAGTCTCATTCCCTGGAAATAAGCTCCAACAAAGTTCAAAAATTTAAACAGAACTGCGTTTCCAACTATTGTTTTAAAAGCGAAAGTCCTGTATTCCTTTGTAAGAATGAGGTTGCACTTAACGTACTCTTTATTGCCAAAAGCTCTTAAGTTTCCCTTGTCAAAAGGAAGACGACGATTTGAGAAGAAAGTTCAAAATTCCACAAAGGAAAAAAAATCTACGTTTCTATAGCATAATATTAATAAGAGGACCCGTAATCATATTCTAATTAGGTAGAAAATTCATCGTAAAAATTAAAATTTTGATGAATGTCTTAAAAATGAAGGGAAAGTCTTCAAGCGATCTCATCTCATCTTGTTTTTTGGGGGGGAGTTCATAATTAGGGTCGATTTTTTTTTTCAAAAAAGTGGTAAGCTAAATTTATAATTTCATGAGTAAAAGATTTTTTAATTTTAATTTTAATTCAAATCTATAAGGTGAGATTTTCAATAAGGGGAGAAATATTTTTAAAATACCTTTATTGGTAAGGAACTTGAATAGTAGATGGAAAAAAATAAAATTCATTAAGAGCACCTACATTCATCTATGATCATTAAGCAAAAAACACTCATCTCTTCACCAGGCTAATTAGACCTCTTCGAGTAAAATTATTGGAGAAGAACTTTGAACTCTTGTCATGCAGATTCCAGCAAATTTAAAATTTAGGAAAACTGAATCTCAAAATTAAATCTCAATCCAATTTACGTCTAAGATTTTCAAGTATACAGGGTGAGTCAAAATTCTGTTACCCCCCCCCCCCCACTCCTCCTATTTTGAATACAATCGCAGATCTGTAATTTCCACTAAAGGCAATAAATAGGACGTTCAGGGTCACCTTTATGATGCTACACTCGTACTGATTTCAACTATGCAAATTAGGAAAAATGCATAGTGTCTCTTCTAAAAATTAAGAGACTGAAAAAAGTTTCCCATTACTACCTCCGAACAATTAAGTTTTCCAAAATCCGATCAACAGAGCATCCAAAAATCGCACTGCAACATTCATTGCCTTCATATAACATAATCCTTTGCAATGAACTACACTGCTTTACAATGAAATTGCCCCATCAACAAGGTGTTATCCGACCTTATCCATATTTAGTAGGGGGGGGGGAGTTTCGTCTACCTCCGAATAGTAAACGATTAGATGCATGCTCACGGGACATGACCATTTGGGTTGATACAGGGTGTCCGGTGCCTGTATAGGCTCATCAGTTGACACCTGTGTGAGACGTTCCAGGCAGTATAGAGGAAGCAATTGCCTCGTGAACGTACAGTACTTTCATCCGCACAACGGTCTCAATGCCGCGACGGCAATAACGACAACCGTTCACACAATTAACGGACTTTGAACGGAGGGTCGGATTATTGGCCTCTCCGAGGCTGGATGATCAACCAGACGGATTGCTGTCCATGTGTCGCGGGACGCACGGACGGTAGGCCGATGTTGGAGGCAATGGCGAGAGGAAGGCACACATGCCAGAAGACCAGATAGGCGGATACTGCGAACAGCGCTAACGGACAGAACCATCACCCTGCGGCAACTGCGCGACAACATCACTATTTGCGGTACCGCTCCAGTGTCAATAGCGACAATAGCACGCCGGTTACACGCCGCGACAATGTCTGCCAGGGGTCCATTGTTGTGTCTTCCTTTGACACCTGAGCACCGCGCGATACGATTGCAATGGCGTCGTGAACGAGTGGGCTGGCGAATGGAATGGCGCCCGGTGGTCTTCAGCGACGAATCCCCCTTTTGTTTGGACACCGACGACAGACGCGGACGGGTGTGGCGCAGACCATTGGAACGTGCCAATGAACAATGCATCCGGTGGACCAACACCCGGGGTCATGGTCTCAGGTGCCATCGGCTACAATATCAGAACGCCTTTATTCACCATCCAAGGCACCCTGACAGCAGCACGGTACGTCACAGAGATTCTGCAGCGCGTATTACTGCCCTTTCAGCACATCATACTCGGCGCAGTCTTTCAGCAGGATAACGCCAGACCGCACACGGCAAACATGAGCATGGCATGTCTGCATGATGTCAACTGCCTGCCATGGCCGCGAGTTCCCCAGACCTATCGCTAATTGAGCACGTGTGGGACATAGTGGGACATCGTTTACGATCACCTCGGAATCACCATGAACTGACACATCAGGTTTACCAGGCCTGGGCAGACGTACCCCAAGATGACATGATCACCTGTATGATCACCTACACCTGTATGATCACCTACACCTGCGCTGGAACAATGCATAGCCGCTGGAGGTGGTGCCACAACCTACTTATGCCGCTTTCCGTTGGGACATCTTGTATAAACTAGCGTACGTCTTGGCTCCATAACGTAATAAAGGTGTGTTCAGATGTATCACTTGCTGTATACCTACTTTTGACTCATTCGGATAACTCCTTGTGGTTGGGGCAATTTCACTGCAAAGCAGTGTATTATCGATTGCAAAAGCGTCCAATGGTTTAATGTATTACGCTTCATCCTTCATACAATATGCAAATAAAGTGTAGTGAGGATGTTTTCATGGGAGACTTGGGGTCTCCTGAAACATGTAGCAAACACCTTGAATGCTGCGAAGGTGTATCCGAAAATTGTTTCTGATTCCACTGCAGAAGATTGATTATGATGTATGGTAACGATCTGGAGGAGACAGTTGACGAAGAAAACCCCTTTCTCCAACAACGATCGTGTTCTTTTTCATGAATCTGGTTGTGAACTATTGCCTTGCACCGTATCT
Source organism: Rhysida immarginata (assembly GCA_023313115.1). Lineage (NCBI taxonomy): Eukaryota > Metazoa > Arthropoda > Chilopoda > Scolopendromorpha > Scolopendridae > Rhysida > Rhysida immarginata. Next base: position 1,663,516 of record JAHWFO010055510.1, on the reverse strand, counting down.
TCCACTGTAGAAGAGATGTCTGCAGAACGGCGAGAGTGATGTTTTCCATTCCTGTTTCCAGAGATCCTGAGCAAGGGCTCCTTTGAATAATCCAAATCCATCGGGGATGCATTTGATGACTTGACAGGGATATCATGAAATGGCATAGCGTGAATCCCAGTTTCATCTTCCAACTCCAATATAAATTGAATGGCCGGAGGCTTTGTTTTGATGCAGCTAAACTTTGCTTTTTCTCCATACAATGCGGGGAATCTCTTGGAAACTCTTGGAAAATTGGACTGAAAACATGCTGCTGATAGTAAAGGGAGTAACCTTAGCCTTCATTTCCAATCTTCTGATTGTGAGCTTGCTGTCGTACGATATCCAGCAATTACCATAAACCATTTTGAAAAAGTTTCCTCACATTCCTTGAACCACTTTTGATATGACTTCTCTCAGCGTGGATGGTATAAAATCGCGCGGGGTTTTTGCAATCGTTGAGATAGTAGTAGGCTTCATCCAAAGTGACAACGTGCTTCCATCGTTCTGCTAGGAGGTAACCCGCATAGAGCCTCCGACAGTTCCTCTTCCTTTCTGTGACGTGTCGTGGCAGCAGCTTATGACACGACTCTTGTGACGGAAATCTTTGATTATTATTTTATTTACGGTAGCCTGTGAAGTTCGTACAGTGTCTGCGATCCCTCTTTGGTTGCTGGATTTTCACACTGGAGAAGCTGCTTGATCATTCGAAAGACCTGTGGTGTTTTGGCTTGTGGGAACTCGGGGTTTTTGCTGTTTCTGGCCAGTTGGAATTAACCTTCCCTGGATTTTCCTTTTCTTCGAGAAAGAGAAATTTCATGTTTTACATACGCTAATTGCAGCAGAATAGCTGTAATTACCGTCGGAAAGGGCAGTAATGTACCTGTCTTAGGAAGGTTCGATTTTCGGAGACTTTTTTGATGACATTTACTGCTTTCGAATGAAACATAACAATGCGGATGTTATAGCATCATTTCACATGCTTTTCCGCAATAAATAGTTACCAAAGATCGTAATCAACCTTCTGTACCTGTTTATGGACAGTCTTGATTCTCATTTTTATGTTTTCTTATCGCGTGACAACGAACTTGTTGGTGTCCGAGTGATTTCAGAAACAGGCTATCACGTGGCTTTATGGCAAGAACGTTTCGGAACAAGAGTTACGTCGGAGCAAGCGTTCGTCATCAGAGACAAGTCGCGGAGGAGATGACGAAGTATGACGATAAAAGCGTCGAGAGGCACGTGACAAAACAGAGAGAAAGATTGAAGTCGGACGAGGTGGATGGCAAGAAAAGTGTGAAAGACGGGAGCAGATCGAAGGCGAGGAAAATAAGGCAGGGCGAGCAAAGACGAACAGCTTTACCTAGTCGCGTTTGCCGTAGCGAGCTCCACGCTGAAGAGATATCAGGTAACCTCCGTAAAAGGACGAAATCCACCATTCCCTTATTCGAGGAGGTCTCTCACACGTACACAGTGTTGAGAGACACAAATTTCCTGAACTGAATAGGGGGCAGCGGAGATTCCGGGCCAAGTATCCAAATCCCGGTACTAGCATTCCGAGGAGGAATTTAAAAAAACTAAGAAGCCCGCCTAGTAATTCGCCTTGCGGTAACATCGGAGCTCCCCTTCCCGCTGTGAGTACGCATAATGAGTTCGGCCGACGGAGAAGCCAATTCGTCGGAGGAGAGGAGGAAGACACTTCACGAGGAAATTCAGAGAAAGACAACTATCCTTTGTATGTGAGTCCACTTTGTTTAACAAGCACGTTAACTATCAAAAACTTACTTTATCACACTGATGAACTTACTTTATCACACGAAATGCCCGACCCACTCATCGGGATATTCCCATTCGGATTACGAGCGTATACTTTTGACGGTGCCGGCGGAATTAACCTGCGATAGTGTTCTATGTGAATTGAAATTAAACTGTGCTCCTTCATTTAGCGAGAGTCTACTACTGCCATTTGAGCGACCGAGAGAGCATGCTCATTTATTTCTATTCTACTGCCTAACTATATTTTTGTGTGTTGGTGTGATTTTAGTTCGTCACGGCTTTAAGGCCATATTGCTGCAATATATATGTGTTGTTTTCTAAAAACACGAAGAAGGCGTCGTCCCAATTCTTCAACGCAGTATATTCGACAGTAGGAAGAACTATTCCGTTATTTATAAATTACTATTAATAAACTACTACTTTTATTAAATTTTTATCGTTTCTAGTTTTGTCTTGTCCACGTGACACAGGCAGAGTTTGCCCTGCTTCCTCGGCAGGCGCAACCGGGGCATAAGAATTGCCACAGGAGCTTTCCGTACAAGTCCGGTAGAGAGCCTTTATATGGAGGCTTCTGAACCCTCATTATGGCTTAGAAGAGCCAAACTCCTCCACAAACATGCTCTTCGCGTATATGGTGAAAGTCAGCATCTAGCTTTTGCCTGTTTATTTAATAAACCTAGTATCCCTCCCCATCACTCTTTTAGAAGCATCAACAATTGGTTCCAGAATCTTCTGGAGAGCCTGAACCTCTCATTTCCAGCCATGCATAGCCGAGAGGTCAGAGATGTCCCTAAGTGGATTGTCCCCCAACCAGATGTAAATTACAACTTATTTGCTGGGAAAGAATCAAATTTTATGGAAGCTGAAATTAACGCACTCTTTAAGGGTTTTTTTAGAAACCCTTCCTGATGGCTTCCACATATATACAGATGGGTCCAAATCAGAGGACGGAGTTGGCTGTGCGTTTCTTATAGATAACATTGTATTTTCTTATTTGCCAAACGAGTTCTCCATCTTCTCAGCGGAATTGGTAGCGACAGCCAAAGCGTTAGAGTTCGTTTTTAACTATCCAAATTCCAACATCTGGATATTCACTGAGCGCTTTGCAATCTTTGGAATCATTTAATTTTAAAAACCCTTTTGTCCAAAGAATCGAGGAATATCTTCATTACCTGGAGTCACAAGGTACCAGTATTCATTTTGCCTGGATCCCTAGTCACATGGTTATCCTGCAAAATGAACGGGTCGATAAGGCAGCAAAACACGCGATTACTCAGTTACCGATCTCTGAATTGCTTTCAATCCCCGAGCATTTGTAACCGGTGATTTCCAAAAAACTCAGATCTTCTTGGCAGGATTCTTGGCCTCTGAACCCTGCTAATAAATTATTTGAAATAAAGCATGTCATCACACCGTGGTCATTACCTTGTCTAACAAACAGGCGAGAAGATATCGTTCTTACTCGGCTTAGAATTGGTCACAGTCGTCTTACTCACATCCATTTATTAAAAAAAAGAACCAGCTCCATTGTGTTCTTGTGGAGCATTGCTGACTATTAAGCATATTCTAACCCAGTGCCCTTTACACATTAAGCTAAGACGCTCATTAGGGCTGAATCATTCCTTAGATTTTTTGTTGGGGAACAACCCCATAATTTTTAAAAAAGTGTTTCTTTTTTTAAAAATTATTCATGTTTTTAAATTCATATAGTCATCTCTTTATTGCTTTTGCATTGTATATATTTGATCATTAAGTATAGGTTTCATTTAGTGCCATTTACACACTAATCATATTCATCAGTTTTTATTAGGGGACAACTCATAAGAAAATAGATTTTAATCATCTATTTTATAGTCAGTTAATGCCCTTTACACACTAATGATTTACACAGACCTATACTAATATTTCGTATTACGGGTGAACCCTGAGGAAAAATGTCTGTTTTTAAATTTATTAATGCTTTTAAAATCTCATAGTCATAATTTTTATTGTTTTTCCATCTTTGTCATTCACGTTTTCATGAATTTTTTTCATCTGATTTTTTAAACTTTTGGCTCATAAACTGTGGGTTTTTATACTTTATGTCGGGCGCAAAATGGCCATAGCAGTCGATGCCCTAAAATTCCAACCAACCAACCAACCAACCAACCTCGGCAGGCGCAGTCTCTTAATCTTATCAAGATATAGGGGATTGTTCGGAAGTTCTTGTTGACAACGGTTGATTCCTTGCCCAGCTGAATACGAGCTGTCATACCTCTAGGAAAGAGTTCTTAACGAAGTGAAGAATTTATTACGTTTTATATATTTGTTGGATCCACTCATATTGTCCAGTAATGAACTCACTATACATCACATGAATCCAATTTATACAGTTGAAATACTTTTAATAGTAATAATTCCATCGATTTTATTCAATGAAGTTTTTAAAGCTCCCGAAAATTTAATTTTTGTTTGCTTCGACGGGAAGAAGGCGGAAAAATTACTTCAGAGTAGGCTTTTTTTTCTTTCATCTTTCTCCTTCTGTGTCCTCCTCCTGTCGAAATTTTCTTATATTAACAGCGATAACTTGAAAAATGAATTTTGAAAATGAGTCCCCCTTAGGGCTGGCACGAGCCGTTCCTACTTCCGGTTATAAGAGAATAGGAGGCGGAAGCCTCTGGAAGAGAAAAAAAGAAGGATTCATTATTTTCTATCATTTTTCAATTTTTGACGTTCGCATCATGTTTGAAGGTTTCCTCGGATCGGAGGCGAAATGATTGGTTTTTACAGAAGAAAAATCGGCACTCAGGTTGGGAGGGGAGGTGCAGGGAAGAAAAAGAAGACAAAAAGTAGCTCGACGGTTGAGCTTCGATTCCTTTTCATCTATTCCGGCTTCCTTTCCTCGTCCCTGTATGTTAATACGAGCAATTCACATCGTCGTTTCGGGTAAAAGTTCGCCCTCCTCCTCTTTTTCATAAGTTCGGAGGAGGAAATGGAAATGATTACTTTGTTGCAAGGAAACAATTTTTTGTAAAGGAAATTTGTCTTTTCTGCTTTTTGGTTGAGGAAAAGTGAATGCGCGAAAATCGATCGAATTTGAATATTATTGCACCGTATAGGTCGAGTAAACAGCTATTGAAACAAAGTTGCAATATGAAATTCATAAATAAACCACCTGTAGTTTCTCTTGTGGTTTTGAGCGAGGCTAGTGGGTTGCGATTTTTTTTTGAATCGCTAAGGAAACAAAAAATATGAGAAAATAAGAATTAATAGAATTAAACGAGTGATTAATCGAATTTGTATAAAACTTTATTAATTAAGAAATTTTGAAAATCTTCACGCTACCAAACTATGTATTGAGTGTAGCTCGCCATTTGGTTTTGAACTTCACATTGAAATCCAAAATATAGAGGGTTGAAGCGGTTGAAATTTTGACCTTCATCTTCTTTTCGAGATACCGTTCCTCCTCCAAATGCCGCATGCAATGCGATATAAATCTTATGGACATTGGCCCGATATCGCAGTTTCCGATGTAACAAACCTCGGGTTCTTTAAGTCGCGTGCAATTGCGACAGTTATTCATGATGAACGATCAAATGAAAACATGTGAACTCATATGAGAACATGTGGTTGTGAACTCATTCTTTATTTAGATTTGTCGCATACGAGGGTAGCCCAGAAAGTAATGCACCACAATTTTTTTCTCCGTCCCCATCAATGGTACGAATTCGAAACTTGAGATTTGCATTCTTTGAAATTTTCGGAGTGTGCGCGCAAAGTTTCAGTTTCCTCCGACAGATAGCGTACGTGCAGCAACGGAACAACATGGCGTCTGTAAGTGATGTACGTTAATAGCAGCGTGTCGTCATTGAATTTCTCACTGCAGAGCAAGAAACAATTGGAAACATTCACAAACGTTTATGCGTAGTTTATGGAGCATCAGCAGTTGACAAAAGTACGGTTAGTCGCTGACCACAGAGGGCGAAGCCATCCTCGGATGTCACACCTGACAAAATGCAGCGTGCTGATGCGCTCTTCGTCTCGGCAGTTGGCGCTGGATCTGTCAATCAGCAAAGGAAGTGTGAGTGAAATCAGTCGTGCTCTTGATTACACAAAAACTTGTTCACGATGGGTTCCGCGCTATCTTACGGAGGAACACACAGCTCTGAGAAAAAACATTTCTGCAACGTTTTGAAGCTGAGGGGGAAGCCTTCTTATCCCGGATTGTGACAGCTGATGAAGCCTGGGTGCACCATTTTGAGCCCGAAACAATACGACAATCGATGGAATGGCGTCATCCGCACTCTCCACAGAAGAAAAACTTCAAAGCAACCGCTTCTGCTGCTAAGGGTTTTTGGGACTGGAAGAAGGCCATAGAACGGGGCGGAGATTATGTGAAAAAATAGAAACATCATTCTTGCATGTGTATAAGTTTCATTGTGTTCACTAAATAATTGTTGAATAAAAAAATTGTGGTGCATTACTTTCTGGGCTATCCTCGTATTTTGAGGTGTTGGCTTTTGCGGTAATGATAGCCTGCAGATGTCGCAGCATATTTATTCACTATCAATATCTTATTCTATGGTTCGAGTATGTTCGCCTACTTCGCAGTTCAAACTCTCGACCAGTTTATGACGTTTCTCTAGTAGCTTGTCACTAGTTTCACAAGGTCGCATCGACGTTCTAATTCATTCCAGAGCCCGTATGTTAGATTGCGATCGGAGCTTTAGATTGACGGATTTAGTACTCCAGTTCTTCAAACAAGATTATGGTTCGGGCTTTGCGGAAATGAACCGCCTTGGGAATTCACCAGCTAATAAACAAACGTCCTTTCATCAAACTGCTGCCACAATTTAAGAAGCATATTAGTGTCCAGACATCCAGAGAGCGTTGGGTATTCATTGTTCCTTCTATAAGCAATGAATCAGGATTAAGTTTTAAGAAACAATGGCATTACCATCGGCATATTTCATATTTAGATGAAAACACCCTTGTCTCTTGCCTTATGCTACACCAAGGTTCGAGCATCATACTGGAAAAGGGTAGAGGGCCACCCACCACAGTACATCTTCTCATTTCTACCTTGTATTGGAAAGTAAAGATGACACTTCGCGTTGACAATGGGATCTACGGCTTTTGGGCAGTAGCCAAAATTTTTTAACCTAGAGAAAGAGTACTGGAAAGACCCTCAGGGGCACCTCCAGGTGAGGAAGTCTCCCGTAGTCGCACTGCTTGTGGTGGTCCTCCTTTGTGCGTTCTACCAACACAATGTTTCCGTTCCTGCAGCGTTCCAGTTTCGGATAAAACCACTCGCTGTTGATTTTGTCATATTCAACTGATAGAACTTTCACAACACGTGACACCTAATACACAGTGGGTTTGGGTTGCTTAACAGATCAGCTGTTTTGGATAACAAACATACTTTCGCACTCTAGTTGCTTTGGCAAGATCGGTGTATAATGCTAATCTTCCAAACTACACAGTATTCTGCACCGATTTCTTGAGTGAGTGCGATTATAGCGGGTAGCTAAACTAGCGAGTAGCGGCTTCTTTCTTATTCAGTTTGACGGCATTGGCGTTACGATGGCGCGTCATGTGTCATAAGCTCAAGTGGCTGTTTATAAGCCTACCACTATAAGCTGAGTTGCTTAGATACACTGTGATCAAGAATTTCCGGACTTGTGTACTTTTTTCACTGAATCTATGAATTTCACGAAAATTTTTCTGGTGTTGAATGTCCCTTTGCTTTTTTTATAGCATCTAATCTTCGCGGAAGACTTTCCACCAGATTATTGATAGTTAGCTTCAGGAACTTTCATCCATTCTTCGCGAAAAGCGTTTATAAGTTCAGTCACTGATGTTGGGCAATGTGCCTAGACGGTAGTCGATGCTCCAGTTCATCCGACTGTACTTCAGTGGAATTATAGCGGGGATCCGTGCAAGCCAGTCCACTTCTTCAGTCCCTAAATTCTCACACTAATTCTCCACACACTAATACACACACACTTGGTATTGTGAAAAGGAGCCGTGTAATACTGGTCCATTTCGGAATTCACTGAACTCTCTTGAGCGACCTATTCTGCACTAATTTGAATCACAAATGTGCCCAGACAGACATAAATTTATTTATATAACATAGACATCAAAAAACATAAATTTTAGACACGTAACATTGCTTCGGACAGGTAGCCGTAGTGCATAGAACAGCACCTTTTTAGGAATGTCCGGTACATCAACATGGGATTTAAAGAGTAGCGTTTATTTCTTGAGCGAGTACTGCCAAAATCGTTTACTTCAGAAGCTGATAATCTAGATAACCTGATTAGAGATCAAATGTTTTGAAGGAGAACGATCGCTAATTCACATAATCCATTAGCTTATTTTTGTGTATAGATTATTCAGAGCTACTTGTTTTGTGCCTTTTCTGCGTGCATTTTATTATATTAATAGTAATTCGGGCAATGGAATGGTGAATTATTAACCATAAGTAATGAAACAGAGCTTCCGCGCCCTAGATTTATTCATTTTAAAGGTTAAAGCGAATAACACAAGAAAGCGTCCAAAATCAAAATTATGTTAAACAGGAGTAGCGATGAATATGTTTAGATTTAAATTAATGCGTTTATACGTATAAGTGTGTATGCATAGTGCCGTTAATGTTCACTGAGAACTTTCTAAATCAATAAAGTTTCGATTAAATTAATAGCATTAGATTGTAGATAATATAAATCATAACTTAATGACGATTGTCGTCGCTCTGGATCGTTTTACATTGCTGGAAACTGATGGAGATAAACCTGTTAGCGCAGCATAGTTATGCACTTGATTAATTTCTTCAGATTTAGCGCAAATTAATAATTGATGTGGCATTGATATTGTAGTGCTATTGGCTTATCTGATAAACTCAGTAATGATTTCAACTTAAAATATACATATGGACACAGCAATGCCCTTTAAGTGCATTTCTACTTTTTTTTTCGTTTTACTATGTAATTGTTCAAGATACCAGTAATTAAGCGGCATTTGATCACAAGGAGTGTTTTATAATGCTTGTTACCATACAGTCCCTTTTCCCGAAAGATTTTGAATAACGTATAAAGTACACCCTATTCCATATGCGTTTTCACTTTGATGATTCATGTTTGGCGTCCTTGCAATACATTAAACCAATTAATTAATCGGTTCTGGCAAGAAGTCGAGTCCGGCGTAATTCTAACTTCTTGTCTGAATCGATTACTTTCACTGGTTTAATTATTGTATTAAAACACTTATGGAATAATGGAATAGTGTACATATACAGGGTGGTCGACAAGTCTGTAGCCCTCAAATTACTTGATAACTAGCATACTATCTACGCTGTGAGAACTGTTTGGTAAGGAGAATTGTTACTTACAGGACGATAATGCACCATGTTTGAATGGACTGTTTCTTTCAGTTTCCGTCAGTCAGTGGCACCTAGACATCGCCTTTCGTGGCCCACATAGAGCCCATCAAACATTTATGCGATGAGTTATATCCTCTAATGAAAGCCGGGAGCCACGCCCGAAATCCACTGCTGACATGGTTAGCTTCTTGCAAATACCGAAAGCTTTTCACAGTAACGTGAAGAAAGTATTCCCAAAGGGGGCCGACATAATTTTAGCATATGAAAGTCCAACAGTAATATACATCACTTGCTGATACAGTATAAAATGTGAGTATGATTAAAATGAATATGTATTTTTTTTTTAGTAACCATTACTGGTACAGTAGATCCTGGCGAAATTGGAAATTCTAGTATATGATGGTACTTCGCTCAATGACGACGAAATTGTCTTATAAACCTGCCATGACGAAACATTAAGCCAAAAAATTCTCACTCTCTTCACGAAAACCTACGTCAAACGACCAAAGATTTGGTGGAGCATATCGATTGTGGTGAACGACCATCACTGAATGGGCAAGGTTCAGAAACTCGGTGATTGGGTGCCACACACTTTGAGCGAAAACAACAAAAACAACGTTCCCCACCGAATGAGCAAGGTGGTTCACCACGGATTGTTGATCACAATCCATCTGCTCTGTCAATTCACTGTTCGTTTGAGATGAATTTTCGTGAAGAAGTTGACTCAGTCGCTCTTAAACTCAATTGGTCGACCGGTGTGTAACCCGTCAATGAAGTCAAAATTCCTATTTTCAAAGTACGAAAACCAACAGCGGGCGGTACTTTGAGGCATTGCTCCTTCTCTATACACATTGTAAATTTAACGAGCAGCTTCGGCGGATTTCATACCTCGATTAAATGAAAAAAGCAAAAGGTGTCAAAATGTTCAGTTGTCCACTTGACATTCCATTTTGAAAAGTTTCCCCAGCTCTGTTTCACCTGATGGTCTCAAACTAAACAAAAATCAAAAAAATAAAAAAATAAAAACACACTATCTTGTAGAGCAAAAATTATCTTTCCAAATAACATAAAACATTGTTTATATATTTTATTAACATTAAACATTTTGCCGGTGCGTTTTAATTCTGCATGCATTTTTAAATTTGAAAAAAAATGCTCATGAATTATTCCTCAACCCAATAATTCAAAATATCATTCTGTATTCACCAGTTTCTATAAAAACACCAAACTCTTTACTCTTCATCCACTATCAGCTGTATTTGCATTAAATGGATATCGATGCTCGACTTCTACTTTACGGCCTTGTTTCTGTCTAGACCTAGTGCGTTGTAATTTATTTTGTTTGCTTACAGCTTAACAGAGAAAAGTTTTTATCTCGACCATCAGGTGAAATAGAGTTGGGGAAACTTTTCAACCTTTTAACTTGACGGTGAGGGTGTCCGCTCACGGAAGGTTAAATAGATCAGCGCGGCGGCGGATGAACCAAACCGAGCTCCGGTCACTCTTCGATGGCAATCGGAATCTGCATTTGCGAATTTGTAACAAGCAGCGTTGGGGAGTCCATTTAACGACCCTTTAATACCGTAATGTTCTTGGGGTTCAGAGATATCCGGCTCATTGCCGATGTAAATGGGGCAGTAAATATCTGACAGGACGAGGTGAAACTCGAATCTGATTCTCTCTGTTCTCCTCCTCTTCCCTCTGACGAGAATCGTTGTTTCTGTCTTCGGAAAACTCCCCGCCAACCAATCGAATCGGGTTATTTCGTTTGGAATCGAGGTGTCTCGCACACATTTGTCTGTAGGTCTATCAGCAAATGAATAGTGGACGGATGAACAGTCATTGCAAAACTTTTCCTTTTGTGAGAGCTAAATAATTGATTCTACTCATTGCAATAGGTCTGCTAATTAAAACAACATTAATTACCGCAACGATAGAGATTAACCGGAACCAAATGCCCTCCTAAAATATGGTAATTGATTCTATATTCAAAGTGGATTGGAAAGGTCAGAGGCGAGATAAATATTTATAATTCTCCTAGCATTACATATTTTATGGAGTCTGGAAGGTAGAATAGAAGGCCTTTATTTTCTAATTAAATATGGATTTAACGTCTTTTCAGATTGTAAATTATACCTTGCCAAAATCCTTGATTATTAAAAGCAAAACTCATTACTATTGAATAAATTCGCTGCTTAAATTTTAACTTGCTAGGCTTTGGGTTTTGGATGCTATGAATCAATACGAGTGCTTTTCAAGTAAACTGCGAGACTAATTCTATAAAGAAAGAAGCAATTGCTAATAACTTCGAAAATATTTATTAAAACACTAAACTATGACTTGTCGTAACGAAATTCCCAATTTAATCTATCCTTGCAGAATGAAGTTGCGCTTTTTCATAAACTAGAATCACTTTTTGAAGTTAATTCCACTGTTGGAGGTTCAATCATGTAATAGTAGGACTTATACTGATGTATCGGTTTCATTTCCGTGTTTCCAATATACTTAAAGGCTGTCTCTTAGAATCTATCGCCTCATGTAGAAGAATTTCTTCATTTTCATTACAATTAACTCCTATCTGCATTTTTGTAAATTTCTTTCTTTGGGGTTCTTTTTTGTCAATTTCCTTTCGAATCCTAATTCCTCGAGGACAATACCCAAAGACAAGCGACATTAATATGGCCACCAGCTTGTAATCAGAATAACCGCTGTGTACAGCACAAACAGCACCTAGACGGAGTGGGAGAGAATCAATAAGTTTTTGGAAGGTGTCCAGTAGTGTCTGGAACTGTGCCTCCAACAGCTGCGGACGGGTGGAGGATACATGGAGCGACATGGCGGTGGAGGTGATCCCAAAGATGCTCGATTGGATTTAGTTCTGGAGAATTAGGTGTCAGAGAATACTTGGAAGTATTTATGATGCTCCTTGAACAACTCTCGGGCGTATGATCTGTCGCATCGAACCTCCCCGCGGAAGACAGTCAACATAAATCGCATACCTGGTCCGCAACGATGGATTAATAACCAAACCGGGTGAGTGCCTTTCAGAGGTCTCAAACAATGTAAAGAAAACATATGCCATATCATAACATTGATTCAATTAGCCTGTGTTCTTCCATACAAATAAAACTGTCTGATTGCTTTGTATTTCTTTTCGGAGGATTCCCGCTGAAGACGACAAAGCCCATCCACTCGATAGAGCAGAAACCATAACTCTTCGGAGAAGGCAATTCTTTGTCAATCACCGGAGGTCCAATTCTCAACTGAAATGGACTTTTTGGTCGTTTCTATCGAGACACCTTTATTTTCAAAGGCGCAGTGACCTTTCTTTACTTCGAAGCCCCATACGCAGAGTTCGTTATCCTATCCTTGCCATTGAGGTTAATATCTCATATGTAGTAAGTATGTATATTTAGTTGAAGGATCAGAATATTTTATAATAATTTCTGTAGATGTATTTTTTATAATTTTCTTTTCAAGTTGAATGTTGGAATTTTTTTTATTAAAATATCGATATTTACAGTGCACTAGAAGAAACCTGTTTCAGGTTTTGTGGTTTTCTAAATAAATAAGAGGTTGCGGTATTTTCAGAGTTGCGATGATTTTCAACAGCACTTTGATGAAGCTTACTTCTCAGATTACATAAAGCTTAAGTTTTTCTTTAGTAAGACTAGGCCATCCCGCAGCATAACAGTAAATTAGTATATTAAATAGTAAATATTATTCCATAATGTACAGTCATCAACAGGAAATAATCCACACTTGAATTTTACTCTAAGTTTTACCGTTTCAATATTAATTTATTTTTAATAATATAATATTACATTTAGAGTTAACATTATTAAGATTATTAAATTTAAATAATTATAATTAAAAAAGCTATTAAAACAACACATTAGCATGAAATGTAATATTAGGTGTTGATGACTGTGTGGATTATTTAAACTCGTGTGGATTATTTCCTGTTGATGACTGTACATTCCATGCATATTGCCTTGCAGTATATTGTGTCGGAATTTAGCGAACCCGACCGGTTTCACCTTTCTTTCCCGGCTTTTTCGAGGGTACATTTGAGAATAACATGCCTCGATATTATTATTCAAGAACATAGTAAAGGTGATTGGATAAAACTGTCTCCTTCCGAACACCTTCTCCCTTCCATAAAACCTTAAACCCTCGATCCCCACCCAATCCTTCGCAAGATATTTATAATATAGCTGGAGCACCAATCTATTCATTCTTTTAATACAATGTTTATTAATTGGCATATTATTGACTTAAAATAATTGATTGTAAATCTTCAATGATTAAAAAAAAATTGACAAAATATTGTTGGTAATAATATAATTATAACTAAATTTTATAATTCTCTAACTGCAACAACAATATAGAACCATCTTAAGATAATTACTTGTAATTAACTTTTATATAATTTTGTAAGTATTATGTAATAAACATTATTAATTCATATGTTTATTATATAAGCTGTTCATCCCCATTCCTCCTCCTCTCTCCCCCATCCTTCACTTCACTCATCCAAATTCCATCACCCCAACCCCTAAACTGCCTCCAACAAATGACGTTACCTCAGTTTTATCCAATCACCTTTAACTCCATACTTATTATGTTCTTGAAGACTATAAATATCGAGGCATGTTATTCTCGAATGTACCCTTGAAAAAGCCGAAAAAGAAAGGCAAAACCAGTTGGAATTGCTAAATTCCGACACAATGTACTGCAAGGCAACAATAAACATTATTAAAAAAAGGCAGTTCAGAGCACCCTACTTTTATGAAATATTATTCCCTCCACCACCCCCGGGAATAACCAGGCAAATCACTTACCTTAAATATATTACGGCCCGTGGATTAAGATTGAAAAAATCGACGGCTACAACAATGATATTAAACCAACGGCTACAACAATGGTATTCAAACTTTATCACGTGAAACTCATTTTCATGCAACAATGCATTTTTTGCGGACAAAAAAAAAAAAATTTCTTTAGTAATAGCAATTTGGTTGTACACTACACTAAAAAGATTAGCTTTCTTTGATTATATACAGAAAGATTTGTAATTGGGTGTTTAATGATTTTTAATAACTCTGATTTCGCGTGGCCTTTAATATCTGTACAAGCGTATATACCGATATATATCTCAAATTTCTACTATACATGTACAGTGTTTCTAAAATTTTACAACCACTTTGGCATACTCAGGCTATGATAATGTGATTCGTTTTACGTTTCTTAAGCATGAATTTGTCTTCTTGCACTGTTCAAGACTAGTTTAAACGATTATTTTATAGCCTACTCTCTTCATATAGATTGATAATGTCATTTCATTTGCTATATCTCCATCATTTTTTCGTAATGTAGCCTAATGACAACGTATAAAAGTTTGCTAAACTTTCAATTATCTGCAGCCGGTGACAAAATAATAAAGACTAACTGTAGAAAATGCTCCAATTTGGTAAATATTATACGAATGGAAAAGGAAATTTTGCGGTTCGATCGCAGATTGTCTTAAAAAACAATTTTTAAAATTTGACTGAGGTTTCTAACACATTTGAATTGCAGTGACGCACGCCTCAGCCAACCTGGCCAGCCCAACCTGATGAGCCCAACCTGACCTTGAGTGACTCTTTCTCGCCTATTTTCTCAAAATCTTTCAAGGGATAGGGTATGATTAAAATTGTTTTTAGACTAATGTGGAGTTGCTCTACAGGGTAGCAAGCGGAAAATTTTCTCTATCTTTAATAACTTTCGAGTTAGCAAATGGATGACCTTAAATTTGGGGGCCAAAGTGCGGCAATGAATCCCCCTCCCCCATTACCTATAAACCACACTCATCAGACTCGCCTACCTGGCAGCTTTGAGATAGCTGCCCTGTTACCAGACTTTTTGGTTACCCTGTATAACTCTTATAATATTTATCTGTACTCTCCTGAAATTAAAGAGTTTCAGAAACGAAATAAAAGATCAAAAACATTGTCTCTTTATCATTCATTAAAAGGTTTGTTGTCAAGGAAATTTACGTAGATATTTATTTATTTAAGATTTTGCATTCTTGCAAGGAATAGTACAAGTTTAAGCTATGAAACGACCAAATACATGAAATTACAATAACAAGAACAGTCAGGGCCCATACTTTTATAGTAACTGGGAATTATCATTTGATTGAGTGTCAGGAGTTGCGATGTTTACAATTCACCTCATCACACGTTGGATTTTATTTTTTTCCGATCAACATGTTGATTATGTTGCAGCTTGCAGGTGGGATATTTGCAATTCATAATTAATTTTCTTATTGATAATCGAAGATAGTTACAGTGACGTAAATGCATGGAAACTTTCTACTCTGTGAGATTGAATTCTCTACACTCAAATAAGTTCTGGAGAATTGTTCTCAATTTGGGTCCATAGATAAACCATTTTCGGATAAAGGCGGCTGAATAATGTCCAAGTAAACACAGCTGAAACCAACACCGATTGTTTATTATAGCCTTGATAATGATATACTCCTTCAGTAATGATATATGTAAAATATTCAATAAATAATTTCCTTCGTATAGTTTACAAAGAGCAAATCTATATTTTATGTTAAGTGAAGTTTTCAATGATATAGGGTGATCCAAAAGTCAGTTCACCCAAAGCTATATATATTTGAAAACCATTAAATATACCGACGTCAAATTTGCAGTGTATATTCTTTAATCAAAGTAAATGTTCAAAGTAACCCCTTTTCTCCTGCTTGCACAAACGAACGCGACGGCACATATTCTTGGAAACGCATTGCAGCCTGTCCTACGGAATGACGTGGATTTCCGAACGAATGCCTAGAATGTGGATTGTTGGCATACACCAGACCTTTTAAATAATCGCACAGGAAATAATCCGAGAAAGTCAGATCCGGTGAAAGAGGTGGCAAAATTTCCTTCGAAATTACTCTATCCTCAAATATAGATTGAACTCTTACTCCATATAGATTCGGGCTGTGTGAGATGTAACTCCGTCCGGTTGATAATAACCTTGTCTGCATTCAATATCATCTAACTACTCTAAAAATGGTGCGAATAACGTTACGCATTAATAGTGATGCAACGCATTTGTTTGTGCAAGCAGGAAAATGGGGGCTAAAAATTTGATATCGGTGTGTTTTGAGGTATATATACCTTTGGGTTAACTGACTTTTGGATCACCGTATAGAAAATGAAAGTTTATGTTGCATAGATTTACACCTCACTTCAGCTGAGGAATTAAAGTTGAGTAAATAAAATCGTTAAAAATGAAAATTAAAACAATTCGTACGGCCTATTTGAATACGAGCGAAACGTGCTCTGAATGAAGAGATGAACACTAAAACAAATGTTAATTTCTTCCTCCAGAGCATATTTACAGAGACACATTGGTGCTCGTGAAGCACGTGCAAGTTCATTTAGATGTAATTACACGTCTGGTTCCCCCAAGGGTATTCATTTCACTTGTTCATGTTTTTACCCTTTCTGACCGATCCGAGTGGCGAGTGGTCTCAGTTCATCTTGAGGGTCTCCTTTGGCAGACGTTTACCTCAAAATAAACTAAGCAAACGTCCGAGATGAATGATGAAATGTTGGTGTTTGCATCCAACGGGGGCATTCGCTTTTAATGGAATCACTTTGTCTGCAGAGGTTAAAAGTTCAACTGCAGAAAGAGAGGAAGGAAGGAAAAAAAAACGATTTTCCCGCATGCGCATCTCGCTTGCCATATGGGTTTTCCGGGCGCTTGTAGAACATTAAGCGTTGTTAAAGGATTCTGGGCACGCCCACCCCGAAATGAAACCGTTCCCTTTTTCCCCGTTTGATGAATTCGTCATTTCACAGGGCCACGGATTCCAATGGGGCCTTTATTATTCAGTGCGATATTGTCCCTAAAAGAATAAATAAGGGGCTTCCGCCGCCACCGTCCTTAAACATTGGAGGGATGAGAAAGAGAGTAGGAAGAGAGAATAAAGCGTTTTCCGCATCGGTTCTAGTTGTAAATGTCGAGGTTAAGGTAATTCATGATGCCCGCTTTTGCGTCTGTTTGTTCAACGTCTTTACGGTCTCACTTAAATCCAGACTTAATAAATTCAAATCAGGACAGACGGAGGACAGCACAGAAGCTGGTCGACCGGGCGCCGCCGAATTTTTCCTCCTTTCTTTTCTCCTCCTTCTCCTGGCCTTTTGTTCAAAAAATGAAAACAAAATGAAAACAAGAAAATGGGAGGCGGAGAACAAGGAAATAAGTTTTAAAATATATATTTCACGAAAACTGAAAAAAAATGAAACAAACAAAAGCACAATACATAAGTGATGAAAACCGTGTAAGTGATTCATAACTTGGGTTGTTCTCTTAATGTTATGAAATTGTTTATCGTGTGAATTATATTAATTTTGATGGGGTGTTAAGTAAATTTTTTATTCAAAGAAAAATAAAAATTTTTTTGAAAGCCTTTTATGGTAATTTGCATTTGTTAAACATCCTATTTCATGTTATTTGATTAAATACGATAGTTTTCTTAAAGACTAATTGCATTTCGAGGGCATTCTTGAACATTTAATGCCCAGGATTTTTTATTTAGTATCTCGATTAAAGTCTCTTACACGTAAGTTATAACAACTTTAACTACTTTCACTACGAAAAATAAAACTCTGGAGCCTGTTATTAAGAAGACGTGACGCACCTTTAGGCAAATTATCGAGGAACATAAAAGTCGTGTATTCTCGGTATTTGAACTAATCTGTTTGCAAATATGATAAGTTATTCAAATTTATGGAGAAAATAACAAACGATGCAGCAATAATTAGATATGTAGCAATTATATTTAACATTTCTACAGGGTAATCCAAAAGTCAGTTTATTTAAAGATATATACAGGGTGGTGCAAAAGTTTGAACTCATAAGCACTTTAATATAGAATTAATTTTGTTTTTTAACATAATTTTGATCATTTAAGTATTATTTATAATTTTATTTATTATAAAAGGAAGTGAGAAAGCGTTTGGAAGAAGGTGGATTACAATTCAAACACTTATTGTACACTGTAAATTATTATATAGTAATTAATTTTATTAGTAAATTGAATAATTAAAAAAATTTCTATAATAAATTGCCTATGGGTCCAAACTTTTGCACCACCTTGTATATAAAATAAAAACCATTAAACATATCCACGTCAAATTTCCAGTAAATATTCTTTAAACAATGCGACACTGATTGAGCCTACAGTAAATGTTCAAAGCGGCCCCCCATTCTCCTGCCAACGCAAACAAACGCAACGGCACATATTGCACGATGTCCTCCGGAATGGCGCGTATATCCAAGCAAATATTTGCTTTCAGTTCGACTAGAGTATGTAGATTGTTGACATACACCCGACCCTTTAAATAGCCCCACAGGGAATAATCAGGGGAAGTCAGGCCCGGTGAACGAGGTGGCCAAATTTCCTTCGAAATTACTCTATCCTCAAAAACAGAGATATTGCACTCGTTCCATTGAGATTCGGGCTACGTGAGCTGCAGCTCCGTCCTTTAGATCTGCATTCAGTATCATATAACTGCTCTACAAACAGTTCGAATGTGTTGCAGTAACGTTCCGCATTAACAGTTGACCGAATTCTGACGCCGTATAGGAACTAACTTTCTCTCGAAATCCTCAGAATATCAAGATCATATCTTTAAAAGTTCGCGAATAATCGGCTCGTTTGTCTTATTTTGTGGACAAAATAAGAAAACGTCAATGGATCCCACATTCTCACTTTTAGACATTTTAAATTAAAATTACGTACAGATTCGAGTCACATTATGATGACAACCAGCTAATATCCCGAGCCTTTAACGGCACGGACAGCAGCTAGACGGCGTGGGAGTGAGTCAGTAAGATTCTGGCAGGTTTCTACTGGTAGCTGTTGCCATGCAGACTGTAAAGCATCCGACAGCTGGAGAAGGGTACGCGGTGGTTATTCCATAGCACGCACATGACGATCGAGGTGATCCCAAAGGTTCTCGATTGGGATGAGGTCTGGGGAATTACGGGGCCAGTGTAGTATTTGGAACTCTTGGTCGTGTTCCTCAAACCACCCCCAAACAATTGCAGCCCTATGACACGTCTTATTGTCTTGCTGGAACTTGCATCCCCCTCTGGGAAGACAGTCTTCATTTATGGGTGTACTTGATCTGCATGGGTCCCTAATTAAACCAAGACATCCCATGCACTTCATCCGCACATGGCTAGCTTCCGCCCCAAATATAAGGCGTACACGAAAATTTAAAATCGAAAACCCAATGATCATTTCCTCATGTAAGCAGAGAGCCTTCTCCTACAATACAGTCGACGAATGGAACGCTCTCCCATTTGAAATTAGAGATGCGTTAATAAACTGTGCCGACCATTATCTACACGCCAATAGAATAATTAAAAATTATGTAATGGACTTCAAAACTAATTGTAAACTCTCATAATGTTTTCTACTTATACGTTTATATTGTATCCCAGAGGGACGTTGTAATAATAATAATAATAATAACCGAATCGGTTGAGAGTGCTTTCCATAGGTATCAGTGGGCCCAGACAATGCCATGAGAACACTCCCCACACGATGACGCTGCCGCCACCAGCCTGGATTCATCCAACAATGGTTGCAGGATGCTTGTTCTCGGAGGTTTTTCGCCTCACCCGCCAACGGCCGTCACAACTGGTCTAATTTCTGTACTCTTGGGCAAATTGAAGCCGTTTTTGGCGATGAACCTTCGTCAGCATGGTCCATGAACCACCATTTCATACGTAGCAGGGTACTCTGTACTGTGGTTTTAGGAAGCACCCACGTTGGTTTGAGCGGTTAGTTGGTCCACTGTAGCTCTTCGGTTGGCCTTCACACCGACCTTCATCTCTCTCATCAATGGCGCGTGGTGCTCCACGGTTCCCATACCGTTTATTCTGAACGGTCCCATTTTCCCAGTCATGGTACACTTTAACTACAGCAGCACGAGAACAGTTCACAAACTGCGCGGTTTCCGAAATACTGCCACCCTTGGCCCGAAAGCCGGTTATCATCCCCTTTTCCAGATCTGATAAATCACGTTTCTTACCCACTGCATTAATGAGTGATATGTTTTTAACATAGTAGAAACCTACCTTATATAGTCACCTAACGAATTCCCAACACGTGACATAGTTCCTCGTCTGGGCAACTCCGAAGACAAACGTAGGGAGGGTCATAATAATATGACTCGACCCTGTATATTTAATATCGATTAATACAAGATTTTTTAAATCAATTCATCCGATTTCAAATTAACCTGATCATACGCCTACCAATCTGATCACTAAGTTGAATTAGACTGATATCCAGTTTTGAGTCTAAAAACTACCAAAAACGCGATTCTGAGTTAAATTTGGCTTTTCGATGGATATGCAGTATCGAGTTGAAAAACTATCAAAACCGCGAATCTGAGTTTTCATTCGCCTTGTCGACTATTGTCGAGCAAATTCTCAGCCCATCCAAGGTGATCTTCTAAAACTTACTGATTTTTTGTTTCCTTTGGTGTAGGCCTAGTTAATATGGGATTTTAAACACGACCTGCTTAATATGTGATCCTCATTTTAAATAGGGGGAATCAGTTTCAATGCCATTGTATTATGTAATTTGGAATTAATAACACTAACAAGCAAGTTATATAAAAAACAAATATTAAAATATAAATTATTCGAACGTTGTTGTTGATCTGATGTCATGTTTCAATAAACTTGCATTATAAAGCATGTTTCAGTTTGAATTATGAAGCATGCTTTTATGTCATGTCGTCTATGTTAAATAAAATATGATTTTAGTAAATAATCTATAATTATTGATAATTTTGTTGAGGATCCTTCTCCTTGAATGGACTTTGAATGAGAATCTTTCAAACCCAAATATTCCCTTTGATGAATGGAGTATTTAAAGATTTTAAGCCTACACGGATCGGCCTCGGTTGCTCAGGGGTTGCGTGATCGCCTCTGATGCCCGAGTACGCGGGCTCGATCTGAGGATGACCAGGATTTTTCAGGGGGAAATCCTGAGATTACGCACTTCCTTCGGAAGGGAAGTAAAGCCGTTGGTCCCGGGTAGTCGTTTGCCGCCTGCACGTTAAAGAACCCTTGCGAGGCAAAATTTGCGGCCCCTATAACGCCGTCCTGAAATGACCATAGCAGTTGAAAAGGACGTTAATAACCAAACAAACCAAACCAAACTAAGCCTACACGGGCCATTCTAATTTCATAACTCAATAAAACTTAATTTATTTTTAAATGCAGGTAAGGTTTTTAAAACTTTGAACCTCAATGTGCAGATACCTCTCCCTTTCAGTAATTACTACATTCCTGCTTTGATGTTCGCCGTGTGCCTCTTTAAACTAACAGTTAAACTTTCACTTTTAAATACGCTTCGCGTACTTCGAATAGGTTTCTTGGATTGCTCCCTTGTCGTTTGTCTCTTTTTTTCTGGCAGATTCACCATAAAGTCATTAGTTTAATGTAATTACCTTCTTGTTTTTTATACTCTCTACTTTCTGGATTTTTCGATCTTTTCATGTTGCCTTATTTAACGTTATGCTGGAATTATATGATTTATGCGGATTAGAATTTTTGTATTTGATATTGAATTGGTAATTGCTATTTTATTATAAAGGTTCTTCTGGTATTAGAGATGTCTTCTTTTTTGGATTCAACATATACGGTTTTTCATAATACTGAGTTTTGATAATGGCTACAGTAATTGTCTACATCTTTATATTTACTATCGCTTTTTGAAGACACTATGTACAAGTTCATTTTGGCATTATAATTCTTCTCGAAGAGTGTTTCTTTCAGTTATACTTTGTTTTTATTCTGGTATTCTATTTATATTATTAAAATGTTGTAATTATACTCTTTGTTTCCTTCCATGTTTTTACGTTTGCTGTTCTTCCAACATCCATTCTGATGCTCACTCACTTCTTCATACAGATTTATTGTTTATTCAGACTCTCAATACTAGATATCCTCTACTAAGCTTGCCTTGGCTTCCCCTTTCCACATTTCATGATCACATGGGGCAGCATACAAAATCGTTTATTGCATACTCGCTCAGTGCACAAATCATCTTAAAATAATCTACATCCTTTACAGTTCTCTTTGGCCCAGATATGTGATATTATTCAAATATTAGAGAATCGGAAAGTCTCAGGCCAGATAAAGCTTACAGGCAATCTTTAACCTATTCTACAAAGTGCTATCCAAAAATTTAAAATTTTTTAATGGCGCTTGCGAACCGGCGATATCACAGGATGTGCCGCTACATAGTGCGAATAGTAACCATTATGAAACAGTGTACAACCATATAGTATGTGAAACGATTTTTGATTACAGGAGTGTTCATCGCGATTATGTCGGTTGTTTGGTGACTTTTTCCCTGAGAAAGATATTCTGCTTAGCCACTCGCCAGGTACTCAATGATGAGTTTATTGTAAGATCTTGAAGCATCTATTAGAGAGATATGAACTGGAGAGTGAAATGACTAACCCCGTGATATGAACTAGAGAGTGGAATGACTAACCCCGTATCTAGTTACTTCCTGGCTCTTAAAAGTAGGACTGTTTATCCTCTACCGGATCGCACCTTTCTGCAAGTTTTTTTCTATTTCTCAAGAAGAAAACCTGGATCAGAAGACGACATTTTGCAATCATTAAGGAGTCACGTAAAAAATCGCAAAAAACACTACCCCCCCCCCAAATAAACATCCAAGGATGCATGGAATCATAAGGAAAGTGTTGGATCGTGAGAATCGCTCCTCCTGCAATATATCACGCAATCATGACGTTCTTCAGCCAATCAGTGGATTCCTTAGCCTCGTTAGACAGGCCTTTTATTTATCGTTCATATTTCTTGCTTAAATTGGTCAACACGTGCTCAAGCAAAATGTGAAACAAGACAGTGTTACGATTCTTCTGAGGAAAGTCAATTTCGCATTAATTGCAAAAACAGCAAATAACGTTAATTCATTTAACAGCAACCTCGACATGAGGCTAAATTTTACCTCAGCTGGTTTCCATGGTAACGCACTAATTGATAGTTCTCACGATTCTTTAGTTGGAGTATAAACACCTGCGTGGCCAACTTACAGGGTATTCCACAAAGGACTCCCTGATTATAAGAGTAAATATCTCGGAAACGGAGATCGATAGAAGACTGAAACAAGTGGTATGTTTATTTCGAAAGCCGTAATAATCTGACACGGAAGTTTCAAAGTTATTCACAAATTAGTTACAAACGTTTCCATAGATGGCGCTGTACGTAGCGTACTGAAAATGACTGAAAATTTCATTCTTCGTTAACGCCATCTCTGTGCTGCGAAAGGTGCACATTTTGAATCGATTGTGATGTACTTACAATGTGCAATGGCTGCTTACAAAGGAGAGTTTATAGCCTATTTCTCGGACTCCGTACTTCGACTGTAGCGTACGGTACCATCTGTCGACAAAATTTGTAACTAATTTATAACTAATTTGTAACTGATTTTAAAACTTCCACATCAGATTTTTACAGCTTTCGAAATAAACATATCACTTGTTTCAGTCCTCTGTCAATCTCCGTCCCCGAGATATTTACTGTTAAAATTAGGGAGTCCTTTGTGGGACACTCTGTATAAGGAGAGAGTGACGGAAATTATATAAATGGTTAATATTTTCAACAACCAAATTCCCTGATTTTTTGGCAGCCTATTTATACACTTTCTATTTTACGATCAAGTTTCTCAACTTTACGAAGTACTAGAGATTATAGAATATTAGAAGTTTCACCCTCTTTGGTATATATCGACAAGAGCATTTCACTTTCGTTTAGGTCATCAAGAAGATTTAACTTTTTTAATCTATGTATTCACGAATAACTTAAAAACTCCTGTATCATTTTTCCTGTGCTGAAAACATTGGAGGGATTTCCAGGCCTTGTATTAATTTTTCGTGAACCCTGTCAGTTGCCCGGACGACGCTAATCCTTTGCTTTCAACGGGTAGAGCGTTTAAGAATTTAATAGCGATAATAAAAATTCGCTGAGCCCGATTCTTAGAGTTGATCTTTCTTTTGAAATATAAACACCCTGGATGTTGCAAAAATTACCGAAAGAGCATTTCAAATGACTTCAACAAACAAAGTTTAATGCCTAAATCGTTTTTAAATTAGCATGCTCGTTACCAGTCGCGTCCAACTTTGTTATTTATTGTATTTTAAAAAAGATAGGTTTTTAGCAAATGTAGAAATAGAATTAGTCTCGACCCAATTTTAGGATACCTTAATTGTAAAAGCTTATGTCTAAAGTTCGTAAAGGATAATTTATATACTGTATATCTTTTATAATAACTAAGTTTAATTTTTACCCAAAGGATTGATGAACGACTCTCCATAGACGACTGTGAATTTTACTTTGAGTTTAAGCGAGATAAATCAACTATTCACCGGCCTCATTACTGTTGCATTGACTATTGCGGTTTGCAATAAAATCAATATCGAACGAATCGAACCGGAAGCTGCTTAGTGATTAAAAGAGAGCTAAGCATGTCAATCGTGCCTGAAACGACCTCATTTAAATTTGAAGTGCATTAGGCTTATTTTATTAGCCCTTCGACGTTTGATTTGTTTCGTGAAGAGGGATCCTCCTCCCCTTGCCGCGCTCTCCGGTCCTAAATGGGTCCGTGCTTTGCACTCTCAACCGCCCTGGGGCTCGAACCATTTGCAAGAGTGAGTGAGAGCGCTTTCCCATGAACAAGGCGAAGGCCAGGCTATTGCTCGCATAGATAGAGCTGAGTTCATTTATCATCTTGACGCACTCGCTCTCCACGGGATTTACAGAGCGCCAACTCGAAACGTGAGTTCAGTAAATGTCAGAAGACGAGATGAACCTTGTCGGCATGAGTGGTTCTTTGAATAGTTCAAAGAAACCCATGATTGAGCACAGTAGTCTGTACACAGTAGCAAAGCCTCCAGTTACCACACCTCTTGGAAAAATATCGGAACTCTATGTGTAATTTTACTGCGTTCATATGAATTTTTAATTCCCCCCCCTGCGAGATTCAAAGTTCAGCAGGAATTGTGGAGAGAACCACAACTTCTGCACTGATTACGAATGCCGTCTTTCATGAACCCCTATCAGACTCTGGCATTCAATAATAAATATTTCAGCCCAAACGTGCTATCACATTCAAGCCATCACATGACTAAAGTGATATTGATCGTGCTAACTCCCTTTGCGATTACTGCTGCCACAAATTTGAGACATGGGATCCAAACAGTGGGCGCAGCTGTCCATAACGATTTGCAACAATACGTTCATCCCAATGACACAGTGCGCTTTCAAATTCCCTAGTTTGGTATTAATTGCAAAGAATGTTTATGTGAATGGTTCATTGTGATTAGAATTTTAGATGGCTAGAATGAAAAGGTAATATTCCACCAACAACAGTCTCTTGAACTATGCATACCTCTTGAACTAACCAAGTAGATTGTTTTTTCGGGATTTATGACATGCGAACTTCGATGGTAGAAATATTTTTGAAAAAAAATTAACTCACTTGTTAAATTGATTAACACCCACTTGTTTAACAAATCTTCTGGACATGAAGTTTCAATACAACGAGCGTCGTACGTGTGCGTATATCCCTGCAGAGCTTAGGACTGCGTTTCAGCTTATGTTTATATTAATCAGAGCCCTAAACCTAGAAGCAACTCAAATTATGCAAAGAATATGGGCTCAAGAAAATATGAGAAGGAAAAGCTACATGCCATTTAAAAAATTCATATTAGGTTATTCAAGTTTCAGGAATATCCGGAATGGGCTTGCAGTCAATACACAAAACTCTGGACACTTATTTTAACTTTGAATGGGAAACTCAAACTTCCCATTAATTATTAAAAACAATTAAAATACAACTTTTAAGTTTAAGAGGATTAATTATAAAATCGTGTAACAACAAAAAAATGAAAAGAAACCACTATTCCACATAAATTATGTGGAATAATTTAATATGTAGGGCCCAGAAAAGTAACACGGTAATTTAATATGTTCCGACGCGTTTCGGTACACTCCCATCATTACGCGCAAAATAAGGTAAGTTTCTTTTTTGCTCGTAATGATGGTGATGTAACGCATCGGCACATATTAAGTCACTGTATTGCTTTTCTGTACCCTTGTTTTTACTTTCTTTGTATAATCTAAATTAATCTAATCCCATCCAAAGAAGGCATAGCAAATAGCGGAAGCCTGAGTTCCAGGAAATTGCCCCCTTAAAAGTGGAGTAAAAAGAGGATGAAGTAGAGAATAAGAACGGCGGTAAAAATGCGATTCCGTTAAAATTGGATTAAAGTAGCCGGTCAAAAATAAAATTAAAGGTAGGAATAAATAAGTGGGAGTAAAAATGATCCAATTTACCCATATTTCATATGATCGGACCGACGACACCCATACCCCAACCCAAATCTGGCTCCATTCTTCCGTTAGTTATTAACTTGGTCTTATGTGATGACGCGTTAACCATTAAAGTTTAGCCATTTGCAAGAGTGAGAAAGTGAAGAAATTACAGCATGGCGTCCCGTGATTGGTTCGAAAGTTTTAAAAACGCTCTGGAATTAACAGTGTTAAATTGCCGGATGAAGCAGCAAATTCCGATGTCCATGTGGCATTCGAATTTGCTGCAGAATTGCAAAAAATAATTGAACAAAGTAAATGCTCGCTCGCCGAATTTAGTTTGATTTCGAAGCGTGAAATTAATTTTATAAATTGTTTTCTTAACGTGAAATGCATTCCTATTTTTACAATTCCATAAGGAATCATGAACTGTAAGATATCCAGAGGTTATAGCTCGCAATAAAGGAAACTTTTGAATCGGCGGTCAAATTTATGTACTCAAATATCTTAGCTCTTGTGTGTCACTAATGGCCATATTCACCACCTCAGAGTAAAAGTGCAAGCTGGGCAAACCAGAATTAAATCTTAGCATATGACTCTCGTTATCGAATAGAGAAAAGTTCAAATACCATTTCTCATCCTAACTCTCAGATTAACCAGAGGTGGTGAACACGGCCGTAAGGGTCGCGAGAAAATATCGAGATGCTCCGCAAAAAATATTTCTTTACAGATAAAATGCATTCCTATGCTGCAATTAGAGGTATATTTTTTGGGAATTTCGATGAGAACAGCTTCATCAGCCATCCTACAGTCTAGACTTTTCTCCGTGTATATTTCATAATTTTTGGCTTTAAGAAGGCATTCGCTGAGCGAATGGCAAAACAAAAGGATAACAGAATAGTATTGTTCGTATTCAAATGAATACTAAGGAGCAATGAACCCAGCAGATAGTGAATCAATAGCTCGTTGTGTTCAGTTTCATTGTTTTTATTTTTGAAGTATGGAAAGGGTCTAAGACGATACGGATACTATTGTATTTATTGCCGACGCACGTTTCGGTATTACACCATTATCAAGGCTAGCAAAATAGTACCAAGTAAAGATTACATTAATATCATATTTCACTATATAAAATGATGTTAATGTAATTCTTACATGTTACTATTTTGCTAGCCTTGATAATGGTGATACGTGCGTCGACAATAAGGACAATAGTATCCGTAGCGTCTTAGACCCTTTCTTTTAGTTTTTAACGATACTAGACCATGGATATCGTGAATTTTATTTTTGATTGCGGGGTTCTTTCACGAAATTCAACCACTTTGTAACGTGACGTATTACTGTAAATGTTGATGAATAGATGTATTACTTGTCCATATGATTTCAGCCGTAGGCGTCTTGAACGCTTCAATGAACTTATATTGGATTAATTGGTCCAAACACTGTTTTATAATTAAACCTCTTTATTTAAAAGTTGTAGTTCAATTGTAATTTAATAATTAATTGGAAGTTTGAGTTTCCCATTGAAATTTAGATTAAGTGCCCAGAGGTATGTGTATTGAAAGTAATTTTCAAAATCCCTGAAACTTGAATCACCTGATGGCTTGATGTTCTGCGCAAATAGCAGTGGTCTGTCGGTGCCTAATGGCAAATTCTCTAGGGGTAAGTTTAATCAAAATTTGCCATTGTCTCTGACAGGTTGTGGTTTGCATTGAGGATTTTCCAGTTTGTGGTCGAATTCTGTGGATTAGTAAAAGAATGTAAATTTGTTAGGAACATTTTTTTATAAATCATTGCTATTTGGTACGTTAGAGAAGTAATTTTCAAAACTATTCTTTGCAAATACATTTAATTAGAAATCTTTTAGAAATATACGGCCTCAATAAACGAAAGTCTACATTAAAACCAGGAAATTAATTTTTGGTCACGTAAATTAAGTGGTTTCCTTTAAAGTTTTACTTTCATTTCTTTTATAAAATTATATAATTTAAAAAAATTTCCATGAACATCAATTTTAGAAATTAAAAATTCTTGTATACGAATTGATTTTCAATTTCATTTATGCATATCGAAACTATTCTTTTCGCATAGATGGAATTATAAAATTTAATCTTATACAGGGTGATTCAAAATTCAATGTACAAATTTTTAGCGGAGGTAGTATGGGTGATTCTAAGCAAAAAAGATCATATGATCATGGACTCGATTTTGAATGCTAACTGAGATATGAACAGAAATAAAAATGATGAAAAATATGAAAGAAAATTCCGCAGCCTGGATTCGAACCAGAAACCTTTGACTCAGATCGCCAACGCGCCAACCAATTGCGCCATTGCGGCCATGAAAGCTAACCGCTATTTACATGAGCCAAAGGTTCCTGGTTCGAATCCAGGCTGCGGAATTTTCTTTCCAATTTTTCATCATTTACTAGGGTTGGGGCATAAGTCATGGCAACTATTTTTTTTTCTTGTAGATATGTGAACGGATCACAAACGTATATGTGTCGTGTGGAAGTTCTGCAGGCATAGTGTGTATGCAGAACAACAGATGGCTCTGTGATAGCTGGTAGTAGCGCAGCGAGGGCTGTGAAAACAGTCAGTTGGTGAGCGTCGTGCGAGATGGAAGTAACCCGTGTTGAGCAGCGCGCTTACATCAATATAGCCGTTCTCCGAGGGAGAAATGCGATGGAATGTCACAGTGAATTAGTGGAAGCCCTTAGTAGCACGGTGGGTAGGAAAGTTTCAGCAAGGACGTGTGTCAACCAGTGATGAGCAACCGTGAAGGCCATATTGCCCTGTATACTACCGTAATAAATTAGTTTGTTACGATATTTCAGTGCTATTCATTGTCCACACATGTAGTTAACACCTTGTCCTTTCGTCTGTATATGTCACATTTTCCAACCGGACTGGTATCTTCAAGAAAAAAAATAGTTGCCATGACTTTTGCCCCAACCCTCGTATTTGAACAGCTGAGGTTGGCGTACAATAAAACCCTCACTGAACATATTATGATTTATTCTTTAAAAAATAAAAATGCCGCCACCAAGATCAGCAAATTAATAACTCAGGCTCTATACCATCTAGGATAAAGAATTTTGGAGGAACAATGTGGTAGTTAATTTGATTGTATTCCAACAAGTAGTTTCCGAGTTACGCATTCAAAATCGTAACAGTGCTCACATGGGAGTACTAACCAGCACGTGTTACGATTTTGAGTGCGTAACTCGGAAACTACACTTTAAAATTCGATGAAATTTTAACGGTATACACAGTTTTATGTGCCCTATTATCGCCCGAAATTTCATCATTCTAGATGGTATACAGGGTGTTTCAAAATTATGTACAATAAATTTAGTGACATATTCTTCAGGTCAAAAGAAGACGAAAATGTTCTATAACACTTTGTCTGGAATCGATTTGTTTGCGAGTAATCCTATATCATACAGTAGGGAAGCACGGTAGTTAGCGGACGATATTTTAGCAGTTCCAGCGTTTCGACCCAACACTAGGTTGAGTGGTTTGTTCCATTTAAACCTACTTTATAGTTGTTCCATTAGTTGTGTACGGTTGTTTCCATTACTGTAGTTTCACTACTGTACATCCACTAGGAATATCAATTTCAGAACGTTTGCGTGCTTTGACATACGCATTACGATTTACGTAAAAAAAAGTTATGTACACGTATTCCAGTGCAGAATACACTGACATGCACCTAATGTATGGTCTGGCGGACGGAAATGCTGTGGAAGCAAGAAGACTCTACCAAGAACGCTTTCCGAATAGACGTTTGCCAAATAACCGAACATTTGTATCTGTCGACAGACATTTGAGGGAGCGTGGTTCCTTTGGCCGTCAAACAGGACAAGGGCGGCCTGTAGCACATTCTCCGGATGAGGAGGATGTGATAATTGACACCATACATGATGAACCACAGACAAGCACCCGCCGTATTTCTTCCATGGTACATATTCCGCACTCATCTGTTTGGCGCATTCTTTACCGTCAGCTTTTGCATCCATACCACCTGCAACTGGTTCAGGCACTGAACCCAACGGACTATCCACACCGACAACGATTTTGCCAATGGATACAACGTCGTCATGCTGCAGACCCTAGTTGTCTCAGCCAGATACTTTTCACGGACGAAGCAACCTTCACCCGGACAGGAATCGTAAATTCTCACAACCAGCACCATTGGGCAGATGCTAACCCACATGTTACCAGAGCTCGAGTGCATCAAGAGCGTTTCTCCGTGAACATTTGGTGTGGAATTGTCGGAAATAACTTAACTGGTCCTTATGTGTTGCCGCCACGATTGACTGGGCGAACGTATCTTTTGTTTCTGCAGAATGCATGCCAGAATTACTGTAAGATGTTCCTCTTTTGATAAGATCTAACATGTGGTTCATGCATGATGGCGCTCCAGCACATTTCAGCCATGTTGTGCGAGCACACCTTAATGCTGCATACACGAATCGGTGGATAGGTCGAGGTGGACCGGTAGCCTGGCCTGCAAGATCACCCGACCTTAATCCCTTGGACTTTTTTCTGTGGGGTCATGTGAAAACGATCGTCTACAGCACAGAAGTTCCTAACATTATGGATCTGCGACAACGAATTGAAAATGCATGCCAAACCGTTCGTAATGCTGGCGACGAACTCTTCCATGACATCAGACGGTCGCTCATGCAACGAGCCGAAGCGTGCGTGCGAGCTGGTGGCGGGCACTTTGAACAATTCCTGTAATTTG
Source organism: Rhysida immarginata (assembly GCA_023313115.1). Taxonomy (NCBI): domain Eukaryota; kingdom Metazoa; phylum Arthropoda; class Chilopoda; order Scolopendromorpha; family Scolopendridae; genus Rhysida; species Rhysida immarginata. The sequence goes on along the minus strand of JAHWFO010055510.1, from coordinate 1,632,174 downwards.
GAGCCACGGGTTTAGTTGGCTGTATCGCATAAATAAATCGTTTCCAGACAAAGTGCTATAGAACATTTTCGTCTTCTTTTGACCTGAAGAATATGTCACTAAATTTATTGTACATAATTTTGAAACACCCTGTCGAACCTGAGTTATTAACGTGTTGATCTTGGTGGCGGCGTTTTTATTTCTGTTCATATCTCAGTTATCGTTCAAATGAGGACCCATGTTCATATGATTCATCCCTACTACCTCCCCTAAAAGTTTGTACATTCAATTTCGAATCACCCTGTATAAAACAGCTAAATAAAAATCGGTCATATACCCCTTTTCACAGAGAATTCTTACTTTGCTAAAACTTCTGCAAATATTCCTGCCTGCATATTTTCATAATTATTTATTCATTGATTCTGAATTTATTTTTGTATCATTTCATTAATGTATCAATTAATTTTAAAAATGTAAATCTCCCATACTTTAAAAAATATGACAATTTTAACCATAATAGTTTATATTAAATACAATAGGGTTATATGAACCAAAAACATGATATCTCCTACATGATGACCAAAATTATTTTCTTAAGTTTTATTTTATTTTGAAGTGTTAATGATGTTAAAGAAAGTTATTTGTGACTCTTCAAATCCACAAAGCGATAAAGAGCGAAAAACTGAATAGTCTCTTCAAATGAAAAGGAACTTAGACTTTGATTTCTTTTCTGGGAATTTTCTCGGCTACCACAATCAGTAATCTGGATAGGCTAGTACTTCATTTAGCTTTCATGTAAATGTTGTTTGTTTGTTTTTTTAATTAGTACTGGTGATCCAATACGTCCATCTGTCTTATATCTTTTCATTTCTTGTACCTCTGCTACCATCTTTCTATGCAATTCTCAGTTCTGTTGATGCCCTTTCCTCCCCTTTAAAATTTATGAGACACCATGGATATTGACAGATGATATATTTTAATTTTGAATATCTCATGAACCAGGACAAAGGTAGTATTTTAATTAGCTCATTACCGAAAAAATTACTTTAGAAATAATGATTTATTTCTTTTAAAAAACAAAAAATGTCAAAAATTGATTGTGTAGTGTAATTTTTGTTTTTTTTATTTTGGAATACGTAAAATAACGGAATCGGTATATAAGAGCCAATCATAGTTTAGCGAAAATTAATAAATAAAGTAAAAAGTAATGAATTCATTGAAAGTAATCTATCCATTGTAAGAATTGCAACAATTGAATTCAGAAATTTTTATTTTATCTAGTCATGGGGTTAAAATCTTTAATATTATGAGACACTATCTTTGAAATATTTTGTTAATAAGCTTAATAATGACTAATTATTACCTGTTAATACATTATTAGAATTTACAATTCCTATCTTAAGGGGATCCCTATGTATTGATCTTGTCTGACTGCTTGAGTTAATCAATTTTTTTTAAATTACGCAACAACAGTTAATTTAGAAGAAATAACGTTAAACAATCTAAGCATATTTGTATTGTTCATATAATTATTGTAACTTTAAGGCCGAAACTATTTAGAAAAATGGCTTTGGGGATTCAGTATTATCTGTACATAGTTAAAATATGCAAATCTGATTACATTATGCAAATGCTTCATCATTTAAAACTTACTTGTAGGCCAAACATTGATCAAATTTAATAAAATAATAACCAGATAGTGTCCTCTCTCAAGTAAACATGTTTTCAAAAAATATAAAACTTTCAAAGACTTTTATGTAAATCAAGCAATAAAAGACCATTCAAGTTTGACCTTTATGGTTATTTAAAGCGAGGAAATCAACAAAAAGATACGCCCTTTTTTGTTTACCTTTGAACGTCTGAAATAATCTAATTTCTTTCCTAATTGTTTGTATTGTTTCGTGTTCGTGTCTTTTTTACTTTTTTGGTGGCTGTTGTCAAAGGAATCGCTTTTCCCTTCATCCATTTTACTTATTGATTGAAGTTGCTTAAATCGATTACCTATGAAAGTAGCGACGATAACGAGATTACCAGTATTTCTCTCGTCATGAATTGTTTACAATCTCAAAGAAATAACTTGTAGTCAAATGCTTTGTTTTTCAAGACGTAACATTTTTTTCTGACAGGACCCAAGATTGACCTGAAAAACAAGCGAGCGAACAACTTTAATAAAGAGAAGATTTCACAATATAATCTAATATATTAATAAAAATATAATATTTATTTAGGCCCATTTTTTAAACAGATGAAATTTTATTACGATGGAACATATATCTCAAAAAATATGTAAAATTAAATCAACCGAAGGAATATAATATTAACAAAGCAAGATAATTTATGATGGGAAAAGAACTTTAATTTCCGTGTAAATGCTCGAATATGCAAGAAAAAACCTATAATTTAATTTTAATATTTACGACCACATAAATTTCATTATATTTACTGATAAACATTCTGCATAGCTAATAGAAACATTACATTAAACCTTCTCATCGACTACTTTAGATCAAATGAAAACGCAACGTCACCGTATGTATAATTTATATTCGCGTAGAAAATGGTCGGATGATTGGATTATGGCTTTCATTAACAATTCAGTTTCTCATAGCATCATTAAAAACATTTTCAAAAATGTCGGGATGTTAAAATTCTATTGTAGATGATAGAAAAGTATTTTTCAAATTATTAACATAAAGGCGAATAGCTCTTAGAGGAAAACATTAAAAGATTTTCCTAATTATAAAAAAGAAAAGAAAAAAGTTAAAATGAAATAAAATTCTATTACAGACATCTATGGATATTAAATTCATTAAACTGTTTTTCGCAAGCTTTAATGTAGCAAATCACTGCTATTATTATAGCATTTAATTAAAATTTAGTGTGAGATTTGAATTTAGACAAAACACCCGAAAAACTTTTAAGAATTGTCTTCCATTTCCAGCTAAATTTTATAATCTAGGTAGAATTTATATTTCAAATACATTTATCGATAAAATTAAACAAGAATAAGTTGAATGCCATTATACATAAGAAGTTACAGTTACCTTTGAGATGAACCATGTATACAGTCACTCATCAAAAGTCACGGCATACCTCTCCAATCAGGTTCCGTGTCCGTAACGAGACAGATCCCGATGCTTCCATTCTCGGAATGCAGGTGCACAGGACTCCTTGATATCACACAATCATTGTAAGCAAACTAGCTGCAGAAATGGCTGCATGCCTAAAGCTATCCGCATTTGAACGGGGGATGATTGTTGGTCCAGACGGATGGGTGCTCAGTATCAGATGTAGCCAACATCCTGCAATTTTCCTGCACAACCGTTGTAAGGGTCTATCGAGAGTACACCCAACGAGTGGTTACAACCCATGTCGGACAGCGGACGGACCGCACGCGCCTCGTTGATCCCAGAGGTGTTCGCCGGGTCACCCGGCTTGCAACTGCTGACCGAAGGGCGACAGCGGGGCAAATCACCATGCGTTACAGTCAGGAACGTCCCACAACTGTGTCCGTGACGATAATTCGGCGAAACTTGGCAGATGCCTAGCCTGGGCCAACCAACATCGACATTGGACCGCTAAGGACTGGCAAAGGGTTGCCTGGTCCGACGTGTCACGGTTTCAGCTGTATCGGGCCGATGGTCGTGTCCGAGGCTTGCCCAGGCCACACGAAGCCACGGACCCCTCTTGTCAGGTGGGGTCCATTCAGGCAGCTGCAGGCTCCATACTAGTCTGGAGTGTTTTCTCGTGGCATGCAATGGGTCCATTGGTGCATCTGACATTCGCTCTGCGTGCTACTTCCTACGTCGATCTGCTTGGGAACCACTTGCACCCCTTCATGAACTGTTTTTACCCCGTGGGCGATAGCATCTTCCAGCAAGATAATGCGCCTCCACACGCGGCCCTTGTGACACAACAGTGGCTGGAGGAACATGCTACCGACTTCACGACAATGATTTGGCCTCTACGTTCCCCAGATTGCGATTCCATTGGACATTTGTTGGGCATCATCGAACGATCTGTTAGGTCGTCACCAACACAACTGGTAAATGCAGCATCGTTATGGAGTGTAGTGGAGACGGCATGGCTTGCAGTGCCTGTGGATGTGTTCCGGGGACTGGCAGACTCTCTTCCACGACAGGTCGCCGCCGTTATCCGGTCCAGATAATGAAGTTTGTCCTCAGCATTATTTTCAGAGCCTATGACTTTTTCTCTTATATTCGTATATTTCTCTCATCAATTCTTGTCCCACCTATAGCCTGGTGAAATAAAATCAAAATGCGCACGTGTTAATTTTACCGTTCCGCGATGTTGCTCCAATTCACCATAAGAAATAAACCCTTTCTCTTCGGATATTTTTTTGTTAAAATTAATGAAATTACTATTTAAATAATTTTACAATGTCACTCAAAAGTAACTTATATTTGTTACATATTCTAATTCATTTTGAAAATATAATTCATTGATACTGTTATTTCGATCATTTTTATCTATCTATCGAAATGAACTCCTAAATCGTAGAGATTACTAATTCGTTGACAGCAGCACCATCTCTTGACGATATATGAGATTTGTGGTTTATATTATATTATATTTAAAATAAATCAAAAAATTTTGTATATGTGTGGTTTTATTTTCATTACTAAAAATTGTTGTGTATTTTTCTATTAGGGGGAAGTTTTAAATAAAGGCAATCAAAAGGCCTTAAAATAGTTTCAGTTTTCCTTCCAACGCGGATTGATACTAGCTTGAGGATGCACGCTTCGTTTTTATTTCATAGACTGCGGAATCAGAATGTAGACATTTCTGATCTTTTGTAGATTCCGGCAGCTATACATTCATCCATGGTCAAGTATTCGACGAATGCTCATTGTTTCGGTTTCATAACCTAATCTGACCTAGAAATACAGAAATTACAACAATTACAATTGTATGCATTAAAATTCATAAACGAGCATCCATATAATACATATATTATATTAAAAATCCCCCTATTATAACCAGCTCATATCATCACTGCCACACGAGAGAGAGAAAAATAGTAATTCTTTAAAGAGTTTTTTACTTAAAGAGATCAATATCGATCTCTGGCGTTATCTGTTAGTCTAAATAACTAAAGAACTTCGCGATACACCTTATCTTAAATTTTTTAAACACCTCCTCCTTAGAAGCATTCGTTCGGGCCTGATCACAACTAATTTAATTTATATATACTCTTAAATATTAACCGATTTATACAGTTCACTGTTAATTTTACTATCATATTTTTGTTATTGATATTGTGGTTACTATTTAATGTCTTACAATTTATATAATTTTATATTAATCTATTAAAGTTTTGAAGGATACCCCTGGACAGGCCTCCAGGCCTTTTGGGCACCTTTTTTCCCCTAATTATTCGCTTTTTATACAAAACATTTTACACTATCCGTACAACTCTCGTATAATCAGGAGAAAACCCTATGTAAGCTTTCATATGCCGATTACTTGGTGTCATTTCTCCACAGTGGTTCACATATAAATATAAAAATTTCTAAATAGATTTAAATAAATAAATAATTGCTAGAAATCTTATAGGAAAAAAATCTTTTGATATAAATAAAAGAGTTCTGACGTGAAAAGCAAAAGATTTCTTATTCAAGCGATGTAGCTTATACTTGGAATAATCTTCCGGATTCAGCAAAAATCGAATAATATTATGACCTATGTGTCACCTAATTAGGAAGGCTCTTTCAATATACACGCTTGTTTCAGGATCAATAATTTGATTTGGAATCTTTGTATAGTATTGAAACTTTGCTTAATCAATATAAAAATTATCTTTTTGGTTACATCCTATATTATTTATTTATTACTCCTATTGAATGCTACATTTTAAATAAACAATGTTAATCGGCCATAGTCCCGGACCTTGAAATACCGTCGATTCTAATTTCGTCTAAAAATTTAGAAAAATGAAAATTTAAGTACAATTAACTCTTCATATTTTATTCATATACAAATTTAGAAATAAATCTTCGATAATCCACTTTATTAATTTAATTTACAATAAACATTGTTATACAGGGTGACCCAAAAAAACGGGAACTTTTTAACAATCCAATAAAACCAAGAGTGATGGAAGAAAAACATTTTATTCATAGTAATTGAAACCTGTATGCTTGCCATTTACGAAACATTAATGGAATTTATCATTTTTTACGGCGTCCTCCTGTACGAATGCATTCTTGAAATCTGTTGTTGAGATTCCTCACTGACCCCTGCAACATCTCAGCTGGGATACTGTGAATTTCATCCTAAATTCTCTGTTTTAACTCATCCAGAGTTCTTGGTCGAGTCGTGTACACTTTACTCTTGAGATAGCTCCACAAGAAAAAATCACAAACGGACAAAACCGGCGATGTAGGGGGCCAGGGAACGTTACCGAATCTTGAGATCACACGGTTAAAAACATTTTTATGGCTAACGCACCCTGTTGCCCGATACACTGGCTCATGGTTACTAAAATGGCAAAGTGTTTACTTGCTCAAGGTCACTGTCCCACAGTGCTGCCACCTGCTCGAGGCTCCACTACGGATTTCAAAAGTTCCCTTTTTTTGGATCGCCCTATATGCTATAAGTTGAGCTGGACATTAGCTCATAAAAAAAGATAACGTTCTACCGTTATTTCTGCTATTCTTTTAGGATTTCAATAGAATTTCAGAATGATCAATTGTTTTGGAAAACAATTTTATCGTTTCGAATGATCGAAGAATTCGATTAGTAATGGGTTGTTTAAGTAGAATACCCATAATATTTCATGATAATGTATTCCAAAATTCTATTAATGTATTTCACCTTCAAGTGATGGGATTTCCATGTTCAGGTTGATGGAAAATGGAATTTTAAGTTTCGGTCTTTAGATCCTAACCAATTTAAAACTAAAACTCAAAGACTTTTTTTAATTTTTAAATATTTATTTAAATTAAAAAAATTCTACAAACATTTGTAGGAAGACAGATCATCGACACGTATTGTGTCTCCACCACGGTAAAGATGATATGTCGGCATGGTATAATTTTGCTTATAAGATACGTATGATTATTAGTAGTAGTAGTATTAGTATTATTACTACAATTGTTTTTATTTAATTTGACTTTTCTGCTTGCATCAAAGCTTTCAATCAATTTTGCGTCTACTTCCCGTTGGTTCAAATGATATTACATTTGACCCACTAGTCCTTTTCCGATGACAATTTAGTCCAGTACAAAAATGTTCAAAATTCGAATACTTAAAAAAGGATTAAAAGCTATTTTTCATTTAATAAATAAATATGACACAAAAAGAATTAAACATCAAAGATATTCAATCTAAAACAATAGATATATAATACTCACTTGATATATAAAACAATAAAGTTCAATCTAAATAATAGCCAGATCAAATACTTAAGCTCTATAAACCAGAATAATCAAATAATAGAAAAAATTATTACAAAATATCTATAAATAACACAATAATCCCTCTTAATAAAAAATCATACTTTAACTAAACAAATTAATATTATTATAAATTAATTCAACAAAATAATCAAAAATATGACAAAATTTAATAAAAGAAATTCAAAGAAACTCAGTGGTAAAATATTAATAAATCTTCATGAGAATCACAATTAGAGGGTACTGGTTTTTGATTGAATTGTGCCTATTATCCACCTCTTCAAGTTTTCTTCATTTAATTAAAATCCTGGACTAAGATTAGGTCACTTCTTCAGGACTTTGTTTTTAGTCTTGTAGATCAAATCTATTTTTCTTGGGAGGATGATTATTAAATAGACTACAAGAATAAATAAGGTTTGCAAAAAGAAGAAAGACTAAAAAGCATAAAATAAATAGAATAAAACAACTTTATAAAAACTTCGTAAACAAATGCAAATACCATTCAATTCTATGCATTCATTAATTGAGAATTGAGAAGCCTTTGAAAATTCAATATAAATTTAACTAAATGATTCTATGTAATTTTTTGATTCCTAAGATGAAAGAATCATTGGCGTCAGGATGGTCCAGAAGCTAATGACATCCTACTAAGACTACATTTCTGCCAATGTGTTGAAAGCAATGATGGTGATTACATCGAAAGACAGTAAACTTTTGAAATATTTAAATTATTCGGTATCTATCTGTTGTAGAGAAACAGTTTCCATTATTCAAATCCCCATCCTCCTGTAAAAAAAAAGAGGACAGCTTTAAGTAAATGTGAAAAGCTTATTACAGATATAAAGAGAAGTGGGTAAAGAATAAAATAGAGAACGTACCGGCAATAAAATGGAGAACGGAAATCGAATTCTGTGGCCGTAAAGGGAGGGACAATTTTTTGTACTAGCAAGTATTGTAATTAGGGACGTTTCTTCCATAACCACTAGAAAAGAGAACGATTAAGGTATTTTTGACCAAATGCTTGAGGTTATTAGATAAAATTGCTTTTGTGATAAGTCTACTATTTTTATTAAAGCTATTCTTTCAGTGATATAATGTAGTGTCATTTTCTGCATTTAGCCATTAGTGTCTTTTCCATCCACATTATGAAGCCCGTGCTTCGTTTTTATTCAGTTTTCTCAATGAGGGTATGACTTATTACACCGTTCATCCAGTGAGTTATTTAATTTTATTTTCGAGTGAATAATCCCTGCAAAAGAAATAAACGTCTTAAACGCGATTTGGTGTCCATAGTTGCACAATGAAGGGGCGAAATATGAAATCGCCAACATTTTTATCGTCTTGAAAACGTTTCATTTTTGCTGAATAAGATGTTTGAAGCCTGCAATTGAATTCTTGAATTTCTGTCTATTTGGGTCATTTGAAAATTGCTGGTACCCAAAGATAACGAAAGGCTTTTTCCAGCAGTGATGCTCATACAGCATACTTAGCTCCAGGGGACATCCAATATATATCATCTAAAACTGCCTGGAAATATCTACAAGAACGCAAATAGGCAATTTGATGTCCCGTTTCTCTTTATTCAATAAATGAAGAGAATATCCATGAATATCTGTTGCATATCTTGGTTTCAAAAATTATTTTCATTATGAAGAGAAGACTGTTTTTATTATTTAGTTAACTAACTGCAGAAAGTATTTTGAACTATTTATCAGAAGGCGTATCTTGCATGAACTGAAGCGCAAGATTTTCTATTGGGAGGGAATGACGGATGTAGATGAAAAGAATGACGAGACATAAAATGTCAGGAATAAAACAAAATTGGACACAGAGTGGTAAGACCTTGGAAAAAAGCTGACGTTTCAGTTAGCGACTATCCTTTGTCAAAGCAAAAGTCCCTATAAGGAGGGACTGATAAGATAATCTACTTCGTTACTCTGTACTGACCAGTTAATCAGCATCAGTCGATAATCGCTAAATTACACCCATTCAGTGGTCTTTCTTCTGATTGTTATTGTCGGGTTTTAACGAACGACTGCTAAATTGGCCTTCTATTTAATCGATAATGTACAAGTTGGTGAATTTATTTTCCACTTTGCGGCCGACGAACCCGCTAAAGGCGGTCCATGGCGGTCACGTGATGCTCTTGGCTTCCTTAACGAGGGTCGTGTAAGGATAGACGTCATCAAGACATCTTTATTTCCTTCCGAGCATGCGCCTTCCACTCGACGTTCGAGCCTCTTTTAATTGCTACTGGAAAAGTCGCCTCATATTCCGCTTGACTTGACTCGTTGACCAAAGTGGGTGAAATAAGGGAAGACGGGGAAGACAGTGGAGTTCTTTATAGTAGTTTCACTATTGCCACTTGAAAACGACAGACCCACCAATGGGAGAACCCCCTCTTCTCACCACACTTCCATTCAGTCGTATCGTCTTTACCCTTCTTCCTACCATACCCTCCTGCCTTTTTTTTTTTTTTTTTTACTCTCCCTCGTTGCATCGGTTTGATTACTCCTCTTTCGAACTCGGTGATTTCGAGGCACCAAGCGCATTAATATGGAGAAGCGTGCGAATGTAACGCGGTTGTAAAAAGAAGGAGAAGGAAGGAAAAAAACTAATTTCGCTCAACGTCCCATTGTAAAACTACGCTGAGGAAGGAAGAAGAGGTACATGAAGGAGGAAAAAAAGAAAAAAGTTTTATTTATGGTGCAGTTTTTTTATGTTCATATTTAGTTCTCCAATTTAATGGAGTTTGCAGAGTATTAAGCTTCTTCTTCGGAGATAAAGAAAATGAGCAGGATAAAAAAATTAGATTAGAGATGTTTAAGAGGGTAAGTTGTAATCGCCAATCTTGTGCTAAAAAATATAAATTTCACGCTCGTCGTAAATCAATCCACGCAATCTCTACGCACAACCAGTTGTTCTAAGCTTTCACCTAAAAAGACGAGCTAAAACGTGGATGGTAAAATATTGGCTTAAGTTATGTTCGCTGATCGTGCGTAACAACGACTCATTTTTATGTTGACTGCCCAATATACATTTTACTGTCAGTATTATGCTTCAGAATTTATGACTAAATGTTTTTCTAAAATTACAAAATCTGGAAATTTTCTAGAAAGAAGGCAGTGTTTAATATTTTATTTTTATAAGCGTATCTCGCAGGAATTTTTATTGAGAAAGTAGCTATCTTGTTTACCTAATTTTTGGAAGTTCCCGTTTCGATTTACGTTATGGAGGCTACGCAATCTCTAACATTGAAGTAACCATTTAAAGCTCGTTATCTCTCACGTCGAAGTGCTGTGCAAGTATAACCAAATGTGCTATCTGCGTGGTAAATGAGTCCATTTAAAACAAATTTTGCTTACGAAGTTTTAAAAAATTTATCACTTGCGAACACTCATCATCATCATCATCTTCATTCTCAACATCTTCATATCATAACGAGCAAACAATATAAATACCGAATCGATTGAAAGCCATTTCCCAATACTATATAGTAAATCCAGTTACATAGCTATAGCAGTTTGAGTTACATCTTAGGTTTGCTTCTTCAGCTTCTACAGCAGTGTTTCTTTGAACTGTCGTTAAGTAAACATATAAAAACGAAAAAAAACAACTTTTTTGCTATTATTTGCTTAGTAAAGAATATCTCCCATTTTCTATATGGAACTGAGTGATCCATTGATAATTGGAGAAATTTAGCCATACAAGAAAAACTGAATAAACTGCAAGAACAATGAATTACTGTATCTGGATATATTCATTTTTATTCAAACCCTGTATGTCCTTTATTTCTAAATTGTGCATCATATTATTAAGACCACAAACCTAGACGCCAGAATATGTTCTATTGAAAACAGACAGCATAAATATCTACTATGAAAGCATATTTGAAGACCTTTCTGGATTCCTCGTTTCCATGGTTCATTTCAACAGCCAGTTGTTCAGCAGTAGCGCGGGGGTTGCTCCTGACAACCGTGTCAGCCGACGTTCACCTTTGGGATAAATGGCACGTGGGGCCCTGAATTTAGTTTGTTGGGTCGTTATACCTTTTCATATTTCCAGAGTCCAGACGGTTTCACTAATGCAAAGACAACATACCTCAAATTTTACCGTTTCCGAAATGCTGCCACCACTGTCCCGGTAATCAATAATCATGACTTTTTCTAAGTCTTTTAAATCGTGTGCCTTAATCTTCACTGTTACTGTGTTCTGGATGCTTTGAGAGTTTGTATATATTCGTATGCCTTAACCTTTAATGCTCGTATATCGGTCGATGTGATACCTTCGTACATGCACAGTTTAATACCAAGAAAATTCCATGTTTGTTTTGGGAAATGGCCATAATAATGAGATCGATAATGTATTTCTTTTTATATATTTTTAGTGCAGAATTGATCAGATGGCCAGTTTATTAGAAACTCCTCCCTAATATTGTGTTGCGCAATCACTGGCATGGATGCAATTAGCCGCTGAAAGAATTGTTCCGTGATGTTTGTCAATGCCGATGCAACTGCTGCTCCCAGTTGATGCTTATTGGATCCATGCCTCGAATAACCCGTTCTAGCTTATCCCAAAGATGTTCGACGGGTTCAAATCCGGGGACTGTGGTGGCCAGAGGACTAAGTTGAATTCATTATCGTGCTCCTGGAACTATTCCAAGACGATACGAGCCTTGTGACACGAGTAATGTCCTGCTGGAATTATCCTTCCGATGGGGGAAACGCAGTAGTCATGAAGGAATGGACGTGGTCGGCAACAATGTTCAGGTAGCCCTGACCATTAAGGCGTTGTTCTACAGGTATCAGCGGACCAAGAGTATGCCAGGAAAACTTTCCCCAGACCATTACAGAGCCTCCATCAGCCTGAACAGTGGAAACCAGACAGGAGGGTCCATCGCTTCGTGCTGTTGTCTCCAAATTCTGCGTCGGCCATCTGCATGGAGCAATCCGACCAGTCGTCGACGGTCCAGTGTTGGTAATCATGGGAAAATTGGAGACGTTTTTTGTGGTTTTGGGTAGAGATCAAAGGTACTGGCCCCGGCTATTATAGCCCATCCTTGCCAATGTACATCGTGTAGTGCGTTCAGAGATGTTAGTCTGCGGTCCAGTGTTGTACGCCACGGTTAGTTGACAGACGAGTCGTGATCTTTCTATTCGCACGAACAAGCATTTCCATCTTACGCTCACCCCTTGGATCGACGAATCGTTTGCGACCACAGGCTTATCTCTAGCTGGTTGTTTTTTTGGTTGTTTAACCAGTCCAGGTAAATCTTTGAAATGGTTATTTGGGAAAAGCCTAGAAGACGTGCGGTTTCAAAAATACTCAGTCCACCTCGCCGAGCACCAACTATCATCCCGCGCTCGAAGTAGATCAGATCCTTTATTTTCCCCATGGTGACGGTCAAACCACTTCAGTTGACAGGTATGTTCTCGCTTTATATTGACACCGACTGTCAAGTGACCAACTGATGCGTAGTCATTGCTGTGCCAGCGGATTTCCATAGTCATGGGTATTCCTAATAAACTGGCCACTCAGTGTTTACGTATAGGGCGAGAGATGCCATGCCGATAGGAATATACAATCTCCTGAAATGAGAGCGACGATAAAATATTTAAATTTTGCTATCTTTGTTACAAAATCTGGTGTCCAAAAATTGACAAAAGTTTGGAATATATATACGTATTTATAAACTCAAAAAGCAAACAATACTATTTAATCGTGATCATACTACTGTTTTCTAATAAATCCTGGATCTATTTACAAGGGTATTAAGAAGATGCAGCCAATTAAATTCATCTACCAAGGAACTTATTAATCTCTGTAATGTTCTAGGAGAAGGAAGCCATGGGACAGGTCTTACCGAGGCATTTCTCATTTTCGAGATTTCCCAAGAACTATGCGTGCAGTTATATAGGCCATTAAAAAGAAGGACAAAGATGTCGTCACTCTATCTTTGAGAAGTCGAAAAATCACATAAAAACCCTATAATCTCATAGGTCCACTCATCATTATTGCTATCCCATACAATAAATATTTCATCAGCAATTCTTTGATGTTAGACGGGAGGTTTCAGATCTAGCTCTCTCGGAATGTGAACATGCTGATTATAATCACCGTTAAGTTTGATCTTGATTTTGCATCAATTTAGAATAATGGCTTTCTTGCACACTATTACGACTGGATACTGTTTACCTCGATGTTATGTTTCCAGGAGAAAAGACCTTTATAAATATTGGTCGACTTGGTATTGTAACAAGCACTTAGAGCGAAATAACTGTTGCGAATATTCTTTTCCTAGCCTCTGGTTATTATTCTGGTCTTCTGGAACTGCTTCCAGGAAATGTAGGCAATTGCCTGGAAACATTCAGCCATGTCGCTATTTCGGCTTGAAATCGCTCTGGTTCAATTTTTCCAGTTACCTTAAAGCGGTTTCTAAACCATGAATTATGAGAAGTTCTAGCTCTTGATGTCCTTAAGGGCAAGTCTTAAAGATGGAAGAATTTTTTTCTTCATTTGCGTATCTCGAAAAGAGACGAAAAATTGTATTGCATATTTAAATACGGTATAATGTTATCTATTTCCTTTTATCCAGTACAGTTGTCATATTTAGTTTTATCATCTTTTGAGAAATTCTTGATTTTGAGTTTTCCATATTAATTTTGGACACGTATGTAAATAATAGGCCTTTATGCACTGAACATTTACGAACCTTTTTTGAGCTTTTCTTACCAGCTTTCACTACTTTATTGAATTAACTTTGTTCTTGTTTAGGCCACAAGAGGAAGTCCATCATAAGTTAAATAAGAAAGTTAGATGAATAAAATAGAGAAATCCAGATTTTTAATCCGTAAACTTCCTTTCAAAACGAGGCACTGCTTACTTAAATTGCTTTATTTATCATTCACGTGAGAACATCCGGTAATCAAGAGAATCTAAAATTTGTATATTAAAAAATTTAATAACCTTACCCTGTCTTATTATCCTATTATTTATTCCTACTTTAGTTTTCATAGACGTAGGTAATTTATAATAAAATAATGGTGCTATAATTAATTTAGCTAAAGGTAGATAAGTAATTCCGCTTCGTTTAAGACCCATTTCCTCTTCTCTCATCTCGGCTAAAAGCCCCCAAGAGACTAATCAGTGCAGGAAAAAAATGTTCCTCAACTTTTAGAATCAGTTTTTATTACTTTCGTATTACTACTCCAGGTTTACACGTTTAGAGGCGTTTGCTCTGCTCTAAAATTATGACCCTAGAATAAATCCATTAAAATTACAAAAAAGACTGTACTTAAAAACCGCATGAATCTAGTGCATTTTATATTCTTTGAGATTTTAAATATTAATGATATTCCTAATCTGAAACGCTTTCAAGACTTTTCCCTTTTCTTGGTTTGTCTGTTACAGTTGCAGCTTCTGTATTAAGGTAAAAGTTGCAAAATCTTGATGCCTTTTCTTAAATATTGCGTTGAACTGATTGTAAAGGCTTTCGTCGTTATGTCCAGAAAGCCATTGATAATACATTCGGCGAGAACAATATCTATTGGCCTCTCCTATCGTAGTATATTTTGATTTATGGTATGTTGTTAGCACACCGTTCGATATTTTAACGAGCCAATAAACTGGTCATAAAAGGCTGGCTGCTTAGAAGATTCTGCAGTCATTTCCATTTCACCATTATTTCTAGAACTGTAGTCATTTCCAATTCAGTAGGCATGCCCTATTCTTTTTGCATTATTTTTTTGAAGAGAAGAGCGACTTTGTGCTATGAATAATTCTTATCGGTTTTCCCTGTATCGTTGATATCTTGAATTTTTTGGCCATACGATAAGAAACTTTATACTCCAAGTCTGAATAATTCTTTAGGATGGTTGGGTTTCTTTCCTTATCTTTAGAATGGTTGGGTTTCTTTTATTAAACGGATGTGCGCTAAGATCTGGAGCCTAATTCGTTTATGAGAAAAATACTACAGTATCATTGCTGTAATAAACATGTTTGATCTTTTAGCATCATGTTTGGGGGGAGGGGGAGTTAATATTCGTTTTATAAATGGGATGTTAAATTTTTATGATTTATTTATTTATTCACAAACTGCAATTAATAAGTAAATACATGAAATTTACTGTAATTGTTGCCTCATAATAAAATTGAATTAATAATAATACTCAGTAACATGTGAAAAATACATAATAGAATATATGCTCGATATAGAAAACTGGAAAATGCTCCAAACGAATTTCGCTGCCGCATTGGCGCCTGGGATTTTTTTGTATTCAATAAATAAGGTATCAAAGTTTTTTTTTTACATTGTTTATAGATAAAATTTTGATTAAATATTTAAATTTGGTGAAATTTAATGTCTCGATGGCCATTCTAAATCGACTTTTTAGTTCGTCTATGTCACGCATTGGGAATTGGTAAAAATGTTTTTCACGTAAACCCATAAAAAGGAGTGATGTCTGGAAATCTAGTCGGTCATAATATTGTACCTTCTCTTCTAATCCAACGTCTGCGGAATTTTTCATTTAGAACAAATTGCACATTTTTCATCTAGATCTTGCATTCCAAACTCCAGTGTAGAAAAAGATATTGGGCTGCAATTCTCTTGAAAGCCTTTTTGAAATGAGAATGACAATATTATTGACTTGGCGCATCTAGTGGTCTCTTCATTTAAAAAATATTTTTTTGATATATTATTGAATAATTCATTGAATTTTTCCTTGTTTGTTTCTTTTTAATTATTTTTTAAAATATATTTTTCGGACACCTTTTTTTACAAAATACAAGAAAAATATCAGTTAGGATTATGCATTTTGTATCAGGTTGTTGCAAAAGTTTCTTCCGGTTCTAGAACCCTTGCCCAAGAAGGACTCATTTTCCGAGGGGGGGGGGGGGGGTGTTCATATGTTTT
>JAHWFO010055510.1:1546098-1615763 GCA_023313115.1 Rhysida immarginata | reverse complement strand
ATGTTTTCAAACAAATTATTGCATTCGATTCCTGAATATCTTTGCTATATTACATCCAAGAATCAACTTTCTGACTTAACATTTGTGAGTGCCATCAACGGTCTGAAATGGACCTTTCACGCGAGCATATTCGAGCAATAATCTTCTATGAGTATTCTGGAAAGATCAGTGCTGCGCATTGTCACCGAAACATTTGCCAACGTTTAGGTGATGGCACTGTTAGTTTACGTACAATAGAAAAATGGTATCGCCGGTTCAGACGCGGAGATAGCACTCTTCAAGATGCACCTCTCTGGTCGGCCAATCATGATTTCAGATAGTGATCTACGCCAAGCAATTGATGAAGATCACAATGTAGCAACGAGGGAACTTGCAGAACAGTTCAAGGTTCACTTTTCAACCATTTCCCAGCATCTGCATGAGCTGAGTCTGTCATTCAAGTTCAATCGTTTTTGTGTTGGAATAAAAATCCGGAAAACACTTTTGCAACAACCTGATATTAAAAATGGCATTAGACTAAACAGGTGGTGGCCTTACAGTATAACAGAGGGACATCAGGAGTTCCAACTAGTTTTGCCATTTATTCCCGGGTTTGTAAATGATATATACAGCAAGAGGCATGCGAGCCTTTATATACAGAACAGTAGTACAAATTATGCAATGTAAATTTTATTATTTTACATGTAGCAAACATTTTAAGAGAGGAAGTTAAGCTTTTTAATAGAAAAATTAAAGGTGTTTGAAGTGTAGCAATGGATGTTTTTAAGTGCTTATATACAGGGTGATTATAAAGTCACTATACATTTTGGTGAAATATCCGTTTTATTGCAGCAATTACAGTATGCATCAACCAGATATCATACGAGGACACCTTCTTAGTACATTTCAAAGTGTCCCCCTTGCACATCTTGTCACAGCTCCCAGCGTTCCACCGTGGCCCCGAAAACATTGCACAACATAGCCGATGTAATGTCCTCCAACACGGTTATAATCCGTTGTTTCAGCTGTGCAATAGTGCGTAATCTTGACCTGGTACAACTTGGGCTTGATAAAACCGCACGCAAAGAAATCCATGAGGATCAAATCTGGGGACTGTGGAGCCCACAACCTTGGCGCGCCCTGACGAAGCCGTCTGCCTGGGAATGCCCGAGTCAGGTAGTCCAGAATGATGTTGGTAAAATGGGGTGGTACCCCATCCTGTTTGAACACAACAGTATCCTAAATCCATCATCTCGCAACTGTGGCTCCAGGAATTGCTCCAACATGTCGAGGTACACAGTACCATTGACAGTCCCCTCGGCAAACATGAAGGGTCCATAGAGCTTTGACCCTGTAACCACCAACCACACATTTACTTTGGGTGTGTTTGGGTGTGCAAATAAATGAAATTCGTTAATGTTTTCACCAAAATGTATAGTGACTTTATAATCACCCTGTATATTTTTGTTTCTCAAATTAATGTAATTAAAAAGTTTATCTCATTCCCCTTTTATTCCCTTCTTAAATATAGGAAAGTCACATTTCAACAATGACATATTCGGAAAGCAAACTTTTAAAGGCAAATTTGGGTTTTCAAGAAGTAAAAAGAAAATAATTCATTCGTAATCAGGCATTATGTTTTGATCTTGACGATCGTTTCTATAATTAACCACAAAAATAGTATTCAAGAACTATTACGGTAGAAAAACATCTAACAGTGCATGTAGATTAAATTCAAAAGATTAAACAAAATCTTGTTACCAACAATTAGAAGTACTGCCGGATAGAGATCTTATCGACGTACCGCGTTGGGATGTCAACCGAGGCATCAAGTAAATTGTAATTGCTGTATGTTATCCGTTAAGTATACTGATTAGTTTATATGGTGGCACAAAGAAATTTTTTTTTTGTATAGAAGGAAAATATTCCGCTCGAGTTATGTCTAAAACAAATGATGAAAAATCGTTCCGTAATTTACTGTAGTTAATTGGTAAGCAAAGCAATCTTCGTTAAAGTAAATGTTATCTAACAAATAATCCAAACCCAAATCATACATAACAAAATACAGGGTAATCCAAAAGTCAGGAAAAAAATTAAACTCAATAATTCGCACATTGATGTAGATAAAAAGATTCTCTTTGCACAGAAACGATTGAAATTTGCACAGGAAAAAAAATTACTGCTAGAATTGTTCGGTACATCAGTTTATGCACATTTTCAGATTATATCACTATCTGCTACCGAAATAGCGTTTGCAGTGAGTGCTGCTCTTTTCATACCGTCGACTTCATTTCATTCGTTTCTGTGCAAACAAAATCTTTTTATCTGCATTCGTGTGCGAATTATTGAGTTTTAAAGTTTTTCCTGACTTTTGGGCCAACCTGTATATTTACGCTTCATAAATTAAACGTACATATGAAGTACAAAGAGACCAAAAAAGTTCTTGCCGTTTGTGATATTGCATGAGAAGAACTGATCACTGATATGCAAATAACTGCATCACATGACGGAGAAGTGTTTGAAATAATCCCTCCGAGGAGGGTATAGGAAAGTAGCGGAAGCCCTGAGGTCATTTGTTTTTACCCTTTTATCTGCAATTTTTAACCACCTAATTTTTTTAATCAAAAAATTGATTTTCTCGAATGTAGTATTTAGACAATGTAAAAGAGCTCTATCTTCTTTCGTTTCTCATCATATCACAAGACTTATGTTGCCAAAGTTCTAAAGACCAAGTGGCTGCCAGCCCCCACAACTCCGACTCCACTGGGACAATTTGGCCCAAACTTTACAGTAATGTAGATCTTGCCTAGAGGAATATGCATATTGAATTTCACGCCTTTATATATCTAAATACCACGTAGATCTTTTGTTCCCGTATAACTTCCATCCCGCGTAACTCCGACCGCATTGGGCCAATCAAAACCAAATTAAATAGTGAAGAAGCACATTCCTATGATGAGCTACGTTCTGACTATCAACTTTCTACATGAAAAAATGTAGAAAACATGAAGGTGACAGAGGAACAGACGAACATTGTGAAACTAATAATTGCTCCGATCCTCCGCTACTTAATAAGTTAAGCTTCTAAGAATATTTATACAATAAACAAAAAGGAAAATGGTATATGAAAAAGTTTATAAAATGAAGAGCCGATTAATTTGTTTTCGGAACTTCCTGACGTATTATTAATAAACCTGAACTTTGTAGGTTATTACGCATGCGTAGTACTAGAAGATCGATGGCGGTCAACGGCGAAAAGCAACCACGTGCAATTAACGCAGCAGCCAATCATCACTACATGCCACGCAACAATTCAAAGGATGCGTGCACGGTTTGTTTTGATGGGGCGTATTGTTAAATGAAACACGGTATAATCGGCAAGTGGTGCACTGCGAGCTGTTACCAATAGGCCAAACTATCAACGCAGAAGTGTATTCACAGCAGTTGGAAAGTGTGCAATTGGCACTGAAGCAGAAGCAATCATCATTGGTTAATCGCTGCTCCTTCACGACAATATCAAGCCGCATATGGCGCGGATGGCACGGATGCCTTACAACGACTTGGCGGTGTCATCCACCATTTTATCTTATGGTCTTCTTCACTAGATGGGCAGGGTTTTTTCCCCAATTTAGACATGTCATCCGGATCTTGTTCTGATAGATTGCCACCTACGTGGGAAATATTTCAAAAATGAACCAGGCACCGACGGACTTCTTTGCGTCCAAGAACACTAATTTTTATCTCAAGGGCATTGAGCAGCTGGAAGCATGTTAGCAAAAGGTGCTGGATGCCGATAAGGATTACTTTGAAGATTAGCGATATGTAACGTTTGTTTTATACCTTTTTGTTTATGTTTTATGAAAATGGGAAGAACGTTTTGGACACCTTGTAAGAAACGCACGGAAAAACAAACATTTCTTGAAATAAGAGAAATCTGTTGCATTTTCAACTTCTTCGTGAGGAAATCATCATATAGATATCGAATTTTAAGTAAAGCATTCTGTGAGTAAAAAAACGATGTCATATAGGTTTTCTGGGTATATTTAAAATATTTCTTACAAAGTTCATGTCAATTTCAAACATGTTTTGCTCCAAAAATGAAGAAAATTAACTGCGAATTAAGCTTAATTATCGATTATAAATATCAATAGTTTTCCCATTTTTCCCACTTAAATGAGCTCAATTTTAAGTTCTTCTTTAATATAACCAAGTTTAAACAATTTTTATCCTCTCTTGGCCATATTTGGTCATCTTTTGATGTTTCATCCTGTATGTTTCGTAACGCCATCCTCTTTTTCCCCACTTGTTCACCACCATCAAGTGGGATGTCATTCCTTGCCAGATGAGCTCCTTTGGAGTCCCTGCTTGGTTATTCATACCATCGTTCTTGAATGGTGTTATGTTCCTACAAACGGGTTATTCAAAGGCCTCTTGGAAGGCGAAGAGCAATCAACTTTTAGGCGTTCAGTGTTTCCGCTGGGTTCCGCTTTGTCGACAAGGGAGGTCGAAAGATGATTGGCTCGGTGGAACCTTGACGGGTGACACGAGATGACTTTATGAGGCGATTTGAAGCGCTTGTCGACGACGGTCGGTAGCGAGAGAGCGCGAGGACGAAAGTGACAGACCCCTCGGGACGAGTTGTAAACACTTCTGGTCGGAGAATTGATGGAAACGTTAGTGGATGGCTCGCGATCAATGTTTGGAAAAAGGAAATGCCAACGGGGAAACTTCCCTGCATCTATTCTAAACAGTGATGGGCAAGAAATAGCTTTTGAATTGGAAATAAAGCGGATATATCATTGAAAAATTCATGTATTCTAGTCTTCGTTTCAAATAAGCATGTATGGAAATATATGAGTGGCATGATAATGATAGTGCATGTAGATTCTACAATATTTGCGAAAAAGTTCTTAATATACATCGCAGTCAAAAGCATCTTATTCAAGGCATTTCCTGAATTGCTGAATAATGTTTTAGAATTATAACATTTTAGAAATGATGTTAGTTTTATTTCATTAATTGAGAATTATCGTTAATTTTCATCAGTAACTCATAAATTGTTTTAAATTTAATGAAGATTTCAAAGATTTACGCTTAGAAAATGGAAATTTTAATCCATTACAGTCCTTTTCGGATTTAGCCAATTTGGTGCAACATTTCGCTATGTATTCTGGGTAGTGGGCTTATCCAATTCAAATGGAGAATAGTTACTGCCGTAGCTGGTGTTCAGCGACACGGGTTTTTTTTGACTGTAAATAAATAAGTTTTAAAAATTGGTAAATCATTTATTTACTAAGTAAAAATGATACAATAATAAATTAAAAGCGTCAACCATGATCCGAGTCTCTTTTACATCTCCGCCTCTTTTCAGGTCGTCACAAGCAATATGGTGGTTTGGTTTAGTTGGTTTATTAGAATTTTTGGCGTCGACTACTAAGGTCATTTTGCGCCTTTTACACGTGTTATGTCTGTACGCAGCCCGGGACAAACAGAAACATCCATGCCCACGGCGGGATTCGAACCCACGACCAGGCAGACTCGAGAACTAGAAAGCCTACGCCCTAGCCCTCTCGGCCACCTGGTCAGCGCAAGAGGGTGGACAAATTGAAGAAAACATTAGCGAGTTTAGCTCATGCAATGGCATAAATGAACCTCATTCCGTAAAATGACCTGGTAATACAGCATTGTTGGGTGCTGTAATTTAACATTGCAAGATAGGTTTTTTTGTACAGGTTAAATTATGACATAATCTTCATTTTGAAGACACTGCAGAAAATTTTTTTCGTAGTATTTCTGGTTTGTCCAGAATTTTCAGATTATAGATAAATTAAAAGCTGTGCCCAAATGAAAATGAGATTTTCATTGTAGTGCCTTTGTATCTAAGCGAAGTTGGTAAATATGCTTATCTATAGATGTAGCGTCATCCCGGATCCCCATGTCCTAAAACAGCTCACTCTGCCAAGAACCTATTCTTCTCGACTGGCTAGAACGGGGTGAAACAGTTAACGCTGAACGGTACTGCAACATGTTGATGAAGCCGAAATGGGCCATCGAAATCGAGCACAGAGAGAAGCTCTCGTAATGGATAGTCCTGCTCCAGGACAACGCTAAGCCACTTGTGGCCAAGAAGACCCTCCACCTGCTGGAAACATTTCGATGGGAACTCATCAAACATCCTCCGTACAGCTCCGACATCTCCCTATGTGACTCCCATATTTTCGGCTCCTTAAAAAAATCACTGACAGGTCATCGGTTCACCTGCGACAAGGAAGTGCAGAACACAGTGGAAGAAGGATCCGTATGCAATCCAGGAGTTTCAACACTGAAACCATCATTCGCTTCTTACACTCTGAGATCAGTGCATCATTATCAAAGGCAATTATGTGTAGGCGTCATGTAACATGTTAACGGTATGTGAAATATTCTGTAATTAATATATTCGTTAGATATAACCGCAGTCTCCATTTCATTTGGGCACACCTTATAAACATCCTCTAACAAGCAGATGAGTGCAAATGATATTTTCTCCACTATAACCGATTATAATTATTCTTGTTGAACGTGCAGCACGACTGGTAAAAACATATAAAATACTAACTGATACTGTCCCTCTTAACATGCTAGGCGGTTGTAAACAAATTTAGATCGTGCATTACAGTTTGGCAAATTTTTCGATACCCTTAAAAGTAGTGTAACAATAAAAAAAAACTGCAAGCCAAACCAAGAAAACTGTAAAACCAAGAATTGCGCTTTTAATTGGTCAAGCTTTTAATGTTTTTTTTTTAAATATGGCAAGCAGTAAACAAAATATACGTGCTTGAGGCAATAAATCATTTTTGAGCAAAATTCAGGTATCAAATAGCACCTTTAACTTTTAATAATCACATAAGGTATAAACCACAAGATTACTGCTAATTTCAATCAGGTTTGGATTCTAATCGGTCATTTTCAAAAAAGATGAAAGTACATGTTCCCAACATCTTTTAGGGTCTAAGATATATTTCTTTAAATAATCAAACCTTACTTTCGTCAAAAATTTACTCAAGCTCTTTAAAGAGTTCATCTCATTTCATGTTACACGAACGTAACTACTCAAATTACTGTGAAAACACAAGCGATTGAGGTATGTTTTCCTCCTTACGATCACTCATCTTGAAGACAACTTTTTCAGACGCCATGTTTTCTAAGATAGCTCGACCAATAAAATCAGACCAAAGTCGGGATAACGCTTGAAAATCGCTAAATGGAAAACGACCTGAAACAAATCGTACTTTTCAAGGCGTTAAAAATCGCTGCACATTACCATTCGTTTAAAATTCGCCAAATGTAAAACAAGCTTAAGGCAGGATAATGACATCTGTCGAAGTATGTCGTCCAGTAGTGAACTTCAGTAGTGGTAGTTTGGTCTTGTGTCTCATGATTTCATCTTATTCCAATGGGAGAAAATACTGGCACGTTGCTGTCAGACATTGGTGGAGAGTATGCACTGAAGTCCACAAGCTGTCTCTACGACAAAAGGTAGTAATACAGGGTGGTTCTAAATTAACTCCCATATTATACATGTATATGTTCATTACTCAAAAACTATTAGAGATTTTAACGTGATTTTTTTTATTCACAAAGAACAACTAACTCAAAAGGTTTCTTAGCATGCCTTAATAAATTTCAATGTGCCCCCCCCCCCCCACCCCATTTATGGCGCAAAGGACGATCTCGATTTTCTCCCATGTTCGAGCAAACATTTTGGTGCGGTTTAATCCATGATCGAGTAATCGGACCTTTCTTTTTCACTGAAGACACCATTACCGCTGCAACCTAACTAGATATGCAGGAGAACTACATGATTCCACAGGTGGAAGAACTGCAGCCCAACATAGTCTACCAACAAGATGGAGCACCTCCTCACTGGGGCCTGCAAGTTAGGCAGTGCCTTGATACGTACTTTCCAGGACGATGGATTTGAAGGGATGGGCCTTTGGCCCCGTCGCTCACCCGATGCGAACCCGCTGGATTTTTTTTTCTTTGGATATGTAAAAGACAGAGTGTACAAGACCAACGTTGATGACATTGAAACAATCGCTGAAATCTCAAGAACTGAATAATTGAAACAATCGCTGAAATCACCTCCGAAATGTTAGCCCGAACATGGGAGGAAATCGAGTTTCGCTTTCACATCCTTCACGCCGTTGAAATTTATTAAGGCATGCTAGAAACCTTTTGAGTTTTCTTTGTGATGAAAAATAAATCACGATAAAAAAATCACCCTTTTATTAATATATTGTACTCATTACCATAGATTCTGTAATCAAATAACCATTACCATGATTTATACTTGTATAGTGTATATCTTAATTAATTCTCTTTTTTTTCTTTGAGAAATCATTTTTCAGCGGTAAGTGTCTCTGCTGAGCAAAATTAATTACTCTAAGATATTCATTTACTATTCATCAATCTAGAAACGTATAGTCCGTCTTAATAATTTTACAAATCTAAAATTCATGTTATTGTAGGAATGTAAATTTTCTCTCGGAAGCTGCATTTTCTCTTAATGGAATTGCAGACAATAGTGAAAAAGGAATATGGTAATTAAGTTATTTGTAGTTAGACATTATAGTTAGACATTAGATATATACATCAGAGCGATTTAATTCGAATATTGTTTAATGAGAACACGAAAGGTAAATGGACCCTTGCCTGTTGCTTGTCCTTGGGGTGTCTTTACCCTCGGTCACAAATTCTGCTTCCTCGCGCCTGTCTCGAACCAATATTGATGTTTACGCGTGACGTCATCTGATAAGAAGTGACGACCGACGTGTCTTTCCCCTCCAGTAACAACGAGAATTTATTGCAATCGATCAATCGATACCGAGCTGATGAATAACTTTTCCCCTCCTTTTATTGTCTTCGGCCATCGTCCATCAAAATATTCTAGGGCCCGAGGCGAAGGATAATCAAAACCTCATTAAAGTAGGAGGAATGGAGGAGGGGGTAAAAGTGTACAAACTATATGAAGAAATTGGTAATTAAATAGTTAGTTTAAGAATTAAGGAATTTTACCTAAAGGTAGACACTATAGAAATTGATTTCTTTATCGTAAAGAGCACCAGAGTTTCGATTTTTTTTATTTATTACACAGTTGAAGGGCAAGTTTCTATTAGGGCAAAAGGTTTTTCAAGGAAAATTCTCTGAGTTAAGATTATTGGATATTTCCAGCTGGCTTAACGCAAGCGTCTGGTTGACTTCCAAGACTCACGTTCCTATTGGTTTGCCTGAAGCGGTCATAGACTTCACCTTTAATATAACTCATGGCCACAACATTTCCCTTACTGAAATTTGCTTTCGTGATGTCAGTGTGTTCTTTTAACGCAAAAACGTACCAAAAATATATTAAAAATTGATTGTTTTCACAAAACTTCTAATAAACTTTTCTATACATGATCCGAGCATATATGAAAATCTCAATCAAGTATCTTTCAGGAATCATATCTATCATATAAAACATTCGAGTCACCACATTAAAGTGACTACTTCCTGTTTGC
Source organism: Rhysida immarginata (assembly GCA_023313115.1). NCBI lineage: Eukaryota > Metazoa > Arthropoda > Chilopoda > Scolopendromorpha > Scolopendridae > Rhysida > Rhysida immarginata. The sequence continues at coordinate 1,606,245 of JAHWFO010055510.1, read as the reverse complement.
GATGTCATCGCTAAATAACCAATCGCAGAAGGCATTAAATAAATGAGGCAATAAATGAGGCGTTATCAGCAGATTGAATGTGTATATACAGTGCGTTGTAGACATTCGATAAACATTTCAGTTGTTGCAATGCAGGAACGGTTCAATTTATCAGACGTACAAAAAAGGAATGATTATTGGTTTTCGGACCGAGGGTTTGTGAACCGCTCGCGTGCTGATGCGGTAAAAGCATACCGTGCATGGCAAAATGTCACTATACAAAATTGTGGTGCTCCACGAGGCACAGATGAAAGAGGGGAACGGCGGCTATGGCGGTGCATTCGGGCGAATCGATGTTCTAAAGTAGAGCAACTTACCACCCAACGACAGTTTAGCGAACGTCCCTACGTATGGAGCTCCCCAGCAGGCGGATGGTTACAGCTCCTATGCTAACGACTGTACATCGCGGAAGAGGATAGAATTTCCACAGCAGTGCCGATACTGGACAATCACTGATTAGCAAAAGGATGCAATATGAATCGATTTAAGTACGTATCGATCTTTGCTGACGATGTACACACTTACATGGACATTGTTTTTCCTGGATATGATGGCATCTTCCAGCACGAAAATGCGATATCTCATACAGCTGGAATTGTACGTGAATGGTTATAAGAGGAAGACTTTACTGTACTTCCCTGGTCCCGAAATTTCCAGACGTAAACCAATCGAGCATGTATGGGACTGCCGAGAACGGGTTATTTGTTCTAAGGATACTCTATCTCGCACATTCCAACAGCTGTCAACTGAACTGCATTCCGTATGGCTCAATATCCCTATGAACATTTTTCAGCACCTCATTGAGTCTCTCCCAGCCTATCTAGTCCCTGCCCGAGCTGCACATCATAGTTGTTCCGGATATTAACTGGTGGTCACATAAATATGATTCAACTATTTAGAATCTTTTCTTGCACAAAAAAATGAGTCGTTCAATTTTATATTCTAAACAATGAACATCGCTTACAGATTAATAGGACCATTATAGAATGCGTTCCATTAAAAAATGGTGAAAAAGTAAGAGGCCGGAACTTTGAATCTTCTTATCCGAGTTTTTTTCTCATAATTAGTTTCATCTCGATATGAGTACCGTTGCATGTGAATCACAGGCCGCGCCAAAAGGACAGTTCAGGCCAAATATCGACCAGCATTTGTGGGATGATGCATTGAAATGCTGCTACAATCTTCCACTTCTTACGAGTTGGAAAGATGAAATTCAGTGTCAACATTTGGCACAGATCATTCTTCTTCGTGGAGCCCATCATCCGCTGGAACAGTTATATTGACCATGTTCCAGAACATTCTTATCCAGCACATGAAAAAAGATGGCATCGATGGGATCATTTTCTAAAATGGAGCCCTTACTGCATCATGCTCTTAGCTTACGTGACCTCCTGAACGCTACCTTCAACGATAAGTGGTATCGCCGAGATAGTCGCATTCTGCGGTCACGAAGTTAATCTGTTATTACACTTCCGTACGGGGATTAATCAAGAATGAGTGTCTCCTCAACACCCACCATCTGCAAGACTTGAAGCGGAAGATCGTAGCAACATACTAACGCATCAGACTGAATTGTCCTTTAGGTCGAGCTGCATTTCCTATGGCGCTATTGACAAATATACTTTAAAAGTCTAAGCAGGGTAAATGTGTAAAAATACGGAGTCCTACTCTCAGGGTTCAAAGGTCTTGCAGAGTTGTAACGAATTATAAGGGAAGATTTCTCCATGGCTTACCTGCATAATGGACATCAGTTCGGAAGATATGGCATTTGCTTTTGAATATTTTCTAACAGAACAACGTTGTTCACTTGTAATTATAAGAAATATAAGGAAAATATTACATGATTTTTCAACGAATTCTATTCTTTTCTGAAATCATGTTCATTTTAGATTATATTGCATATAATGTAGAATTTCAAGCTGAATACGGATATGCAATCCGTTTTTTGATATCTTAAATTATTTAACATTATGACTCGATATTTATAATTTATTTTACTTTCTGTTTGCTTACAAATTGTGAGGTACCAAAACCTTAATTTTTAAATTATTATCCTTTACTTCAACCAAATTGCACAAACATGGCTCTTTGTGATAAATTGTCTTTTGAGGTCGGTTTATTTATTGAAGCCCTAAATTCCCTTTGGAAATCGATTGACAGATTTATCGATTATACGTTTTGGACAATGATTGTCAGTTGGTAATTGGTATAATTTAGAAGATTTTGATTGATGCAGGAAGAGAAGCATAAACAATGCGTTTGGCTTCGGCCATTTGTTTGGTGCTGTTCAAGTTAAGGTTCTATGGCTGATGGAAATGAGAAATTAATGAATAAATATTCTTTTATTGAAATACGAAACGTGACAAAACGCAATATGTATTAGGAAGGCGGTTGAGATCAATGAAAGCATCGTTTTACGTATACTCAAGTTCAGAAATTTACCATAGCAGATTTGCGTATGTCGGTCTTTTGGAAATAAACAATACAGAATGGAATGCGTGAATACGTTGCATATTAAAACTGGAATTGGCTGAAAGTGTTAGTTCCACAAATGAATTTTCATTATATTGCAATTATGAAATTTGCATTTAGTATGCTGAAAAAGATGTGCTCCTTGTCTTTGGAAGTAGTCTGTGTGTTAAGGGAGAATCTACAAGAAACCATTTCTCTAGCTGCCAGAACCACAACTTGGTTGGTACTTTAGGTTTTTGGGCGGATCAACATCTAGGGCATTTTACGCCCTTTCTCGTGACTAATAACTTAAGATAATCTTCAGATATGTCCACATGCCTATTATCTTTACTGCCCACAGTCCTTTTAAAAGTACAATGTTTAAAAATTTCCACCAATAAAATTCTACGATTGGGAGCTCCCACGAACGCTCATATGTCTTTTAAAAGGACCAATAATGCTTTTCCAATCGGTCACTAGTTGGCGTTATGTCAAGGCACTCATACAAAGCTTTCCGAGGCTAACGAGAAATACAGGCTCCGGCACTGAAAAGTCACCTGACCAAGATAGGTCTATTAACAATCCAACCTTCATTGTTTCCAACAAAGGAAAAAATACTGATTGTTAAAATACAAGATGGAAACAATGAAAATTACATTGTTAATAGACCTATCTTGGTCAGGTGACTTTTCAATGCCGGAGCCTGTCTTTCTCGTTAGCCTCGAAAGCTTTCGCTATGACGGCACCAAGATCTTTCAACATGCTGTAAGTGAAACTTTTATTTTTCACTATATTTACGACTCTGTGTCAAATTTATACACTTATCTTTAAAGAATACATATTGCAGATTGTATAAGAACAAAAAGTCTCTAAGATTTATGTATTTTTCATTAGAAATTTTTACGATTTCGAAATTGTCATTTCAAAAGGACACTGGACATATACATTACCCTTATATGAAAATGATGATGTCCTTTTAAAAAGGCATCAGACATTGGTGGATAAGCTTCTTGCTATCCATAAATATCACTTTTTGGCTTTTTGCTACGTTTCCTGTGGGTAACATGATGACCATTATTTTTCAGGTCATTTTACAGTAAAACACAAGAAGCTACACTTACTCTTATACTTGATTGCGATTCTGAGGACGAATTACAAGATGATTGGAATGAAGGTGACTGCGAGATTTCAGAAGAGGGGCTTGCTGAAGCTGCAGAGTCATCCGATGAGGAATCTGAAAGTGGATCCAAAAAAGATGCCGAAACAGAAGGCGATAGATCATCTGCTGAAATGCAAGTTCAAGAAAAGTCGAAAGGTGCAAGAAAGAAATTTCAATGGAAGAAATTTCACCTGGCTGCGCCGAAGTTTTCAATGAACATTAATGAACTAAAACTTTTGGATATCTTCAAAAAGCCTCACATGAGCCCGTTGACATACTTTTCCCTCTTTTTTCTGCTGAAACCTGCTAGAAATAATTTTGTTTCAAAGCAACCTTTATCGTCAACAGAAGGAATTATCTGGTTCTAAGCAATCCGCTGCTATCACATTGAATGAATTGCAAACCTTCTTGGGGATCCTTCTCTACATGGGTATCGTGGCCATCAGTGATAAGAGGAAGTACTGGAAAGGAAAATACCACCAAGAATTTGTTTCCAGCAACATATCATGAAATAGATTTGAAGACGCCCTTCGTTTTTTCCATTTCAATGATAACAACATGCAGAAGAAACCTGGAGAACCTGGTTACCAAAAATATCACAAAATTATACCTGTGATTGATTATGTAAATAAAAGCTTTCAACGAGTGACAAATGCTGAACGTGTCCAGTCTATTGATGAGGCAATGGTTGCCTTCAAAGGACGAGCTTCATGTGGATTAAAAGTTTATATGAAGAACAAACCCACTAAATAGGGCTACAAGTTGTGGACCCGTGCAGGGATATCTGGTTACGTATACACATAACCGTATGGACATGCTTCGTGAGTACCTAATGATGTGAAGATCCAGTTTGGAGAAGCAAAGGCTGTCGTCGTTAGACTCACACATGATCTTGATCCAGGACACTTAGTGGCATTTGACAACTATTTTGCATCTCCGAAGCTTCTGCTTTATCTCCGAGACAGAAACCAAGCTGGAATTTGTACTCTAAGAAATAACAGGATGCGTGGATGTCCACTCATGGCAGAAAAGGATCTTCGAAAGCAAGGACGAGGATCTTTTGATTACAGAGTTAATTACCCGGAACGATCAAATTGTCACTATGTTGAACCGGTGGGAGAGTGCAGAAGATGGGATAAGAAGAATCGGCAAGAAATAATTGTTCAACGGCCAAACATGATTGCTGTCTACAATGAATCAATGGGCGGTGTGGATAAGTCTGATATGTTGCTAGGTTTGTACAAAACGAACATGAAATCAAGAAAATGGAGCATGCGTATATTCCAACACTTACTCGACCTCTCTATTGTGAACACTTGGCTTCTGTACAGAAAAGATGAAGGGTAAATGCCACTGAACGACTTCAAAATGGACATTGCTCAAAGTTTGGTCGGTGGAGCAAGGATCAAAGCCAATACAAGATTCAGTGCTCAAGAGGAACCAAATAGCGCTACAAACTACTCAGTGCCTAGCACTAGCACCAGCACTCCAACTTCGAAACGTCCGAAGACAGACCTACCACCATATGCTGTACGGTACGACAAAACCGAACACTATCCAAAGCTGGACGCTGAACAGCATAGGTGCAGGAAATCTGATTGAAATGCCAAGACAAAATATCGGTGCACGAAATGCCCTGGAATCTTCTTGTGTGTCAACAAATCTTGTTTTGTATTATTCCATACACAATGAACAAAGAAACATTCTAACCACTAATGCCATTATCAGTTTTTAATTGTTTTTGAGTAATAAGAATCAATAAAAAGTATCATCTTTCATTCACCATATGCGCCCAATGGCTTTTTAAAATCATTTATATAATTTGACCACATACGCCCACAATCCTTTTAATTAACCACTAGTTGTTGTAATTCTTTAAAATCCATATTTTTTAAATCTTTTTTAAGCATTGCTTAACATGTCTACCAAATTTCATATTTGTAAGACTTATGGACTATCCGTATATCCGTATAACCGCGACCCGAAAGATTCGAGAACTGCAAAGCCAAAGCCTCAGCGCGCTCAGCTACCGGGCCGGCAACCACAAACTCTTGATTTCATTATCTAGATTTACATATACAAAGTTATTCCCGAGTTAAGTTTCTCACCATCTATTCGTTTTCAAAATAGATGGTGAGTTAATGTCGAATTGGCAGATATACTCAGGCAATGTAAACGAAGATGGCGAATTTCTATATTAAGGTTTACAATAGGAGAACTCTATTGTTCGTTTTTGAAAAAGCGCTCCCAATTGGCAACTTTACTTTTCGACTTCTCTTCTCGCTCGCATATTAAACTGTTTATTTTCGTCATTGCAAGATGTGATTTGAAGTCTTAATGTACGTGTTCCTCGGTGCGACTATCACGATGATCGTTGAGCACTATTTCTTTGTATTTTTTATGGAACTGTTTTGCTCCGAGCGATTGCCGCTATCCCAAAATTATACGCGTAAGTTGGAAGTGGTCATAGCTTGAGAAGCGTATAAGCTGTGGGCACTGGACTGAATTTATAAGTACAAGGGACCGTTTCTAAATAAAGAAAAATGCAGTGGATGCTATCTGTCAATCTGCTTTGGATTGGTTTGTGAATGTGGAATGAATGAACGGCTGTGTGGCTGAGAAATTTAAAAGGAGGAGGCAGAAGAAGTTGTTACAGTACCAAGTAGAGGAGTACTTAAAGTTATATGGTTATGAAAGTTTGAGTACACAGCGACGATATTTGGCGCGATTCAAATTTTTAAGAAGGATTGTGATGCTGGTGATGTTCTTGTTTTGTAAGGTTTTAACAAAAAAAGATTAATTAGCGCAGTTAAAATCAAGACCGCTCTTATCCGGAGGCTTTAAGTTCTTCTATTAGTGTTTCGAAATTTCCCCCCAAGAAGTCTAAAAAACACAATTTAACCTTGGATAAATTTGATAAAACAACGAAATTCAGCAGTGGATGGGATTCTGCAGTCTTGCAGCCATTAACAGAAGATTATAAATGAGACAAATACATTTGTATGGTTCAAAAGATTGACAGGGGTGGATTTCGGTTTTCGAGTTCGAGTTCGAGTCCCACCCTTGGTATAGCTGTTTGTAAAATATTTGTGAAATGAAAGAGTAGCATATACAATAATTGATTAAGAAGTTGACGCGTCTAAATAACTAAAATTTGTTTGAAGTACGAGTTGCATTTAACGTTACATCGCTTTTATTTTGTTTTTATCTGATAACTAAGATGCAGCAAAATTTGGAAAGATAAACTTTATTCTAGTCAATAACCTCCCTCGATCTATTTATAGGAATAAGTTATAACGGAACTTTGATGTTTATAATCCTGGTAGTTTAATCAAAAGACATTTATTACAGTGTACTCCCAAATGGGTGCCATATTGCGACAATTTTGGTTCCGTATATTACGCCTGAACCCAAGAACGCTGTCTGAGCGAAGCTGACAGGGAGAAAAGCGGTGTTGGCAAGTAATCCAACTTAATCCTTTGTTTCCAAATTGCGTAATTTCGAGAAGAACTGGAGCAAAATGAAAAGAAGGGGGGAGTGGGAAATGGTAGAAGTTGGAGGAAACGGAGGGATGGGCCATGTATAGTCTAGTATGTCTGTGTGCGTGTGTGTATGGATGGAAGGGGTGAGGAGAAATCTTGACTCGTTTGGCGCATGTCTTTCGAGACCCCTGTGTCCTTGAAGAAGGTCAGTGGAGCTGAAGGAAGGATATAGAAGGCAAAGACCAGGAAATGGCGACATATTACAACGAGGCGGATGGCGGTTGGTGCGAGTTTCAGGCGCTTAACGGGAGCAGACGGCCCCGTCTCTTGTTCATCGGTCCCCGGAGACATGACTCTTAAAGCCCGGCGTGACGGCAAAAGAGGCTCCAGATATTCCCTCCGATTGTAACGCTCGATCGATACCGGGCAACGGAACAAACGAAAGATTTGTGTTCTTTTTTTTTTTTATTCTCCTCCCTCCCTTCCTTTTCCCTTCTTCGTTAAGAAACAAAAGCAGCAACGTTTTTTTTTCCAATCCCTCCCGATCTCTCCGTTCTACTCGAATCGATGTTTGGTTTGCGCGCAAAACCATTTCCGCTTTTATTATGTAATGTTTTTACATTATACAAAAGATGAATGGCTCCCGACTACGTGCGTTTGGATTCTTCCCTCTGTCTCCCTTTTCTTCTTGGTCTCCTTTGAAAATTGAACAGTCTATCTCCCGCCTCCCCACTCTTTTCGTACATTTGCTGCTTATTTTGCCTCCGACTCTCCTCCGAAACAAAAGACGGGGTTTGTAATGAAAACAAGGCTGTTTATTATCAGCCAAGTAAAAGGATAACAAGAGGGGAACAAAACGGGGTTTTTGAAGTTTTTCGGATTTTCACGATCCTTCCTGTCGTTTCTCCCCACGAACTCCCTCTTAAACGTCCTGCTTTCTTTTGTTTATCCTTTAGTGAATTTGTGCTCCGACAATTTGTATCGCCTTTTTTATGATTAAATATTGTGGCTAAAAACTTTTCTCATTAATTTTTTTAGTTGCTTTCAAAATTGAAAGACAATATTTTTATTTCAGATCCACTCTTCTTGAAGTTTATTTTTAGGATTTACGGTATGAAAATACGGAGAGAGCTTTCTTTTAGGTACATCGTAAAACGCCTCTGCATTTCCAAATTTAGATAAGAATAAAAAATTCCAAGAAAAAAATTCAGTACAAGTTTCAAGATGATCTTTTTATGAATAACTTGACCCCCCCTTCCTCAAAGATCTATATAGGGAGAAATCTACAGGATGATCAGAAAGTCTATATCCCTGATAAAGAAATTTAACAAAACAAAGAAGATAGATACGTACAGATTTTTTTTGGCATCTCAGAAAGTTTTAATGGATGTTACGTTAGCGCCGAAGCGCTGTAGATGGCGCTAACACTGGCCATATCGAAATGAACTGGGAGCGCTATATAGCATCTCAATTAGAGAGTACCAGGCGTGGGTAATGTTCCAAAAGGATGGTACGCTGCCATATTGGGAATATTTGTGCGTGCATTCCTGAATTCAAAACCCGCCATGTTGGAAGGTATTGTCCTACATCATGTCTTCCTCGTTCTGCGCGCATTACTCCCTTCGACTTTATCCTGTGCAGATATGTTAAAAATAAAGGTTTTCTAAATCGATATGTACACGTTGCAGGCGAAAATAACGGATGTAATAATATCGGTAACAGGAGACATATTCAAAGAGAAGATAATGATAATACTGAAGAAACTCTTCAAACGCATTACAATTGCAAATAGAAAAGGGAAGGAAAGATTCCGCGACCTGGACTCAAATCAGGCACCATGCCTGGAGCTGGCATCGCGTAACCAATTGAGCTATCGCGGACGTGAACCTCCAGGTTGTTACAATATGCTCACATGGACTTCTATGAAGCCACAAATCAGCTCAATCGGCGGAGCAGGCACCCAGCTCGCAAATCGGGAATCTTCCTTACCCTTAAACCATCAAATAAATTGATGAAATTCAACTCAAAGAGGAGATAATAATAACAATAATACTAAAGAAACTCTTCAAACACCCGAAAATTCCCGATTTGCGAGTTGGGGGCCTCTTCTGCCGATTGAGCTGATTTGTGGCTTCATGGAAGTCCATGTGGGAATGTTGTAACAGCTAGGCGGTTCATGTCCGCGGTACCTCAATTTGTTAGAGCGGTGCCAGCGATAGGCATGGTTCCTGGTTCGAGTCCAGGTCACGGAATTTTTCCTTCCCTTTCTTAGTTAAAGGAGAATAATTGAATAGAGACAAGTTGAAAACAAGAACTTGGCGAGAAATTGAAGATCATCTGGATGTTCACATTAATTTCCTTCGAGAATAAATTTAATAACTGTCTACGTTTGCCTGCAATTCCATTTAAAAAAAACGTCAGTCCTTTTTAAGATACCCTGTAATTTGAGCCTTAATGAGCAAGGATAGCATTTTTGGGTAATTTTGTTTTAATCAGCGGCCAGAAAATATGAACGCTCAGATAATTCTTATGCCATTGTATTAATAATACTAAATTAAATTACAGCTTTGTACAATGAAGAATTTAATCCATAAATTTTCATTTCAGATATATTTTCACTTAATTGTATTTTTACAAATGTTTTGTGTAAATCTTTCAAAGGAACTCGGCTTTTCTGGCTTAAAGTAGCATCAGCTTTAGTTTAAACTATCGCTCAGAAAATTAGATTTTAACTCATTTAAAGTAGCTTTCTTATATACAGTATGTAAATATCTTAGAAGAAACTTTAGATTGTTTCTCATCAGTTTTAAAGAAAGTTAGTTTAGTTCGAAATAAAAATATTAACGAGTGCCATTAAAAATTTAAGAAAGGTTGTGGCGACAAGGACCACCTAGTTTAAATTTGTAGACTTGAAACCTCTATTCAAACAATCTTTGCCTGTCCTGATTCTTTAGTAATTATTCATAATTCATGAAATGAAAGATAAATAAATCCCAGCATATGATATTTTCATTTTCTTCCTTTGCAATTGTAAGGAAAAACGGATGAGAAATACGTTAAAGAATATTAAAGTTGTACCTGTTGTTTCAGATTTTTAAATGCATAGTACTGAGTTTGATGCATGATAGCCATAAAAGAAGTTTCCCTATTATGTATATTCTAAATTTTTAACTTTGGACTGCCTATTAATTAAGACATGGGGAAAAGATTTTTTGCAAAGAGAATCTCCGACAAATTGGTGTTAAAGAATAGACACATTAGTATTGATAGCAGTGTTAAAAAAAGCGTGTTACTTTAACAGTTCGTACGTAAAATGTGAAGTAATTTTACAAAAAAAGTATGCGCTCTAGATACTTGAGAAAAGGTCCCATATTCAATCCAATAGTAAGAAAGATGATTTCACGGTTTGAGAAAACTGGATCATTGAGAATTAGATCTGAGAAAAGACGTAACTCTGTTTCAACACTGACAATCGAAGAAGTCTCTACTGCCGTCTTTTAGCAGGCCAGTGATGTTGTTGGTATTAGCATTGCTCAAACAATAATAAGGCAATTGGATATGTCGTATTCGATCATTTGAAAAGTTCTGAGAAAAGTTGTCGATTTTTTCAACAGCAAGTTCACCCAGCAACAGATACCTCAATAAGAGATTCAGAGAAACGACTGTATTTGCTTTTAACGTTGTAGCAAGAATGGAAGTTGACGAAGCCCTCTGGTCTCGATTCATACTAAAATGGAAATAAGGCCCATTTTTATAAGGATGTGTCACAAACTGTAGAATGAGTTGGGGCGTATCCCAAAGAGTGCGGCAAACTCCAGTACACTGCAACATTTAAATTATTGACTGATTCTCTTTTTTCCACTAGGTGTTCTGACTTATCCAGTTAAAGAAATCGATATCACGAGATCCTGGCCAGTTGTCATTCCACAACTATGAAGATAAGCATATCTCAGAGTCGGTAGAGCAGAAATTACATATTACCCAGAAATTGGACATAGAGTAGTAAGACCATGAACGAAGCTGACGTTTCAGATAGAGACTTTCCTTTGTTAAAGCATAAAATAAAGCGATAAAGCATAAATGTTTTCATAATCTCTGGATTGGTTGCGGTGGAATAGGCCGTTGGATTTCAGCTTGTGGGGTTGGTTAAAGGGTGAGGTTTATGAAACTACAGTCAATACACGAGATGAGCTTATTGCAGATGCTGTGAACCAAATAAGAGAACCTGAAGAAGTCTTCAGGCGCACATACGTTTTCACAAGAATTGAAAAATGGATCGAAGTACGCATGGGATATTCGAAAGTTTCTTATGCTAAAGTTATTAGAATGTTAATGCAGTAAAATAAAATTCCTATTAGAAACTTCATAATTTTAATTTCAAATATCTGTATCTTAGGAAGCATTAATAAAAGACTACATTTTGACCTAACAATAACCGACACGAAATATTGATCTGCCCTCCCGAAACACCCTGTATAAATAAACTATTATTTACTATTTCTTATTGTGCTTAGTATTAGCATTGCTTCTAATAAATACGATGGCATATGGAAAAGTAATGCCTCCATGGCTGTAACTTTATTTTTTAACCGATTTTCAAAATTCTTTTTGTATCTGATACTTCCATCTGTCCTCTATGTAATGCACTATTCACTTTTCGACATAGTCCCCATCCCTTTCCAGGTACTGCGCCAACGTGTGACCTGGTGAACTCGTCGGAGAGGAATTCCGGGGTTGTTGTCGACACGAGGAATGAAGGGCAGCTTTGGACCCTCTTCTGCAGCACGATAACGCCCGCCCGCACACGATCGCCACAAGCAAGAGGCGTTGTAGCGCCTACAGTTGAAAGACTTTGCACCTTGCGACTTTCACCACTTCCCAAAGAAGAAAGAGCACCTTAAGGGACATGAGTTGCGTTCTGACGACGAGTGGTCACACGTTGGTGCAGTGCGTGGAAAGGGATGGAGATAAATTCGAAAAGTGAATAGTGCCTTACATAGAGGACAAATGTAAGTATCAGATACTAAAAGAATTTTGAAAATCGGTTAAAAAATAAAAAAGTTTCAGCCATGGAGGCATTACTTTTCAATATGCCCTCGTATATGAGCCGAAATATTTCTCTATACGTCGATGAACCTGTCTCGTGTAATTAATTAGGATGTGATGAATATTAATTAATAATCGAGTAAAATAAGCTAATTAACGAGTGTATAATGTGTTGAATGAAAAGGAAGGCTCCAAAGATAAATTATTACACTTTTCAGTGTATTGTGTAACTTTTTATTATAGGTTCGTTGTGCCGTTTCTTATTAAGGAGAGCGTTTTGAACCATCGCCTCATATTTCAACATCGTTGTTAGAGACTTTGTAAATTTTGCATAATTCAATGTATTTGTTCTAAATAGGTTCGTCTTGTACAGATTTTGATTTATAACTGGTACATAATTATACTAATCCATCTGTTTTCCTTTTATACATTAATGCATGCATTTCAGAGAAATAGGTCACCTTATAATCTCGCTTCCTATTCGTAGGCATTTATCTTTGCCAGACCAGGTTATTTTCACATTGTCCAAGCAATAATTCTGATATTATTTTTAATTTTCTGATAATGAAAAAGATAGCCACTTCCTTTAGTGGAAGTGGGGCCATCGTGTTTAAAGGATTTGGAACATTACAATTCTTTTTTTCGCAGTGCATCGATTATTACGCAAAGTAAAGCCTAATTTACTTTGTTTTGCGATTCTGTTTAATAGAATAGAACGAAATGGAAAGAATTTCAACCGCATTAAACCACATGAAAGCTTGCTTATCTAGCCTGTTGCAATGCTATAATAAGCGCCTGAACTTAGCTTTTCTGTCCATCCAGTCGACTGTGTGGAACAATTCGACTCCTACTAAACTCTTTAAATTCCGTTTGCAGAATTCACTTAAGCTCAACGACCAAATCCAAATAGCATTAAAGTTCCATCTAAAGCCAGGCCTCTTTTTGGTTCTAATTAGAAAGGACGAAAATTACATTATGCAAGCAAAGAACCGTTGCATAAATGACGTCACAGGTTGTCATGACAATTACCGTGATTGAATGGCAAGAATGATTGGTTTGCCATTACCTTCTTCTCATTAACGAATCCATTTAATGATCGTAAATTGTGTTAGCTAAGCTTGGTTTCAAAGATTATTTGAAATTTGGGCTCGGTCGTCGCCTACTTAAAATTGAACAGGTCGTCGCCTCCAGAATCAATTAGCAGGATTGGATTTAGATACATATTATCCAATTAGATATCTTATTTATCGTGGATAAGTCGAGAATCCAAAGAGTTTCAATACAAAAATTGTGTAGTTTTATAAACGATGATCCAATAGCTTGCGTTTTTCAGTCTTCCGCTCATAGTGGCTATAGTCTTCCCTTTTGATACAATTATATAAGGATTGCTCAGAAAGTAATACTCAACAATATTTTTCCTTGGAAAGTGTTTATCTCAGATTTTTACGATGTTGCAGCGAATATAAAATGTACATCAACATGTACACAATCCAGTCACATTAATGTGACCATCTGTCTTCAGCAGCCAGAATAATCGTCTTTCGTAGCACGGGCAGGAAGAGGTATTGACAGGGATGTGAAGCCATGCCGACTCCAGTTCTGTGGCGAGCTGCCATAGGTTGCGCGGTGGAGGATCCATGGCCCGAACAACCCGATCGAGATGGTCCCACATATGCTCTATGTGGTTTAAATCCGGGGGGTTTGGGGACCAGGGGAATAACGTAAACGCATCCTCGTGCTTTTCGAATCACGCACGGACACTGCGCGCTGTATGGCACGTCGCATTGTCCTGCTGGAAGATTCCATCGTGCTGAGGAAACACAATCTGCATGTAGGGGTGGACATGGTCCGTAAGGACAGATGCGTACTTCCATTGGTCCATGGCGCTGTCCACAATGATGAGTGCACCCAGGGAAAGCCATGAAAACATTCCCCAGACCATAACGCTGCCTCCTCCGGCCTGAATCCTTGCTGCACGTGTTGCAGGGTGTTTGTTTTTTGACGCTGAACGCCGTACACGCCATCGCCCATCTGTTCGATGGAGTATAAACCGTGATTCATCGGAAAAAGCCACCTTTCGCCACTCTGTTGCTATCCAGTTGCGTTACTGGTGTGCAAATGTCAGTCTTTGTCGCCGGTGAACAGCCGTCAGCATTGGTGCACGAACCAGCCCTCTGCTGCGGAGCCCCATACGCAGCAACGTTCGCTGAACTGTCGTTGAGGATACACGTTTGGTAGCCCCCCTGATACATCTGAGAGGTCAGTTGGTCCACAGTAGCACGTCTGTTCGCTTGCACGCACTCCGTAGCCGTCGTTCACCTCTGGCATCTATGGTCCATGGTGGCTCACACTTGGCACGTCGCTGATTTTGGATGTTGCCATTCTGCCATGCACGGTACACTTTCACCACGACGGCATGCGAACTGTTCACAAAACTAGCCGTTTCGGAAATACTACCACCCTTGACTCGGAAGCCGATGATCATGCCCTTTTGGGGGTTGGATAAATCGCTAAGTTTCGCCATGACTCCAACAATTGCAATGTTTTCTGCTTCCCTCTGTCACCCTTCCTATATTCCCCCCCACCTCTGATACTGGTACGTACCTTCTGGACGTAATCATTTTCCGCTGATGTTGAACGTAGGGGGTGGTCACATTAATGTTACTGGACTATTTATTATCTTAGGCCAGCGCGAAGCCTTGGATCGCGCAGTACATCTTTTTATGTGTCAAAAATGAGGAATACAGATGGGATGGGGTTTCATCTCGAAAATTGCAATTACATTTTCATTATATAGGGTATATGAAAAAAAGTCCGGCTCCATAGGCGAAATTCCAATATTTCTGTTTCGTACGACACTGGTTGGATGAAACCTTCCCTGAACCTGATCAATGGTCTCCACGGTCGCCAGATTTGAATCCAATGGCTTTTCGTTCTGGGGGTATCTAAAGTCACGGTATACAGTGTGAAGATTTGCGATGTGGCACCAGGATTAAGAACGACTGCTATGACATATACAATCATTATGGGCTTAGGGTGTTAAACAAGCCTGAAATACATGTCTGGAATTCGATGGAGGACTTATGAACAAAAACTGTGATTTAGCCTATGGTGCAGGACTTTTCGGACACACTATATAATGAAAACTGTAGGGCCGATTTCCAACTTGAAATATGCCCATTCTGCTTAATGGTATCTATGGCGATTCAACATATCTGGAACGACATCTATGTCATTACGTGCCGACACTGGTTGCCGCTATGTATTTTCATTTCCTGATGCATTAACTGAGCCCAACGACCAAAGGCACTTTTCTTGACTGCTAACTTTGATTTACAGTCAATGTCAATGTTCACCACGGTTTCTTACTACTAAACCAAAAATTTACTGAAGTTCGTTTTTCTTATGTCGTTCATAGTTTCATTTTTATTCATTCTTTATCATTGATCGAGAAGAAAATACGGCATGCGCATCATTTTCTGAGCAATCTTCATACATTAAAAATTTCTCAAGTTTATTTAAAGATAGGGACACAAACAAGATAGTAAATTGTCATATTTGTGCCATTTTTGTTAAAAAATTCAAAGATGTGTTCATATGCGAGTGCACACATTAGTTATATTACGCAACATCAAGTAACATTTCCTTTTCTCGTTTCTCCATCATCTGAGCTTAGAATGACTGGAAGTTAAGTCTTTTCTCCTTACCACACTGTAGTCAAATAAGTTTTTAAGGCATCGTATAAACCTCTTATTGCTAACAACGTGTAGTATAGCAATGTCCACATATTTCATTTTCGTTGGAACTATCGAAAAAATTCCCGAAGAGTTCTTCCACCTCCTGAAAAACAGTTTCCCCCCTCTCTCGCGCTTTTCGCTGCTGTGTATCATGACGGGGAATCGGAAGCATCTTTTGTTTTCGTCTTCATTTTGAATTCCTCGAAAACACCACCCACCTATCGTCACCAACCATAAACGGAGATGAAGGCGTAAATAACGGGGAGGTGGGTAGGAAGGGAACGTTTTCGCGATGGTGGCCCGCTGTTCGCCATTTTCTTGACGCTGTGCACGTGTGCACGATCCACTTTGCTATGTTAATAGCACGTGACTCGGATGCCAAACATACTAGCGAGTAGGGTTGGTGACAGCGTCCATGGCGTCGTTTTAAGGAGAGAGGAATACTTAAGGAGGGGGGGCTCAAACTGTCGAGGGCTGTTGCTTCCAAAAGCTAAAGGAGGCCGTTTGCCTTTAATCGGCTCGTTCACCTTCAACTCGAGCAGCCCACGGAAACGCTATGAGCAGTGGGTTCACACGTGAAACCGAACCGTCGAAACTCTCTGCTTCTTGCCTAAAGTTAACGTTTCATGCTTAGTGCTGTTTAAAATATTTACTATTTTATTTAACAGTTGTCGAGAAATCTTTGCAAATACAAACGCACTCTCTTTGATTCAAATACTTCTTTTTTATAATTAGCACCTTGAACATTTCGTTTTTATTGTTTAAAGACAGGAAATTATTAAAATGTCATATATTGGAAAGATATTAATTTCTACATTACTCTTCTTATTTATGACATCAGTAATAGGGCTACTTCGGCTTGATAGCATATAGTTTGAATTATTGCTTTAAAATTATCGTGCTCTATTAAAGTCTATTAAAACAAAAGTTTTTGGTAAATAAAACTCGTGTATAAATTTAAATTACATGTTTATTTAAGCCTTTCATTATTGTCTTCGGAACGATAAGTACTCATCTCATCAATTAACAATAACGATTCTGCAAATTTATTCCATTAACTAGAATGAACAGCCAATCTATTCCTTGGAAAGAGTAAATATAGGTAGCCGGAATGGTATATGAACGGAATAATTACAAGGGCCAATGACTATGTAATGTTCTCTTTATCTTACACCTGTTTGCCTGTATTTCACTAACATATAAGCAGTACACTGAATATTAATAATTTAAAACCGAACACCTGTGGCGATGAACACATTCTGCGTTTACAATATGTCTAATTTCTATTGATGCTACACTTTTATTTAATAATCTCCTGCAGACGTCGTACATACTCTACAATTGTGTTAAATAGCAGGGTGCTCAAATTTAAACCTGGACCAGATGATATCGTATTTTGGGTGACTCTCACGTGCTCGCACTCGACGATCTCACTAATAAGTCCTATTGCTTTCCGTTCGGCGGTTTCAGTTGGCCATTCTAAAACTAACGTTTTCATGTCTTCAAACAGACGATAATAGGTCGGACTCTGTGGCAAGGTGCACTATTCCGCAGATAAAAAAATGACTCTATACCAAATTGCTTTAACAGTGTAAGATTCGAATAAGAATCCCATTATTGTTCAGGGTGACTAGAGAATATTCAATGTTCATGATTCCGTCAGCACAACCAGTGGCTGTAGATCAAGTCATGAGAAAAAAGTCCAGACCATCACAACCGGCACCGAATCGGACTGCTAGATAAAAGATACACACGCCGAGAGCGGGGGGCGTAGACGTAGCGGCTCTCGAATCCTCCGGGTCGCAGTTCAAATCCCGCTGTGGGCGTACATTTTTCTGTTTGTCACAAAAACATAAGTATATTTATGTGAATATAAATAATATAGATGTTGACGCAGCCAAAACCGTAACGAGCCAATCAATCAACCTTCTATACATTAAACAAATAGTGGTTTGGCCATCTGACAGTGGACCCCGCAGCCTGAATCATCGCTCTACATACCCTCATCCACTGTTGGCCAACAAAGTCTCTCCTTGCGTGGACAAAGCTACGTTTCTCAACCTTTTTTACACTTCGATTCAGTCAATTTATTTGCACCGGTAAAACATTGGGTCCTATTTGGAAACCTGCCTGCCTCTGATTTGGATTATTTATAATGTTTATATAATTTTTTATCATGATTCATAAAACTTTAGGCGCGACCCAGAAGTTGAGCCCCCGACGAAGCATCATATTGCTGTCATGAATTTCGTCGCTTGTTGGAAGTCCTCACGTAGTTGCCTTTTTTGATCATCGTTGTTAAGACTTACCGGTCTTTGTCGGTCAGTTATGTCCTACAGCACTGACATGACTTTGTCTTTCCATTTGATGTAGCTTTCCATTTTCCGATAATATTGCCCGCTATTGATTAGGATTGTTTATTTTTAGTTTCTCTCTACATTGATACAACATTTATGTATCCGAATTGGGACGATCCTTTATGCTAGCCTTGTATTGTACATATTAATTTCAAGTTATAAAAGGGGCGTACTATATTGATTTACACTTTATTTTTTTCTGACATGTACAGACAGATTACACATCAGCTGTTAGATCCACCTCTTCAGTCCATCTCCTTTTAAATGAATGCACTTTTTCCAAAGTGTGGTAGCTTCTGTAGGCCTTCTGGAACCATTATTTTGGAGTGCCTTTTACCCACGTGTAGGCAGCTGTGTTCGGATCTTCAACGTTTGTAAAAACATCTACCATTGCATTGACTGCTGTTTGGTCTCTAGCTCGTGCCGTCAAAAGTTTCGGACCTAATCTGACAAACACCTTCCCTATCTGAAGATGGTCATGCATGATGCACTGTAGGGTGTTTCTGGGCAGTTCCGTAACCGCCTCCGTTTCCAAAAACGTGATATACCTATTTTCTTGGATAGCTATGCATGAATGTAGTCACAAGTGGAATTGTTAACTGTAAGTGGAAGAAAAAAAAAGTATAGATAACATAGTATGCCCCTCGTATTCATGTCACATGTAAAACGAATAAGTTACATTTGCATTTCCAGAATTTTATTGTCATTTTCACTTTAATAGGTTTTCAAGGATTTCAGGTTCTAACATTTCATACAAATTTTAACTCTAACGAATCTAACATCTCTAAGTCTGAAATTTAATCATTTGAATCGCAGCCTTTCCAGTAATCGTGTTCCATTTTCATGAAACCTTAAATTGTAGTGAAAAGACGTGCCACCAGTAGATCATTAAAATTGAAATGAGTTGCCTATAAATTGAGAGAGTTCTTTTATTGATTCTTTTCCTAAAAGACTTCGTTATCCGAGAACTGTTCAATAAAGACTGAGGCTCTTTTCTCCCGCTTCCATTTTGTAGTTTCATTTTAGCTGAACATGGTCTTTCACTTCCAATCTTGAAATTTTGACGCATATTCCGAAATATGGAGTTTTGAATTTTATTTCGTTTATAATACTTGAACTAGTGCTTAATTTAAGCGGACAAATCACCTTAGCATGCAGTGTTTGGTTTATAGCCACACGGAAGCAGCGTAATGTTAGAAATTAAATCCGAAAATTCTGCTAATCTAAAAGTTCTAATGTGTGACCTATGTCAAGTGCAAAGCTTCATTTACGCAATTTCAATTCCATGGTCCCGAAAGGGTTGTATAATTACGTGACTCTGCTTTAAAGATGAATTGAGACTTTTGATATTATGTTAAGCAACGACCTTTTGTTTTCCAGAATGGATTCAAACGGCCTTTTTGGTGAACGCTTATGTTTAAATCTATTCGGTGGCGATTCAAATGAGAGCTTTATGAAAAACTTAAATTTTTTACACACCAATATACGATCTAATCGTCACCTTTCTTACGATTGTAACGGTTGCTGAATTTTGACTGAATGCCATCTTGAAATATGTCAATGTCTATTGAAGAGCCATAATAACATCAATGTTTCGCAATACTTTACTGCTTTAACCAAAAATATAGCAATTCCTGGGGGAGGGAGCGAGATTATTATTGGGACACTCATTTTCTAAGCATGAAATAGCGCCTAAAAGGCAGAATCTGCACGTTTGACGTGGAAAAGACCGTTGCAAAATTGGAAGCCGTACGAAACACGGTAGTTCATAACTTTACTGTCAGTAATTTCATGTGGAAAGAAAAGTGTAAAGAGGCTTAAAAGTCAAAGTTGAGAAATCATCAAGACTGACAGAACCGAACTAAAAAACTTTTGCAAATATCTGCGCAATAATCGAATTTTTCCATCCAATATATGTTAGCCTTGGAATAGTGATAGCTATGATTACTTCAAGGTCGTGCAGTATTTGTAGGTCTTTGATGAACTCAATTTGAGTTTTGTGTAAGGAGCGCTAATCCTAAGCTGAAAGGCAATGGAAATGAATCTTATGAATAGATGACTCAAATTTGACTCAGAGCCATTTTGGTTAAGGTGTATCCCTGGAGAACAGTTCTTTCTAAATTGGATCGTCTCGACAATGAAATTTAGGCTAGGCATTGTCATAGTTATTGATTTACTTTTCATAGTCAGGCGTGAGACATTAACTGCTATCGACAAAACCATGAATGCCCAGCAATGTCAGAACACTCTGAACATTTATGCACTTCCAAGGTATTTCGGAAATAAACTATGTTTATATAGATAGAATATTACTCCGTCCTATAATAGGGCCATTTGTGGAGACGGGCATGTAAAGTTGATGTTGACCTGAACTTTGGTGTTCTATTGGATTGATATTGGATTGGAGTATCTTTATAATGAACTGGATCAACGGGATCAAAATCGCTTAATAGTTCTGTTAACAGACTGATGAAGAAACGTAGTGACGTAGCAAAATTGTAACGGTCCACGTTTTAAACTGTGACAGCTAGGCCAACACCTCCTAGATAAAAGGCCTGCGGACAAAAGGTGTATACATTGTTACATCATCAAGCGGTCAAATTTAGGGCTTATTATTGGTAGAAATACGATTAACAATAGCCGCTTGATGATGATATAACAATGTATACGCCTTTTGTCCGCAGGTCTTCTCTCTAGGTGGTGTTGGCTAGGCCCCCTAACCCCATCCCAATATACTCCTAACATTCCCGGGCATTGGTTTCGACTGAACCACTTGGCAGATATGCCGCTGGAGGAACGTATCATCTGGTGATTATAAAATCTGATGTCTTATATCTCATGGACTGAGCAGTTACAAAAATTTAAATGTCAATGAAAAATATTGATACAGTTCTCCCTCCACCGGTGTTAATTTAAACACCCGTGTCCTCCACATAATAATGGCCAGGCATTATGATGGTATATACCCTCCACTTAAACCATTTGTTTAATTACTTTTCTTAATTAATACTCATCTCTTATATTTGTCGTTTGTAATCTATCTTCTTTGAACCCCCCCCCCCTCCCACTTCTAAATTCTCTTGCTCGATTTGAAATGTGAAGAAGCAAAATTCAAATAAGGTTTAGGGCTAAATTGGATTTTTACTGATTTTCATGTCCCCCCCCCCGGGCGTCTCCCGGGTTTCGATCGTTTACTGATTAACATTTGCCAGTACTGTCGACAGATGTAAGCTTAATATGCGGAATAATTTCAGCATGCACATGTTTAAGTTCTTCAGAATTGGCTCACTAATTATCTCGTAAATTATTACAACGAAATAATTTGACCTTGAGTGAGAGGTTTCTCGCAGAAATGATCGCCAAACATTAATCCCATCAACAGTTTCGTGAAATGATCATGTATTAAACGGCATTGCAAAGAAAATTGATTACTACAAAGAAAATAAGCATATTCAGGCAATCAAATGATCAGCTAAGTTAAATAGTTGATTACCAATATTTGTTAACTTTGTTTACCTTTATGAAATAAAATTAAATAGCTAAATTCATTTCGGCGGCAACTTGAAAACTAACATCAAAGGTAATACACTAATATAGGGGATCTAAAGGTACCAAACGCCGTTGGATAAAGTTTCATTCATTTAGTCTTCGTGAAGCTTTTCCATTATTGTGTGCCCTTTACATGGAAAATTTACGATGACAACAACGATGTGTTTATACAGGGTGTTTCAAAATTATGTACAATAAATTTAGTGACATTCTTCAGGTCAAAAGAAGACGAAAATGTTCTATAGCACTTTGTCTGGAAACGATTTGTTTGCGAGTAATCCAATGTCATACAGTAGGGAAGCACGGTAGTTAGCGGACGATATTTTAGCAGTTCCAGCGTTTCGACCCAACACTAGGTTGAGTGGTTTGTTCCATTTAAACCTAATTTAGGGTTGTTCCATTAGTTGTGTACGGTTGTTTCCATTACTGTAGTTTCATTACTGTACATGCACTAGGAATATCAATTTCAGAACGTTTGCGTGCTTTGACATACGCATTACGATTTACGTAAAAAAAAGTCATGTACACGTATTCCAGTGCAGAATACACTGACATGCACCGAATGTATGGTCTGGCAGACGGAAATGCTGTGGAAGCAAGAAGACTCTACCAAGAACGCTTTCCGAATAGACGTTTGCCAAATAACCGAACATTTGTATCTGTCGACAGACATTTGAGGGAGCGTGGTTCCTTTGGCCGTCAAACAGGACAAGGGCGGCCTGTAGCGCATTCTCCGGATGAGGAGGATATGATAATTGACATCATACATGATGAACCACAGACAAGCACCCGTCGTATTTCTTCCATGGTACACATTCCGCACTCATCTGTTTGGCGCATTCTTAACCGTCAGCTTTTGCATCCATACCACCTGCAACTGGTTCAGGCACTGAACCCAACGGACTATCCACACCGACAACGATTTTGCCAATGGATACAACGTCGTCATGCTGCAGACCCTAGTTGTCTCAGCCAGATACTTTTCACGGACGAAGCAACCTTCACCCGGACAGGAATCGTAAATTCTCACAACCAGCACCATTGGGCAGATGCTAACCCGCATATTACCAGAGCTCGAGCGCATCAAGAGCGTTTCTCCGTGAACATTTGGTGTGGAATTGTCGGAAATAACTTAATTGGCCCTTAATTGTCGGAAATAACGTATCTTTTGTTTCTGCAGAATGCATTGCCAGAATTACTGGAAGATGTTCCTCTTTTGATAAGATCTAACATGTGGTTCATGCATGATGGCGCTCCAGCACATTTCAGTCATGTTGTGCAAGCACACCTTAATACTGCATACACGAATCGGTGGATAGGTCAAGGTGGACCGGTAGCCTGGCCTGCAAGATCACCCGACCTTAATCCCTTGGACTTTTTTCTGTGGTGTCATGTGAAAACGATCGTCTACAGCACAGAAGTTCCTAACATTATGGATCTGCGACAACGAATTGAAAATGCATGCCAAACCGTTCTTAATGCTGGCGACGAACTCTTCCATGACATCAGACGGTCGCTCATGCAACGAGCCGAAGCGTGCGTGCGAGCTGGTGGCGGGCACTTTGAACAATTCCTGTAATTTGGAGCCACGGGTTTAGTTGGCTGTATCGCGTAAATAAATCGTTTCCAGACAAAGTGCTATAGAACATTTTCGTCTTCTTTTGACCTGAAGAATATGTCACTAAATTTATTGTATATAATTTTGAAACACCCTGTGTTTGGGAAAAATCGATGACAACGCTTCAAGTTAGAAATAATCTTGTAAATGATTAATACATACAACCACCACCACCACCACAGAAAATTCCACTAATGAACGGGAATTATAATTTCACTAAAACGGGAGCCATTTAACCAGAATAAAAACTTTCCAAAATTTTTTTCTTTTTAATAGCAGAGCTGACAACGGTGTGTGTTCATTGCCAAGGTAATTGTTTGAAGGTGAAGTTGAAATTGCATCTTGGCAAGTGTAATCTTACTTATTAATGAAATTCTTAAAAGATTTTAGTCTTCACTAACTAATCAATTTAAAAGGAAAACCCATCTCGAAACAGTGAAAATTATATGGGTAAAAATGAAATAGAAGAATTAAACTCCCAGCCTTCAGTTTGTACAGTGATAGCATATCAGAATGGGTTTATTCGAGAAAATTGAACTAGGAATGCTTGTAGGTATTCGAATGGGTGAAAATCATTTTCCAAACGGCCACGATTGTACGATATTCACGCTCAGCGATAGTGATAGGACATCTTAGATGTGTTACATCAATGAAACAATCGGGCTGATTGTGAACTTTGACACACCCTCAATAGGCCCAATACCCAGAAAACAGAAGCCAAAACACCCTCCAAAGGTACAAGTCCCAAACACAAGCTAAGCAAGAATAAAAATAGTATGAATAGGAGGCAATGGGGAGAAAAATTAATACCAGAAGAGCAAAATTCAAGCGAAAACAATAGTTATTACAATGAAGAGTTAACATGAGGCGCTCAATCCATACTAAATACCCGAAAGTAATGATAGACAGCGGGCGAACTCGAAATAATCTCAACTATTAGTTTTTTTTAGAATGAATTAAGTCTTTCCTCTTGGGAATAAAGACAGGAGTAAAACAAATCCCTAAAAAAAGGGCAAAACTTCTCTTGTGGGTAGAACTAATCGAGTAAGTCCATGACGCGGAGCAGCCAAGTCGCTGTATAAGTTGAGTGAGTTACGGTTACGCCTGACTGTGTGTATTCGGTGAAACCACGCGCAGTAACGTTTCTTCGAATTGGTAGGCTCGAATGACTTTCAGACCATAGTTCCAATGGCCCATGTCCGGCGAGGCGGCTGGCTGAACCGCGGGCGGAGATCCTAAGCAAAAGGAGAAAAAACAAAACAGGAATTAATTATAAACAGCAAGGCAAGAAAACAAATATTTTTTCTAAAGTCAAATGAAATCAATTAACAGAAGGCTGAATTTCCTGACGGAATCCACAAGCGTTGCTCATGTCATGAAATACATCCCGAAAAGAGAAGAGAAAATCCATCATACTACGGAAAAGGTGGGCTGGACGGTTAAAAGCTTCCACCAAGTAAGGACGAAAAAACGGCGTTATAAGACGTGGTAAGAATACTTCCTGGTTGGCATTGAATACAGGAAAACACGGCATTTCTTCCAGGACTGATGAAGAATAAGGGAAAAAGCCAAAAGCAAGTATCATAGTGAGCGTAACAAGAAAATTATACGTTTGGCAAGATTAACGGGCGGGGGGAGAACAAATACAGAACGACTGATACAATGGTATAAGGGCAGAAAGTAGGGAAAGGTAAACGAGCAGGGTGATAACGTAAAATATTAATGATTGGAAAAATAGAAGGTGGGTTAATATCGCGCGGAGGTTTGATTCAGAATAATCCGTAGAACTTGACAGGCCCCCAGAGTCCAAAGTTCGTCGGTGGAACAAGCAAATGCAAAGAATTGAGTTTGTTGATTATAAAACTGGCTACGGAACATATCTGACGAAACGAGGGAAAACCAGGAGAGAAAATTAAACACGTCGTCGCCGAACACGAGCATTTATGTACCCCTTACCAGAAATAAGAAGGCGACACATTCCTGAGAAAAGCTTCCATGGCGATGTTCGATCGCTGTTAATCGAAAATTTTTGGTCGGACGAATTCCGTAAACAATCAAACAATAATTCACCTTATCTTAACAGGAGGACTTCACTGCATACGAGACAACATTGCAGGAAGAGTTGCACAATCAATAGCTGAAAACGAGCCAGCGGCCGAATACATAACGTCTTCGTGACTACCCGACCTCATATCCTTAGTCTTGTATCTAGCCAAGGGGGAAGACCGAGCTGTCCAGGCCCCATTCTTGAAACGCTGACGCTCGCATCAAAATCTATTCCTCCCAAACTGCCATTCCAAAAATCCCCTAAATATTCGAGCTACCGAAATTCTTTCCCCGAGCGATTCCACACGAGCAATTTGAGCGCTTCCCAACAATGGTAAAGTTGAGGCAACAAGGAATCATTTAAAACCTAACAAAGCCTATCGCTGTCTTTATTGTTATTATTATTATTATTATTATTATTATTATTATTATTATTATTATTTATTATTATTATTATTCATTTATACGCTTTTATTAAACTTGCTTTTCTGTAGGTTTGTGTATCCGTCAAATCTTGTTACCAATATTAAACCAACTTCCCGTCAAGCTAGAGAGCTGAAACTTGATACAGATACACAGGACCGACGGCAATGCATGTTAAAGGAAACATTTTACAAATTGTTTACGCCGGCTTGAAGAAATATTATAATAAAACATAATAAAAGCGTGTTTTGATAAAAAAAAAACATTTTTTCCCTCTTGTTTTAAAATCAGCAAAAGAAAACTATTTTTAAAATTTAATTTTTTAAAGGAAAGATTTGATAAAAAAAAAAAAATTCAACTGTATCTACTCTCCACGTTTAATACCCTAATCAACATTTAAAAGCGCTAACCCCGACCACGCTACAATTGAATGCGCGAATTTTTCCAAGAGGCACGGATGATGCAAAGCTGAAATTCTCAGAGTTCCCACGAAATAACATGCATAAGTTTCCCCCATGTGAGCGCCGACAAGTCCAAGAACAAGATCTGACAATTAATCAGTTAAATGGATAATGAAATGGCCAACATGGGGAAACAATAGAGCTTAGAAATCAAAAGAACTCAACGCACCAGGACAGCGTCATATGTCCCCTTTTTTTGGAGGGGGGAGACAGTAACCTCCCTTGTTACTTAACGTAACTCTTGGGTGGAGAAATTGAGAACTGCGCCCGACCTCCGCTAAGCCTCAAGGGAACCAGGAAGACCCGGCAACGAGACGCGAAGGTGCGGGCGAGAGGGGCAAAAACTGGAAATAGAAAAAATCCAGGAGACAAAAAAATCGAGCGGGCTCTTTTTTTTTTTAGATAGCATACTTTGTGAACCGTAACAGACGTACAACGAATAGTATAAAACCGGGAAATATGCAGACCGAAAACGTACATTAGGCGAAAAAGGCTGGATAATGGCATAGAAGGCTGGTGATAAAAGTTTTTCCAGGTTCTTAATAACCAACTGAAAAACAACAGTGAAGCAAATAACAACAGCTTTCAATCATGGTGCAGGGCGAGGAACAGCACGATGATGCCACATTTATAGCGACATCATACCGACTGGATCGTGATAACATTTTATCCAAATATACTTGATTCGTATAACAACACTTTCTCTATTAGCACATCATACCGACCGGATCGCGATAACATTTTATCCAAATATACTTGATTCGTTTTCTTGGCCTGGAGTCCATTTTCACCAGAATGTATGTGACACCTTGTGGAATTCATGCTACGATGCATGCAAGTTTTATTGATGCAAAAGGAGAATCTCCGCTTTCTCATAAAGTCCACCTATTAAATTTATTTTAAGTGATGCATAAAATTAGAACGATTTCGAAAAAGTGAGACATAAAGCAAAATTTTATTAAGATAAAAAATAAAATAGGGCGACCGCGATAGTGTACTACACGGTGTTCGCACTCAAGAACGACCGCGTAACAGGGCCATATTGCATTCTTTACGCAAAGAAGTAGTGCGCATAATAATACAATCATTTTGAAATGACTTCATTAGAACCTTGGACTATTTTAAAAGGGTTAATTTTATTTATTTTTTTATTTAATGTAATCCAATATATCCATCAAGGCACTGTATGGCCAGAGGACGACGAGTTGGGCCCCTGCATGAACCTAGGTTAACGACTGCTGTATGATGGTCGCAGCACCTGGGGGAGGGAGTGAAGATCGTGTGTTCAGTGAAAGCCCACCAGGCCACAGCCTCCCCCAAATAACTTAATCTAATTAAATTTTAACATGTTCCAGAAATTAATGGATTAATATAACTCTCAAGATAATACCAATTAAAATTCCCAATATCATATTGCGCCTGGAGAAACTGTGTACGTTCGCATTTAATGTTCATTCATGGATGGATGGCGCGTGGTGATAATGCCCAAAATTAAATCAACCAATCACAAGCCCATTCTGCAGTCGCTCTTGAGTGGGAAAGCGATATAGAGATATGTGCGTCGTAGGTAGTTTATATTGCTTTTGTGAGAACCCTTAGGATAGCTATATATGATTTGGAAATTAGTCTGGATATCCTTGTATAAAAATAACCGGTATAGGTGTCCAAATATACCCGGAACTTCGTGTACAAACTTGGAGAGGAGGTAGCATGGTTAATTCTAAGCAAAAAAAATTCATATGAACGTGGGTCCGAATTTGATCAGTAACTGAGATATAAACAGAGATAAAAATGCCGCCACCAAGATCCACAAGTTAATAACTCAAGTTCTGTAAAATCTAGGATGGTGAAATTTGAGAATACAACAGGGTAAATACAACTGTGTATACCGTTTATATTTGATCGAATTCCAACCAGTAGTTTCTGAGTTACGCAGTCAACATCGTAACACGTGCTGGTTAGTACTCACATGTGAGCACGGGTTAAGATGTTCACTGCGTAACTCGTAAATACTACTCGTTGAAATTTGTACACAGTTATATGTATTCCATTATTCCCCCAAATTTCATTATCCTATGTGTTACAGAACCTGAATTATTAACTTGTTGATCTTGGTGACAGCATTTTGATTTCTGTTCATTTCTCAGTTATCGTTCAAATTCGGACCCACGTTCATTCTTATAATCACCCATATGACCTCCACTCCAATTTGTACACGAAGTTCCGGGACACCCTATATTTATACAAGGTCACGTAAGACGGATCATGCTGACAATTTGTATGAATTTTGTCCTGCATATGTTTCTCATATTAAGTAATTATCGAGGAATGCATTTCAATTTCCATCGAGTCAACATTTTTAAAGACATAAAAGGAAAAAAGGGGGAAAATTCTCGTTTGCGATTCCCTTTTATTGCACTCACGTGCCATTTCCTTGCTCCTTCATAAACTGTAGCGTTTTGACTTGTTTAATATGGTACTCTTCCCATTTGGCTCTTCCCATAATGCCTCGCTTCGACGTCGACGTCGGTAGCGAGGTCCCGTAGCCTCGGTCCAACCGGTCGTTCCGATGATTTGCTGGCGATTTCGGTGTTCTTCGGCGGCAGCATCGGCAATCGTGTCGGGGACCGGAGCGCTCTCGTTCGTCGTCGCTCGTGTGAATTGATTGTCTCTCCTCAAGCTCATTAAGTATGGAAGGGAGAGCAAGAAGCGTTTTCACGCCCAACAGAACCACCTATTTTTCTTTAGAAATTTATTTTGGCGACATTCCCTCTATCCCCTGTAATGAATGCATGAGATGGCTCATTCTCGCTGAAAGGTGAGAAAGCAATTGACTCAGATAAAGAAGAGAGTTGGAGATATCGTTATTATCTGTATAAAAAAGTTAGTAAATCTTCTCTTGACAAGATAACATCTCGTTCATGTTTACATGGGTTAGTTTCGTGGATGAATTCCTTTCGGATTGACATGTAGGTAAATTTGATGCGATAAGTAAAGCAAACAATGTATCTCGCAGTTGAAGTTAAATATTTACTCTTCTGTGTAAATATTTTGATCAAATTCAAAATTGTTCCTTCAGTAAATACCGTTGTAATATGTATAGCTATCAATAAATACATATAGTTGGAATCCATTATAATGTGCTTATATTAAATGCGATTTCAAAGTAATGGGAGAGGTTCATTTTATTTCAAATTTGTATCTTTTTTTGGGGGAGGGGGATGTTCATTTTATGATATGAATCGAAAGAATGCTGAAATGCTTTCTATTAGTCTCTCATTTCCTCGCCAAAACTTTGTCGTTAGCCAATCGGAGCTCATCATTCTGAATGATAAAAATCTTCACTACTCCGACGTTCTTCCTCATTGAGTTCATTGTATTTTTTCTGTTTCCATTGTGTGCTCTATTTCCCTTTTCCAATCGTATTCATTTTTGCCAACGTAGAAGGCTCCAGTAATTCCTGTACACGATTGAAACGTTACGGAAGATTTACAGTGATTGTACATAACGCTACCCCACTCACTTGTATAGCTAAAAGGCAGGATGCATAGCTAAAAGGCAGGATGCCCGAATTTCACACAGTAATACTGATTCATGTTGGAGTTTACTGAGTTTCAAGACAACAGATTGT
Organism: Rhysida immarginata; assembly: GCA_023313115.1. Lineage (NCBI taxonomy): Eukaryota > Metazoa > Arthropoda > Chilopoda > Scolopendromorpha > Scolopendridae > Rhysida > Rhysida immarginata. The sequence continues at coordinate 1,576,246 of JAHWFO010055510.1, read as the reverse complement.
TGGAACCCACTTATCTAGTGTCTCTGAAGTTTCCCTATTTATTTACTGTGTGAATTATTGTACCAAAGATTATGGCAGCATATAGAGTTTTCGCAAAAAGTATCGTATAGCCTAATAAGCATAAGCTTGGACGATAATTCAACAAATGAAAGAGACAAAAGGATATTGAGAAGAACTGTGATCCAGAAGCTTATTTCCAGTGTAAGCTGAATGGACATTAAAAAGGATTATGGCTTAAAAAGAACGTGACTACAGGGCGAAATTTGCATCTTCGGAATACATTTGTTCTAAAACAGTAAGCATCAAAAATAGAATATTCATAACTGTGAAGCATTTGTCAATCCATTGATAATCCAAGTAAATGCAATACGACGAAGTCAGTGATGCACACAAACACATAGTTCACGCACTTCTCATAGCCAGACGTTTGTTTGATTGAAGAACATCCAAATTCGGACTTATTTCCAACGTCGAAGCATGGTGGAGGTTTTGTCATGATTTGAACAGCTCTATTTTGGTGTTCTGCAGATCCAATTATCATCTCTGAAAAAATTTTAAGCGGCTAAGTTGGCCTGTGGCGGTTAGCTTGTTTATACAGCTTAGGGCATTTTCCAGGATGATTCTACCGCTGCGATATCCAATCATGATTTGAGCAGCTTGAAGACGAACTTGAGTATTTTCTTGAAATCTTAATATTCAACGTTATGTACCAATCTGTCTGTTTTCCAAAACAGAGTTTGGAGTCAGTATTCTCTTAGGCAATTAAGCGACTTATATACGATGAAGTTATAAAATTCATTTAAAATCATGCAGGAATTGTATACTTTACTTCCACATTCAGGCGAATTTAGAATACATTGCGTATCAACGATGTTCTTAAATCATTTAGATAAATATTTTCTTTACGAGTATTTCCATTATTTTCTTCAAACCCCATACATGCTAAATAACGTATAACAGACAATAATAAATTAATACGTTGCATATGCAAAGTAAGTAACTAAAATGTAGATGAGATTTACGGCACACATTCTTTTCAGGCAAATGCGTCTTATGTTGAAAGCCGTCGTGGTAAATAAACTGTATCGCGAACTGGTAATTAAGTGGAAACAAAGTAAAGCTAAAATATTAACATTATACCATTTGATACACATTTCTGAATCCAACGCCCTGTTTGTTCAGACGTCATGCTGCCAAAGAGAAAACTTGTAAAACCATTTGGAAGTGGGGCGTATTTGTGGTCAGATAATAGTCGTAGTAGAGATAGACGCTCCTAAAATTGCACTTAAATAAAAAATAAAGCTGAGAGAGAGACAAAGAGAAAGATCAAACCGAGTGGAATTAGGACTTTCGGCCGAAAAGCAAATTTTAATGCAAATTTTTGCAATTCCTCGTATTTTTTTCTCCAGGCTATTTTTATTTCTCTTGGCGAGATCATGAAACGTGAAAGTGGTTTCTATGATTGGATTAAGAACTGAGTTGCAAAGACGACGGACCAAAGTTGGAATCGGTTGCCAACAGCTCCTTTAACACCCCTCCTCACTTTCTCCCCTTTTTCTTTCATGATGGTTTCATTTGGACTCGGCCTTGTTATCGAGGCTAAAAGCGCCTCCAACGACTTCCTTTCATTGTTTATTTTCTGAAATGAAACCAACAGAGCAACGAAGTACCAAACCACCTCCAACCTCCCTCTCTGCCAAAAACAAAAAAAAAAAAAAAAAGAAACTAAAATGGCGCCTCGAAATATAAGTTTCTCTTCCTTATCTTTTATTCCGTTCGGAGGATTTCAAACTGACTGTTATGGCCAAGATAAAAAATGTCGTTGCGCTTTTTTCCTTTTTAAGAGACAAATAAAAGGCAACCTTTACCAGAGCTTGTAATTCCCCGATAGAAATCCTTCCTTTCTTGTTTTGGGCTCATGAATGCTTATTGCCAGGGGGGCGTTGAGGTCTGCCTTGAGGTCCTGACCCAAGGGCCTTCCAATAAGTTTCGGATGATGTTCTACTTAGGACTTTCCTCGCTGATCCCTTTTCTTCCGATTTTTCCCCTGAATGGCCCAGCAAGATTTTCTACTTTAAGGTTCCTTATAATAGTTATATCTATTATATTAGTAATGCTAATCTTACCTATATAACGTTTTTTCTGTATTAAATCATTGTCATCTTGCAATTCGCGATCCGAAATTATTATATCACAATGTAGAAAGTTAGCCTTAGCTATATTTGTAGCTGTCTGTAAAATGTGGCCAGCTATAGGAAAACACAACTAATTGTGATAGTGAACTATAGAACTTAACTTCTTTCTCATTCTGATCTTCGCTATTCCCTACAGATCGCAAAAACGCTTTGCTGTGCTTATTAGCATGTATTATGTAATTATTATCTGATAATATAATAATTATATTCCATATTATTAATAAATATATATAACAATATGCCTTTCCTGTTTGCTTCTTTGTTTCGCTATCGATTGCAATAATGGATGGGAGTGCATCTTAACGTCTTTCATTATTGAATATATAACCGAATCGGTTGAGAGTGCCTTCCATGCCTTCCAAAGGTAACAGTGGGCCCAGACAATGCCATGAGAACACTGCCCACACCAAGACGCTGCCGCCACTAGCCTGGATTCGTCCAACAATGGTTGTAGGATGCTTGTTCTCGGAGTTTTCTCGCCTCATCCGCCAACGGCCGTCACCTCTATGGAGCAGAAATCGTGACTTATCGGAGAAGGTAGCCTTTTTCCAGTCAGAAGTGATCCAGTTTCTATAGTCTTGGGCAAATTGAAGCCGTTTTTGGCGATGAACCTTCCTCAGCAAGGGTGCGGTGACCATCCGTCTGCTGCGGAGGCCCATATGTAGCAGGATTCTCTGTACTGTGGTTTTAGAGACATGTCTGATAGCACCCTCGTTGGTTTGAGCGGTAAGTTGGTCCTCTGTAGCTCTTCGGTTGGCCTTCACACGCCTTCGCAGCCGATGTTCACCTCTCTCATCAATGAATTTGGTGCCCCACACTTCCCATACCGTTTATTCTGAACGGTCCCATTTTCCCAGACATGATACACTTTAACTTTTACAGCAGCATGAGAACAGTTCACAAGCTGCGTGGTTTCCGAAATACTGCCACTTTTGGCCCGAAAGCCGATTATCATCCCCTTTCCCAGATTTGATAAATCACGTTTCTTACCCATTGCAGTAATGAGTGATATGTTTCTAACCTAGTGGAAACCTATCTTATATAGTCACCTAACCAATTCCCAACCAACGTAGGGGGTGGTCATAATAATGTGACTCGACCCTGTATGATAAAGGAAAATATATTTCTCTCTATAACTAATCATGAGTTGCTGCCCAATACCGTATCGCATTCCCTCTGGCACTCTGAAGAGCAATAACTCGACAAAAAAGTGGAAGATATATGTCGAGATTTTGAGCTACCAATATTGCCACCACAGAAATATTGGTAGGTGACGGATCTTGAGTGCGCAGGGACCTCTCCAACACGACTCATAAATGTTCAAAGGGGTTAATGTCTAATAGCTGAGGAGTGAGCTGACTATACCATTTGTTGAAACTCTCCCGAATGCTCCTCAAATCCGTTCTGCACAACTTGGGCTTGATAACATGGAAAACCTAATCATTGTAGTGTACCCAAAGTCCAAGAAGGGGTGTAAATGGTCACCAAGCAGTGTAACGTAGTGGAAACCCTTCAGTGAAGTGAGAAGGAGGACCAACGCGCACAAACCATGCCACGTAAAAGCACCCCATACTAGCATGGAACCACCACCAGTCTACACGATGTCTTCTGAGATCTGCGCCACCTGGATCTGATATAACTGGAACCGTTCTATAATATACGATACATGTTTACGAGCTCAGGTAAGTGCTGTGTCTGATGTTGTTTCGTTAGTAGTGGTACTTTGATAGGTTATGGGCATGAACGGACATTAAAGACATTGTGTTGGCTATGTCTGAATAGGCCCTGAAAAACTCAAACGGGTTTTGACATTGATTGAAATTTTAGAACTGAGCGGACTGGCACTGATATGTATGATTAGCCCGGTCAAGCGAAAACATAGTAAACAGATGTAAACTTATGATTTTGTTTCACACTAAAAACATTACATAAAGATCCATCACTGCCGCCGTTTCGAAAACTAATACTACCGGTAAACTAAAGTGTTCGATATTATTGCGCTATGATCCAGATTTTGGTGATCCTAATATTATACTCTATCCAACAAAGGGCATACAGTTCCTCTTTCAGAAAGCCACAGGTGGACTAATCTCTTTCGCCTATTTTGATAGCCAATTATTTTTTTTTAAATTAGGGGGAACTGATTTCCCAGGAAACCTCTTTCTTCCTCAAATATAGTAGTCTGATTTGTAGTGGGTAAAAAATAAAGAAATAAAGAACCAAGCACCTGCATCGATCGTAGGCGACGTTTTTTTCCCCTTCTCCTTTTGTTGTCGTTCTTTGTCTTAGTAATTTTCCTCGGTTCTTCATCCAGTTCTTATTAAGGTGCTTATTTGTTCACTGATCTGAACAAGAGTTGGAAATAATTTTGTTTATGACAGCGAAAGAGACCAAAAGACCGAAAGGGAAGGACGAGTAGAGAGGCAAAAAATAACTTTCCTATTCGATGGAGGTAAAAAAAAAAAAAAAAGAAACCCCCATAAAAAAGAAAAAATGAGCAGAGAATGTCCACAAAAGACAAATGACTTAGGAATGAAAAGAAGAGTGGGAGGAATAAAAAAAAAAGCGAACCAATTGGATGTGTAAACCTAAAACCCTCATGTCTACCTTTGAGTTTAGATAAAAAACGGAAATGAGTTGACAGGGTTAAACCATCGAAACCGGAAACAGGAAATGAATGGCAAATAAGAAGAAAAGAGAGTGAAGGAACATTTAAAAAATACACATGTTTTATTTCTGCTCATTTTTTATAGGTGTGTGCAAATTTAGATCTACCGTTGTGTCCTTTCACGACTAAAAAATATAAATAGGATGAGGGAAAGGGCAGGGGATTAAAAAAAAAGGGAGACGAAGTAAAAAGAGGGAAAAAGAACAACGTGTCGCTGACGCAGAAGGAACTTTTCTTAGCAAGTAACAGCTTTACACCATTTTTTCAGGGGCTCTTCGATCTCATTTCTATTTAATTTTCGTCAACGAACATTCCCGCCTTTTCACCACAAGGCTTTTGTCTCGACAGATTATTCAAACGAGACTCGAGAGCTAAAGAAATTGGACAGGAGCGCTGAAAAGTTGAAAGCCTGGAAATCAATTGAAGAGAATTAAAATTACAAGCGCTGGCGGAATTTAAAGTTTTTTTAACTGAAGAAATTTTCCAAAGATTTTAATTAGGAATTTGAGTTATTAAATATGAGAGTATGCATTGAAAGAAATGTGTAGCATCCAAATCGACATAGTCAGTTTAATTTCTTCTTGAAAATGGAATTAATTTCCTCGCTCAGCAATTTTTCTAAACTATTTATTGTTTGCTAGACAAAATTATATTGCCTTTGAAGTGAAATAATAGCGATAAAGTGACTGCGAACATAGCGCTTTTCCTATTCCTACCTTGTTTATGGATGACTAAGAAACAAAAGAAGCATTGAGCTTCCATTTGCTCTTATTTTGCTTTTATCTTCATAAACACGTTCGATTATGAAGCACTATTCACCCGAAACGAACCACAAAGACTACATTTTTATCATACAGGATAATTCAGAAAGAATTATCCGATTTAAAAAATTTTTATTTTTAAAAATTAGAAACACAGAATGATAAGTATTACCTACATGAATTTAAAGGAAAAATGTCTAATTTTGTTTAAAAAATGTTCAGTAAGAAATCCTTTAGTCACAGGCAATATTAATGGTACGAAAATTCTTGCCAAATACGTTGTAATGTCACTAGTAACTGCTTCTAAAGCAGCAGAAATGCAATGTTTAAGCTCGCATAGATTGGTGGGCAAAGGTGGCTCAAATGCCTGATCTTTTACATATCCCCAAAGTAAGAAGCCGGTAACATGAGCCCAGGAGCCATGCTGTGTATAACACAAAGTCATCTTTTCCACTGTGCCCAATCTAACTGCGGGGAACCCCGTATTAAGAAAACACGAACTTCTATACATGATCTAAAAGCTAGATATTTTCTTTTTATACAGGATGTCTCAAAAATAGAGGTACAAATTTTAAGGGTTGGTAGAGAACATCAAAAGGATTGAGAATTGCAAAGGAATCCATGACCGGAAACTTCATGGGAAAGTGGTAGCGGAGGTACAAAGAAATGAAAGGACACAAAACAGAGATTACCGGAAACATTTATTTCCGGAACAAATTCTATTCAAAACACACATGCGTATTAGCCCGAGACACCCTACGTATTATTCTGTTCTGTTAATTTTTAAAAGTATAAAATTTTAAGTCAGTCTTTCTAAATTACCCAAGCAACAGAATGTGTTTTGTGTACCTTATTTGCATTTTAAATGCTAACCCGCGTATTTCTCTAAGGCGTTGATTTATTAATTAAATTAAAATTTAATCACACTTCCCAGAGTTAATTTACAAACCATTTCACTCAATCGGCTTTTGTTTTCACAGCTTATTCAGAATACAGAAAAAAGCGACAAGTCATTTCAGTCGTTTTACAAATCTGTTTTTTACAAATATATTATATGATTTATCCACTTGAAAGGAGGATACATATTTTTCGGATTTAACTCGCACGGCATTAAACAATAAGTTTACATTGAGCTTCTAGTATATAAATCAAACACTGGTTAAGCATCTGGCAATCAAAATGACCGTAAATGTAAAATTCAACCCTTGACCATCAAGCTTAACCACAATATACACCGTCAATCAAGTAGGGTAAAGAGATGGATGCCGGAATTATCCCTTGGGGAATAGAGCAGTTTTGATTTTGAAGAGAATGGGTGACGATACGATTCGAGGACGAAATGAGTGTGATGAAAAGTAACTATAACCAAATGAATTTGAATAAATAAACAGGAACCCTGCCGAACCAAGGGCATGTAATTACAGTATTTACCCGAATAGATCCCGACGTCAATTTTAAACCGACCCTCCACCCCACCCCCTTTTTTTGGTCATTTTCATAGAAAAAAATATTCTCAAATTTAAACCGACCTCTATTTTTTCAATGTTCTCATGATTATTTAAATACTCATGATTTTTTTTTCTAAAAATAGACAGAATCAAAATAAAAATTGTCGTAGATACACGGAAAACCACCCCTAAAGCACCCAAGAACGGCGACCTTTTGATGAACGTCACAGCCGACCACACCCACGTGAAGTACAGAGTTTATTCCGCCCCCCCCCCCCCTTTCCAAAGCCAGGTGCGGCGTTTATTTATGCCAAAGCAACAGTCTGATTACTTCTGGCATGATTTGGGTTCTTTTATTCGTTTGGAACAATCTCTGAACAGCACAACATACTTAGCTAACGTTGCTGATCAAGTTCATCCTATCATGTTGATGGCATATCCCAATGGAAACGGCTTCTTCCAACAAGACAATGCGCAAGCGATTTAACCCGATATCACTTTTGCCTATCATTTTTCTGAAAAAAAAACCTGGGGAAGTAATCGGATAAATATGGTAAGTAATTTCAGAAGAGTATACATATGCTACGAGGGATAGAATGCTTGTAAGCTTCGGCTTGTGTCCACAAATAAGGATTCGTGTATTCCTCACGTGATTCATTTATCTTTATCTGCATTGGCTAGGTAAATTTAATTCAGGAAAATAAATAAATATTAGATGTAAACTTTTAAAAATTCTTAATAAGAAAATCAATTTACCAAAATATTAAATAAATTATGGCTCTTCAATTAATCGATTCTAAAATGAAGACTTTCATCGTTGTTATGGACAAAAACAATGGAAACCAGAGAAGACTTAGCGTCTTTTCAGGATTATTTAACATAGGAATGAAGCCTCCTGTCTCCATTGGAGAATCATCCTCTTGGAGAATCATTTAATGTTATTGGAGAATCATCCTCTTGTTATAGCGATGCACACAAAGGGTCAATTAAGATGGAATTTATGTGGAAACTTGTAATTACGCTTGTGCCCAATAACATTACATCTCCCTGAAATTATATAATTTTTTCACTATTTCTGGGAGTTAATTTCCTTTTCCTTGTCTTCATGCACGGGCGTAGCGAACGTTTATGTAGATGTGAGGAGGGGGGGGGGCAAGATATCCACTCGTTCTCTTAAAGGGGTCAAGTCAAATTTATAGACCTTTTTCAGCGAAAGTTGTGCTCGCGCGGTCACGTGACTTGGCCGCCATTACGAGATGTTGATTTGAGCGATTTGAGCACTCAGCTTGCCTCAGCTCGAGCACGAAGCGTTTGGATTAAGCTATTGTTCTGGATCAAAAATGACTCATTTAATCGCAGATAAGATAAAAACTCATTTAAAATACAAAAATGTTAAATGTTTGCTCATTTAAACAGTTAGATTAATATTTACATAAATTTCAAGATGCAGAAATATATATTTCAGTAAATTTACAGTTTTCGTATAACTTTATTGCATATGTTTTACACAAAATATACAGTATGTAGACTATGTAGATTATATATTTCTTTTAATACGAGGATTGAGACATAAGTCATGGCAACTATTTTTATGAGAATTCGAGAGTGGATGGAAAATGTGAAATATGCAGATCAAATATACAGATTCGTTGCCTGCACTCTCCGCACATCGCGCGATGACTGATCATGCCACCAAGGTAAATGAGATTTTAATCAATTTAACGATCAATTCTTAGCCATTTACTGTGACTACATAGAAAAGGGGGTATATATCAGTTCGTTAGAGGGGGTCTGCCCCCCCCCCCCCAGTTATTATTAAAAAGTAAAGTTACTTACCTTGGTCGCATGATCAGTCATCGTGTGATGTGCGGTTAGCGAAGATTAACCATTAAAGATAGTGAAGATTAAAACTTAACGAAATGTTAACGCACTAGCAGCATATACTTTCTGTATAAATTCTTATGTAAATTCCTAGTTATCCGTCGCTAAAAAGTTGGTTATCCGGACCAGTACACTGAAAGCTGACATCTTAAGCCCAAGTCTTGTTCAACTCCGGTTACATACATCCTGCACTGCGGTTGAGTAAGAATTGATTTGTGGAAATATAATACGAATACACGGCTTCCTTGAGACATACAAAAATTTTTCTGTTAATTGCATTCATCCATTTCAGCTTTTCTGGATCATTTTTGGGAAATAAAAGTAAGGAAAAAGGCACTAAGCAAGGGCAGTCTTCATACTGTAAAGGCACGTGAGCAACACAAACTTGTTTCTTCCGTTGTCGCAATCGAAAATAGCTATTTGAGCAACTTACCACGGTACAGCATGAACCCTGCTTGTTTAGCTTTTCCATCTGAGCACTAAAAACACTAGAAATAGAAAAGGGCTTGCCTGCGAGTGCCGAAATCGTTCTTGTCCCATATACTCTCTAGCCTGAAACTCTAAAACTCAACATCTCAGAATGGCGGACGGAAGTAGAGCTGCTCTGCCATCTAGCGGCGAAATGCGCGTCTGAAAAAAGTCTATATGTGAGAGGCTTGTGTGCTAAAGTTCATAAAATGCCAACTCTATCTTTGCAGAATAAAACCAATATTTAAAAAATACGCCAAAGTTTCCCCGAGTTCATCTTATTTTTAACCATTGATCATATATTTGTATACAGGGAGTAACCAAAAGGTACGGCCAAAATTTTTGGAAACATTCCCTCACATGTAGAGGAAGAAATTATGCTATATAGAATTCATTTCCTACAACTCTTCAGTAAGTACATTATTCATAGGAAACACACAGGGACAGAACGGACTAGTATTTTCTTATATCAAATGTTCAAAATGCCCTCTTGGTTACGTCTGGTTGGAATGTTTTATTTCTTAGGTTCACCGCCAGTGTTGTTTATTCCAATTGACATGTGACATGATTTCCTGTTTGTTTCCCATGAGTAATGTAATTAATGAGCTGTAGAAAGTGAGTTCTAACATGGAAATAAAGCATTTCCGGATAACATACTTTCTTCCTCTACATGTGAGGAATGTTTCCTGAAAGTTTGGCCGTATCTTTTTGTTACATCCTGTATAAGCTTAATTCATGTTAGAATGGGGATTGGGTTCATGATTTTAATATGACATCATCTCATTTACGTACTTAAATTAGCTAATGTAAGAAGCCTGTATCTTTCACGACCAGTCCAAAAATCTAGAGGAGTGAGTATTGAACACTAGTTTACTTGATTATTGTTAAAATTAAATTTATTGATTTATTGTTTTACTTACTTTTTATTTAATTTAATACAACATTCCACGAAGAATCGGATAAATAAAAACAACAATAAAAAAGTTATAAACTCATATTCATATTACAAAGAGAAGATAATAATTAAACTGAAGAAACTCTTCAAACTTATAATTACAAAGTAGAAAAGGGAAGGAAAAATTCCGTCCAGGTCGTGGAATTTTCCCCTCCCTTTTCTATTTTGTAATTGTCATAGTTACGAGTATATTACTTATTAATATATGTCCACACTAAAATCAGAAAGGTACTAGTAGATAACTAACTTACTTTTCAAACCCGCTTATCCGTTATGGTCACGGGGGCAGCAGCTCTATGGAGGATCTCCAGCGATCGCGATCTTCCGCCATCGGCGCATATCCTCCATGGTAATACCCAAGCGACTCGAACCCAGATTCTCCATGTAGTCTAGCCACCTGGTTCTAGGCCAACCCCTTGGTCTCTTACCCACGGGCTTGGAAAATAACAACAGCCTAAGAAAACTAGATGGCGGCATCCGTTTCACGTGGGCATACCAGCGCAACTGAGAAATAGCGCTCAACACTTAAAGACTCCTTTATTGTGTTGCTGTGCACTCTATCTAGTAAGGTAACATCTGCCACACTCATTTCGTCCGCACTCTCTCAGAAATCTTATTTCGTCTGCTTGTACCCGCAATCTCACTCTTTCGGTCGTTACCCAAGACTCATGACTATAGATAAGAATGGGACCAAGATAGATTTGAAAACGGAGAGCTTGACTTTGTTTCCTAGCTCACGTTTCGTTACCACGGATCGCCACAGTTCATGTTTGACATAGCTTGCTGCAGCGATCCGAGCATCCAATTCTTTATCCTGAGCGTGTTTGTATGGACGACTGCTTGGTGGAGAGGTTGCTCTTTGCTGACGACCTTGTCCTCCTTGGGTCTTCTCGCATCAACCTTCAGCATGCACTAGATCGGTTTGCAGCCAAACGTGAAGAGGCGAGGATGAAGGACAATGTGGCTAAGACTGAGGTTCTGGTCCTTTCAAGATAGCCTGCTCAGTGCGCTCTCCATGTTAGAGGAGCCCCGTTGAGACAGGTGGAGAAATTCAAGTATCTCGGGATTGCATTTACTAGTACATACAGATAAAGAAACTATTTTTTTATTTCTTTTTGTTAAATATTCCAAGTTGTCCCGCGTTCTCAGAGGAATGTAGTATGTGTCTTTCATGATGCCGGCTCGATCAGTCAAAACATGAGCTTTCAAAATGCGGAAGGAATAGGCAGATTAAAACTCATTAAATGTATTATCTAGATATAGCTTTAGACAACTCATCTACTTTAGTTAAACATACGCAGCAGAAAAGATACGCGAGGCAAAGAGGTTGAATAGAGCGGCGATTGATTTCCTGACTGCAAATATTGTTTAAATAAATACGATGAACCGAGTCGGCAATCGTCTTACCTCTAGAGTCGTCTTACTACAATTTTGCTGATTTTTTGATTTGACGAAATTAGCTTCTCGTGCTTTAGAAAGCTTATTTGTACTGAGTCGGGATGATTTTTAGTCATAGAAAGATGAAGACGTAGTGAGGGTAAATCGGTTGATAGATTCTTCACAACTGACTTTTTTTTGTTGCGTACCTTTTCATTTTGGAACCTTGGTATGCATTTATTGACATGGAGCTCTGTCAATTTGAATAAAAAAAATTGGTAGAAGTGAATTTGTACAGAAAGTAGGCATTCCCACAAATGGGTATTCTTTTTATGTATTCTTCAGTTAATCGTTTTTGAATTGCTGAAATGGTGATCTTCGTTTTTTATGACATAAAATTTAATCAAGTTTGGAATTTAATATTTTAGGTCCGTCTCAAAAATATAGAGACTTAAAAATTGTAAAGAGACTTAATTACTTGAAAAGTTCTATCTTTCATTGAAGTAATCAAGTTTTGTAGAGACCAAATTAAACCACACCTTTTCAATTTCACTTTTTAATTCTACAATGGAAGAGAACTGTTTACCATTGGCATAAACCTTGCGTGTCATCACTATCCAAAGGTTTTCAATATGATTTACATCCGGCCTTTTGGCTGGCCACTTCATCACATTGATGCCTTGTACTTCAAATCACAGAATTGTTGATCGCGATTTGTGCATACTGGCATTGTCCTGTTGAAAACCGCCGTTGTTTCCAACCGATATGGCCAGTGTTTATTGATACATTTCTAGTCTTTTAGTCAAAAATGCCAAACTAGTAGTTCCATTGAATGAAAACCCATCCCACACCATCAAACCTACACTACTTTGCTGCATATATGGATCTAGATATATGGATTTTGTTTTTTTCCTAATATTATGCCAGTAGATGCATTTCCGTCGGGACCGTCCGGGTTCCAGTTCTTTTAAACGGAAAAAAAATCACACCAATCCGTCCATGACAAATGCTCTCGATCCCATTCCAATAGCGCTCTCTTGTGCTCTTTGGTTAGACATGGTTTCTTCTGCTTCTTAGTGTAAATCGGTACAACATTTGCCTTTATTCGTCTAAATACGGTATCTTTAGATACTTGCCCACCTAATTCAAGCGATATTGTTTGTAATGACTTTTTACTCATAGCAGCAAGCCGAAAAATCTGGCGATCATCTCGTTTACTAGTGCGTCTTGGCCGAACAGTTCTTTTCTTAGCTTCACAAATTCCTTGTTTTGAAATTATTTTGTGAACAACGGACTTGGATCTTCCAATTGCTTCGCAAATTTCCCTAACCGTCTTGCGTTCGCTTTCAACTTCCAAATTTCACTTATGATTAGAAATGTCTTTTCCACGAGGCAAGTTAGCAGTGCTAGCATTTCATTTATATTTTGCAAGCTGTAAGAATTATGGATTAATTTCCCATATTTGTTATTCCCAAATACATATATCTTTAAACAGGTTTCAAACTTTTTTTTTGGGTGGGTCTCTATACTTACTTATGAGACATTTATTTGTTACTGATTATTCTAACATATTTATTTGTACTGAACAGAAAAATATTTGTTCTTGAAAATTTGGAATAATCTTCTTTACGGTGTAATAAATGTTATTTTTTGTCAAAAAATAAACAGGTCAGTTTTTTACAAAGTCTCTATACAGGGTGAATACAAAAGTCTGAACTCCCCTTTTATTTTTTGAACCGAAGCAAATATGTCAATTTTAATGAATCCAATGAATAGGAAGTTGTGGGTGACCTATCCCATGGTGCACTTTTCATCATCCCAAATATGCAAATTAAGACACATTCAAAATTTATCTCAAAAACCGTAAGGGATAGAGAAAAAAAAACAATTGCAAACTTGTTCAGCATAAAAAAACAAACAAAACAAAAAAAAAGCATCCAAATCGGACCAACCAATCACCCACAATCACGTGGTGAACTGTTTGTAGCTTACAAACAGTCACACTGCACAAGGAAAACTGAATGTTGGTATTTCCACCATGTAAAGCACACAAATCAAAAAATGAACATAAATTACCATACTCACATTCACTTTTATGCGGAAAAGCAAATAAAAGGCATGTTTCAGCACACAGAAGACAGAACAATTCCAGGATGGCAAGCTACACTGTTCTGGAAATGGTCAACATGATCTTCTGCTTCGGAGAGACAAGGAGAAACCTACATCCTGCAGTTAGTTTGTATCGAGACAGATACCCTAACGAACGCCATCCATCTCGTCAAACAATGCGTCACATTATTCAAACATTCGAGGCTACAGGGAATGTTAATGCAGAACGAGGACGACCAAAGGCACAAGGCGACGAGGATACAACAACACTATTTCTGGCTGCAGATGTTGGGTGCCATCAGAGAACTGTTCTCAACATTCTACAAGCACATCATTTTCGTCCATACCATGTTCATTGACACCAGGAGTTACTGCCATTGGATTATGTTGCTAGGGCCGCCTTCTGCAACTGGTTACTTACCTGCCTGGATGACAATCCAAACTTCATTCGTGAGGTGTTGTGGACAGATGAAGCCCAGTTCACCAGGGATGGAGTTATCAACAGGCACAACCATCATCATTGGGCAGACGAAAACCTACGATGTTTGCGAGAAGCAACTTATCAGGTGAACTGGAGAATCAATGTGTGGTGTGGATTATACAATGACACTGTGGTTGGACCGTATTTTTACGATGGAACACTGACTGCAGAACGCTACCGGGCTGAAATTCTCAACGTGGTAGTCACAGATTACATTGACAATTTGCCATTGGCCTCGTATCAGCGCACGTGGTTTCAGCATGATGGAGCTCCTCCACATTACGGGCTGGTCGTTCGCCAGCATCTAAGTGAGATGTTTAGACAACAATGGATTGGCCGAGGAGGACCAGTTCGTTGGCCACCCCGCTCCCCTGATTTTACACCACTTGACTTTTTCTTGTGGGGATACCTGAAGGACAAGGTTTATGCTACGCAGCCCGCTTCACTGGAAGATCAGGTTCAACGAATCCAGGAAGCGTGCCGAGGAGTGACACCAGCCATGCTTGCCGATGTTTTGGCGTCAGTTAGGTTCCGTGCCCAATTGTGTTATGGTGCCCACGGTCGTCACATCGAGCATTTTGTTGATTAACTTTTTTTTTAACTGTTTGAAGTAACTTGTTTGTGCAGTGTGACTGTTTGTAAGCTACAAACAGTTCACCACGTTATTGTGGGTGATTGGTTGGTCCGATTTGGATGATTTTTTTTTGTTTTGTTTGTTTTTTTATGCTGAACAAGTTTGCAATTGGGTTTTTTCTCTATCCCTTACGGTTTTTGAGATAAATTTTGAATGTGTCCTAATTTGCATATTTGGGATGATGAAAAGTGCACCATGGGATAGGCCACCCACAACTTCCTATTCATTGGATTCATCAAAATTGACATATCTGCTTCGGTTCAAAAAATAAAGGGGGGTTCAGACTTTTGTATTCACCCTCTATACGACGGACTTTTGAGACGGATCTTATTAGGACATTGACAATATAGCCATTTCGTCGCCATATATAATCCACCGCATACTTTAACTATTAAAATTAATGTATTCTGTTATTTATTATTTAATGATATAAATACGGTAAGTTATAAATAGAAACAAAATGATTTGTGGATCAAAAGATAATTTTTATTTCTATTTATTAGTTTATGCATAGTTTTTGTAAAATCTTTTCTTTTGATAAACCGATCTGGTCTTTCTTAAGTATAATACATTTAGTCTATATGTTCTTTTATCTTGGAAAACGTACACTGGCGTTATCATCGAAACATATTACTTAGTAATAAAGCAATCTAAGTATAAGATGGACATATGTAGATGACGCAGAATTAATTGCCGAAATTTTTTTCCGAATATTTTTAAGAAAAGAAATAAAAGATGTCATTCAAATGAGCTGATTTAGCCTCATGTCTAATATCTTTCGTGTGTTTTAGAAGATGGGCTTTGGTAATAATAACACAAAACTAGAGCATTCTTTAAAATTAAAATATTTAGATACTTGACATTCTTGGATTTCTCTTTTTTAAGTTTAATTTTCATTCAATTTAAGGAACACGATCCTCTTTATAAAAGAAATCCAATTAAATTTTCATAATAGAATTCCCTCTACGAAAGTCTTCTCGTTCGTAAGATTTCTCCAAGATATTTTTTTCTTAAATTTATAATAAAACGCAATGACTTTTAATGTAACCTGACACCGGATATTTTCTTCCATGCGCAGAAGGATTTATTATCCACGTGGATTTTATTTAATTTTAATTTACTCAAAGATGAATAAACAGGGACTTGCATTTCAGGTAAAAGGTAAAATTCTGGGAATTGCGTAAAAACTGCCGACTAGATAAAGGAAAGAACAAACCCTGCGCATGCGCGGTGGATTCCACCTGCTTATTTTGTTAATTGTGATATCATGTGTAAAACAGTTATAGCCGAGGTTAATCTCCCGATAGCCTTTAGACCCAAGTGGGTTCGCCCAGGATATACGGGGTGAAATTTTACCATCTGCCGGTGCCGCGTCATCATCATGAACAACCATTAACATGATCATCGTCTCTTCTGCCCGTTGTTTTAGCCGGTAGCTCACCATAAAGCGGTGCTTGACGCCAAAAGACGTTTCCCTTTAGTAATGAAATGAAGCAGGCGAACTGCTTTAATTGCTCCTTGTGTTCGTTCTAATTTCATTAATGTTGGAGGTAATGAAGAATGTCGAGGGATTTGTCGCTATGTTTGACACAGCGGGGAGGGATGCTAAGCAAAATTTTATGTTTGCACCCACCTCCTGCTTACTTCCGAGGATTTCCTTGCTCTCTTTCCACGGCAGCGAGTCCAAATTTTCTGAGCCAATTGACGAAACTCTCTGTATTCCACATTGCCTATCCGTTTAACCCCCGTCTGTCCATCCGACTCTTTATAATTCCGATCGTTTCCTGATAAAATTTATTTCAGAACATAATTTAAAGTTACTGATATTAGATTAATTGCTAACCTTTATATGCTATGGCATAATTTTTTAATTTAAAGCATAAGGCCAAGATTTTTTGCTTAGTTTTCATGGATTTTTTGAAGCTTACTGAGAGATATTACTTGGGTAAATACAAAGCTGGGATTAAGGCAGCGTTAGTGATGACATGAGGTCTACATTAGCCTAATGTAATGCATCGAATCACCACCATCTTATGTGATAAGACTTTGAAGACTTACTTTGCAGAAAACAACTTGAAAAAAATTAATTGCGGCATCAAAGAACATTATCAATAAGTCCCGCTTACTTTATGAACAGCATCCGGGATGACGAAGCTACGACGCGGAATACAATTTTATTGCCACGTAGAAACAACAATTATTTATTAAAAATATGCGCTTCCTTGTGAATAAAAGTTTGCGTAGCCTTTTCGGCACGTCTGCAACCCAGGAAAAAATATTTTCCTGGTAGTTGTATCTGAATCAGAAAGCGTAATTTTTAGAAGTAACGTGAATTGTTTACCAGTGTGGAAAAAAATCTACAGCCTGGGAATGAATCAAGAGATTTGGATTACTGTTCCAACGCTCTTATTAGTTCAGTGGGAAATTGCCGGAGTCAAAATCCAAAGTTCCTTGGATCGATCTCACGCTTTGAAATTGTTTTCGTATTTTCTATCTTTGGAACTAGTTGAGGATTTTAGTGTAGAGGGACGAAGTTACAGAACAATTACTGTGCCCGCGCCACGAGAAGGCGGTAGCGTTTCCAAAATCTCTCACATGGCGCGCTAGATGCTTTGGCCAATCCATTTTTCTATAGGGTAGAAGTAGTTATGCTGGAGAAAGAAACAAATGCTTCCCTACAGAACATCAATTTTTGTTCGTTATTTTAAATTAACTTTTCAGTGCAGAGTTTCATATTTTCAATAGTTATTTCAAAATTAAGGGAAAACCATCCCTAGAAATATTCACGTATTTAAATGCCTAATCGAAAACAATTTAATTAACTCAATGAAATAATAAAACAACACATCCTTTATTCAATACAGTATTACACCTTTTTGGCTCGTGTTATTAATATCCCATCGTCATGTAGAAGAATTAATTCTTCATATTTTTGAAGACAGCGGCCCTATCATTTCATTTTCCAAGCCCTGAGTAACTTTGCAGTATACTACTCCTACCCTTTAGCAAAATGGATTGGCCAAGGCAGCTAGCGCGCTATGTGAGAAATTTTGGAAACGCAGCCGCCTTCCCGTGGCGCGGGCAGAGTATTCTGAACCTCAGTCATTCTAACAATCTGCAAAATCCTTTCTGAAAAACTTATGAAATCAGCTCAGATGAATAATATTCGGGAAGTTGTTGTCAGTCCCGAAAGATGCCACGGTGTATATAATCGGAATGGCAGCATGTATATAATCGGTGCAAGGAGTAGACGTCAGAATGTATGAATCTTAGTGAATTTTATTAAAGAATGTTGCAGTAATATGTAGATGGATGTATAGGCGAGAATAGAGTTTACGAGTGGATAGAAATGTTTAAAGTGATGAGTCAAAGAAGCAATGTATTACTGGCAAAAATATTTTCTCTTGGAATTAATAAATAGTCGCAAAAGTACAGAATAGTGATTATATAGAAAAATGATACATCCATTACTTATATCTCTAACTCGACTATATTTCAGAAGGTATATGAAGCATCGTACTCGCACGTATATCGTACATAAAAGAGAAAAACCGAACAGCTACTAATACAGAATCCAAAGAAGCAAACTTTAACCATGAACTATAATTGAATTCGAAATTAATTACCTTTTTTAATCAATAGATTCTTCCCTAGACATATAAATATTTAATTTAGAATGCAATTAAAATTTTCACGAAAACTTCTTCTAAAGAAGGTCTAATATTTGAAGTTCCCACATGCTTTATTTGAATAATTTTTAATTTTCCAAAGGTAAGTAAGAAAATATTGCTTTATGAAAAATTATTTCTGTTATGCAAGAAAATGTCATTTTACTTCATACGGTTATTCTCAGATTCTGATTATGCAAAATAATCTTGATACGTACGAAAAGATTTTGACTTGGAAAAGTATTCTAAACTCGGCCTTGTTTCCCAAAAATAACAACATTCCTTTGTAAAAATTTCATCATTATGAGGATACACTTTTCCTTGAACTATAAATATAAATTTACATAGATGAAATACCAGTTAAAATGGGAAGTTCAATTAACTCATACATAAATCATGTAGTGATAAGAAGGGGAGAATGTTTTTAGAAATATACAGAGTGTCCCAAATTGATGTATACACTCTTTGAAACGTTATAACTCAGCAACGAAATGAGATAGAAATATAAGATTTGTTTTATTTTATGCCTTAAACTTCTTTAAGTCCGTACATGTTCAAAATGTCCACTTTCTGCCACAGTATACTCCCAACGCTGACGTCGAACAGAGCGACTGGATTGTAGCTAATGGAATATCATTGATTGAATGTTCAATCTCATCTCTTAATTCCGTCAGTGTTTGTGGGTTTCTTGGCGGTGGTGTACCATATTCAACACTCCAACATCGTTGAACCTCAACAACATTCTCCGCTTTTCACTAACACTTCAGTATCCACTTATGTTCATCGAATGAAAGTCTCACTGTCATTTTGGTTTATAAACAAATGAACAACAATGAACGTATTGCTATGCTTTTCCAGCGTCGTCTAGATCATACACAACAAACCTTATATTTCTATCTCATTTCGTTGCTGAGCTATAACGTATTAAAAAGTGTATACATCAATTTGGGACACTCTATATTGATCCTACTATACTATGCAAAGAATCCGTAACGCTTTTTAAGACTAACAATATAAGCGGACCAACAATATATATTTTATGTCCAATAATGCAAGGCAACAATAGGCCAGTCGTGTTTGTATCAAAAACTATACAATGGAAGGTAGAGTTTTATTATAAAGAGTGTCCCAAAATGAACTGATATTTTGATTTTGCCATCATTTTTTACGTGGTACAATCAGAGTCATTATTAAACATTGAGGTTAAATTATGCAAAAATACACAATCGAACAACGCGTAGAAATTGTAAAACTTCACTTCAAAAATGTAATGGTCGTGTTATCTCGCAGTGATGTGAATTGGCCGCCAAGATCATGTGACTTGATATCGTTAGACTTCTTTCTCTGGGATTATCTTAAGAATAAAGTGTACGTCAATAAACCACAAACTATTGAGGACCTCAAAGATGAATTCGACACAACATTGCCGAAATTTCCCAACAATTATGTCAACATGTTTTTTGAAAATTTTCTCAAAAGAGTGAATTTCTGGTACCAAGCTCGGGGCAGTCATTTATCGATGGTCAGACGTTTTGTATCTCACATAATCTCCATGTTTTTACTTTCTAATAAAGCAAAATTTTTAATTACAAATCTTCCAATGAAAAATGTGTTTTATTAAAAAATTAAAATGCCAGGTACAGTCAACCAAAGGAAATAATGCACACGAGTTTAATACTTAATATTACATTTCATGCTAATGTGTTGTTTTAATAGCTTTTATAATTATAATTATTTAAATTTAATAATCTTAATAATGTTAAATCTAAATATAATATTAAATTATTAAAAATAAATTAATATTGAAACGGTAATACTTAGAGTAAAATTCAAGTGTGGATTATTTCCCTTTGACGACTGTACGTCAGGCAAACACCGAAGCTTGTTCTCAGGTTGACAATGAGATGCCAGGCGGAGTGCTGCAAAATTCACCCTCATGCTTTATCGTATTGTAAAGATGAATGGAGCATACATCGAGCATGTTGTTCATGAGGTGTAAATTCAATGTCTACTGTGTATTGTAAGAATCTTTATGCATTTCTATGTTTCTTAGCCCCTGAGTAATAAACCATTAGAATCGTACGTAATTGACTGAATCACCCTGTAGAATGAATTATAACACAGGCAAACGATGAAAAAACGTTTTGAATGAATTCACCTTATTCATGTGTTTTTTTTGTGTGCTGAATCCGAATCTATTTTTAGATTTTTTCTATCACGCCATTTTTCGCATAGAGACTGCAATGTTAAAGTAATGGGTGTCAAGAGAAGCAACTGCATAATTAAAGTATCCATTTTTCAACCCAAGGAATTAATCAGGCCCCAAACTCTGAATTGAAAAACAAGAAATCTGTAGGTGATATGAAAAAACTGAAATCTGATAAGGATTCAACACAAAAGCAGCATAAGATACAACTCTTAATGTTAAAAAAAAAGTTTTAAAAATTTATTTTTGTTGGCCTGCGTAATTTTTAAGCCGTAATTTTAAATATTCATTTTCGTATCGAGTTTTTTTTAATAATTTTTTTTAAGGTTAAAAATGGAATACTTAAATCATTTCCTTTATTTTCTAGGTAAGAGAACAAAATTTTTTTTCGACTGATGATGAACTAATCCTTAAAAGAAAGAGTTTGGTAAGCAAAATTCAGCTTATTCTTATGTTCACTGTTAATGTAAAATATTGGTAGATTTTTTAAAATGAAATTTCTTATGATACAATTTTACATTCTCGAAGTTAGTTGTGTTTTCATGTAAAAATAGACAAAAATCCTATTGACTTAATTTCGGTAGATTCCATATTTTCTTGCACTTATAAAAATAAACTATATTAGTTGTTTACGATTCTGGGAACTAATCAGTCATTTAAAATGCGCTGAACATTTCGAAAAGAAGGATTAGAATGTCTTTTTTTTGCATGTGTTTGTGAAAACGTTTTAAGCCTTGGTCTCTTTTAAACTTGGGATTTCCTCGACGCAAATTAATTCAAGAGAGAAAAAATTTCTATTTACTTTTTATTTTTATTTTTCGCATCAGAAATGAATTCCTTTTGGTTTCTTAAGGAAAAAGGGGCGTCAATGAACTGCACGTGTTTGATTCTTAATTAGTCACTTGTTTTTGAAACCCTAATTGCTTTCGGGTTGTGCAAGGAATTAGCCACCATCGTCTGAAAAGAAGCGAGCCATGAGTTTTTATTGTTTCATTAAAACAGCTTGGGAATTCTTTTTATCTCATTTTCTTCACCTTATTTCGTTTGTTTTGCAGTCCGGATTCAGATAAAAAGTGTTCGTCTGTTGTGCTTTTTTTGTTTTCTTTTCACGCTACCTCCTTCTTCGAGCCCATCGAGGAAAATTCTTTCCTGAGGGGGAAATCCGTAATTGATGATTGGTTGAAATCGGGAGTTGTTTTAAAAAAATGAAGAATTACTTTAGAGTGTAAAAAAAAATTACTGCATCTAATTTTTGTATCTGTCTCTAAAAGATTTTATACAAGACTGACACAAAGAACGCAGTGATAGTAAATATGTAATTCTATTTTCAGTGTTAGACTGTTTGTTTTGAAATGTCTATCGGAAATTCACTTAAAACTTCTATTATTCAAGGGAATGTCAGGATAAAAAGAGAATCCTGTAAGTGTTTGTCTTTATAATAACGAATTTTATTTTTAACTGGGAAGAACCGTCGGCTAAAATCTGAAGAAGTGCATCGTGATTTATCTTGTTCACAATCGATCGCCGATCCTTGCCATTGAGTTCCATGCAGGGCCGGCGATAGTGCCATAGGCCAACTAGGAGCAGCCCTGAGCGCAGACCTCAAAGGGTGTAATACCAATCTCTCAACCAGGCGCAATACTGAACTAATTAATGGACAGGAATTTATACATAAAACTTAATGGAACTTTAAACCTGAAACACATAAATGTGACACACCTACAAAGAGTTGTAACATTGTAAGGTATGCACCTTGTTTGTAGCTATCTTCTAGTTTCTACAGCGTACTCATCAACAACTACAAAACCAGTGTCCGAACTTTTCGGGCACTTATCTATTGATTTCATTTTTTATTTTTAAAAATTTATTGTTGTGGTTTCCATTTTTTGAAAACTAAGGAAGATATTCTTGTTAGAAATTGGATCACTTAAAGAGTAAAAAAAATCCAGAGATACATTTTGAATTCTAACAACTCACAACAGACATACAAGAAGTAGACTTTCACTGAAAAAATAAAAAGAAGGAATAAAACACAAATTTTATTCTTTTTATTTTTTCAGTGAACCATTGTCCACAGTTTCTGGCGTCCCACATGTACTTGAAGTAGGCTTTATCAGATTCATTGATTTAATCTATTTGTATCATCAGGATCAGCGATGAGAGCTGCGAGACTTAGTTGGGAACAGGATGAACAAAAAACTATGACTTTTTAAGAAAGAAAACTAGATGTGATTTTATGTGGATGCTGCAAAGTGTTGTTGTGTGCATTTAACAAGACTAAATTAGATTATCCTAAGGCGGAGCCTACATAAAAGGTGGAGTCCAATTTGCTTCACTGTCATTCAACATTAAGTTGAAAATGTTATTCCAATTCCAATCATCATCATTATTATTTATTTACTATTATGTTTAATAAGGAAATATCGAGGCCTAACAAGATTAAAGTAGGGTTTTAAAGAAAAGGCAAAAGAAAATACGAACTGGCACAATGCAGCCATTTTTAATTTACATGCTTCACGAAATGGTGTTATAATGTTATAATGATGTTATCTATGAAACTCTACTGTAGTTAAAAAGGTTGGTTAGGCTTCAAGTTGAACTAATCGAAATTCAGTTGAACAAGAATGCTTTTCAAAAGTTATCACTTGTTCGTCATAAGTTGAGACCGACGAAATTAAGTCTTACTGTATTCATAGAATTTTTAATCCCCAGATAATATAAATATTAGTCCTTATTTGGTTCATTAGCAAGAAAAACCGGTGTTTGAGCAAAACGAATGCAAACAGAAAAACCCTCTATAGTTGTTCCCACCATTTTCGGATAACCTGTATATTGTCGGTAAGCCCAGTCATACAGCTCAAGCATCACAGTAAAGGGTGTCCCATAATGAACTGACATTTTGAATTCGCCGCCATTTTTTTTGCTGGTACAACTAGAGTAGAGATTTTATATGCTATCATTATTAAACACTGAGGTTAAATTATTAAAAACTACGCAATCGAACAACGCGTAGAAATTGTAAAAGTTCACTTCAAATATGGTGAAAATTTTACGAAAATTATCAGCTCATTTTGGGACACCCTTACTTCATCATCGCCGTTTGGGAAATTATTGGCGAGTGAGTCGTCACCTTGACATTATCTGTTTTGCTGCTGTGTTGTCAAGTTGTATTCGTCTTTCCTTTTAAGAAATTAATTTTGAACTAAAAGGATAGTTTTGCACAATTTAACCTCAATGTTTAATAATGACCAGTATATCAAAATCTCTACTCAAGAAAAAAATGGCGGCAAATGCAAAATGTCAGTTCAGTTTGGGGCACCCTTTAGGAGAATTACAGTACAGGGTGAACTAAAACAATAGGGAAAAATTTCAGGGTGTGATTACTCACATGAAAAAGTTCATATCAAAATATGTATGGAAATTCATAGTTTCCATGGAAAAAGCAATAATTGTATATACCATGGTCCATACAACTGTGTTTTTTCCTGTTGCAGAGTTACTTTTGAGTGATCGTCGCTGCAATGATCCGGCATTCATATCAAGATCGAGCCGAGGAGGAGAAGCACAAAGGAATGGTCGAGAGGTCGCACGGATGTACCAAGAAAAGTACACCGTCAAGTTTGTGATGCTATTCGGGCACAGGCTGGAAGATTCGAACGAGTTCGGCAATTCATGATGCGACCTGTGAACGCTTGTAAATTTGACTCAATTACTAACACAGTAATGTCATGTCCGGATTAATTGCTCTATAAAAGGCAATCCTTTCCGGACCTATGTTCATATGAGATTTTTTTTGTTTCGGGAAAATTTTTTTTTATTTCACCCTGTATCTGGCAATCCGCTCAACGAGCTTGTAATAGCTCATACTATTCTGGTATCTCTCACAAGAAATCCACGATATTTATATCTAAGCCAATGAATGTCCCCAAAATCTGGAAACCAAACTAACCTCTTTGATCGTTCGGCGGCAGGGATTTTGCTCTGCCTTATCAGCTTGAAATGGTAATGAAAATTATTTGTATAATGATAAGGGACATAACATTCTTGACTTGAAAATTCTAAGCTTCAAAGGCAAATGCACGGCATTACGCAGTGATCAAATGCCATAGGCCAAGTATAGGCTGCCTTGCTACGTCAAGAAAATCTGGTGGATACCACAAATATACATGTTTGGCCCAGCCGATTGCAATCAAAAGGGGAGGTGCACAACTAGATGTTACAGCAGTCCTAAATACAAAATTTCAAGATTCTACGGCTAATCGTTTTTGAGAAAGGCGACTATCCATTCTGAATATATCTGAACGCGAACTCACTATCTTTAATGAGAAAACTATTGACAAAGATGCGTCGTTTTATTGACCTTAAATGACAGTGTAATTCTTTGGGAATAAAGAATCCCGATAGTTGTCATTCGTGCATGACGTCGATGTGCGAATGGATGCGCACGATTGGAAAGAAATGACATCAGCGATCATCTCGACTAACAGAAACTCGTGAACTATCGAAAACAGAGAACAGGAAAAAATGAACAAGCATGATGCAAGAAAATCGATAGATTACCGAAATAGAGAAGTTGAGCTTAGAGAATTAAATAGAGCTTATGACCACGAGAAATTTGACTGTTTAAAACACCTGAATAATTTCATGCAACTCCATTTAGATATGTTTTCACTTTCTAACTGTGTAAGTTAGATATGTGTACATATCAAATTCATCTTTATATAGGTGATTGTAGTCTATGGCAAAAACGCATCATCAAAAAAAAATGAAGAATATTAAATATATTCAAAGAAAAGTTTTCTTGAGCTTTAGGGAGAAAATTCATTAATTTATACTTTCAAAGATCGCTCTAATACAGGATGTTTCTGAATGGTCTGTACAAACTTTTCGGATATGTTCCAGGGACCAAAACAAGCAGAAAATATCATATGAAAATAGGGTCGAAAAGGCTTCTTTCTGAAGTTATAACGGTTTGAAGAAGACCTCTAGTAGAAGAAGCGTTATGACAATTCAAAGAACCAGAGGCCATTTTGAGCCTTTGCTATAAAATTTGCTTTGTTACCGCATTTGCATTTGACAACCATGTATTGACTTATTATACCGTAGAACTATATCACACAGTTTGCAACTCGTATACGCTTTAACGTTAATTTCGTTTAATACAGGACAACTTCAAACCGTTAAAAACTGTAGAAAGAAGAGTTCATATACAATTTTCTGCTTGTTTTGTTCCTTGGAACTTATCCTGACAGTTTGCACAGACTATTCAGAAACATCTTGTATAAATTTTTAATAAAATTATCAATACCCCGCGCCTGTTCTGAGTTCCCGTTCGCATGCGATTTTAAGCAAACGATTGCGCTGTCATTCACCTAGCCAAATGTGAATAGATTTCAGAAACATATGGTGCTTGTTAATTTAGAACAAGAAGCATTTTAAATGTAAATTAAATTGTACTCATTTCTGAATGATAATTGAGAAGACTGTTCTCCATTACTTATGGATACCGATTAATAGAAAAATCAGAAATTGCGTCAAAAAATGTTAATGAATTTTTTCCAGGAATCTCTAAGCATGACGAAAATTTTCTTTTCTAATCAAGTTTCTTTTAAATGTATGAACTGTCAAACAGCATTTAATAAGATAATGGGATAGATTGACGGAATTGTTGAATGAATTAATGGGTACGGTTTTGAAATTTCAGGCAAAAATTCATCGGGAACGGAGAGGATCGAAATTATTTAAATTATCTTTCCCCTCCTAAATGACTTAGAAGCGTGAATAATATTGAGAGATAAAAGGTCTTCCGGGTTGAATTCACTCTCTAAGGAATTTATTATTACGTCTGAAAATTCGCAAACATTTCAGGAAAAAAAATATGCAAGAATAAGGGGGAAAAAATCAACGCATGTTTGCTTGGAATGTTTGGTGGTGTTGTGTTTGAGCTTTCCCCCTCTTTGTGATAAATAGCCTCGGTAAGAAATGGCAATAATAAATAAGGGAATAAAAGCTTTAGCTCAGCCAAATGGAATAAAAGGAAAAAATTTCTTTAAATTGTTTTTTACTTAATTCAAGATATGTCATGCATCTCGTAAGTTTGTTATAAACAAAAACAGTAAAAAAACAGTTGAAAAGGGTAAACAGAAAGATTTATGGAGAGCAGCCTTAGATATATGTATAGAAATTTTTTATAAAAATAACATTTTATGCTTTGTCAACAAATTTGAAGAATATATGGTTATAAATTTGGTAAACATTTGCTTCATTGTTTAAAGTAAATTTAAAGTGTTAGGCTAATTAAAGACACTGAATGAAATTTACTTTGATTGCTTAAATCTTCGCAAACCCCCAAATTAAACTAGCATTTGTGGTATTATTCCATTCTGTCGATTTCTTTTGGTCTAACTCCAGGAACATTATTCTAGGAGTCTATATCAGCCGTTTATGCCAAACTCAATTTTCCTGTGATCATAGACTCCAAGAATCAATAAAGTGCAACACATATGGAGTTAATACCATCGATAGTTTGAAATAATAAGTGCAGTATTCGGAAATGACGTGTGTTTTGGGTTTATAAAAAATGTTTATATGACTACAGAAAGAGAGATAATTCTATACTGTGCTCAACAAAACTTTGACTGGGCGTGTCCAATTAAATTTCCAATTTTAAATTTACACATTGTTGCAAAGTAAAATTAACAATATCCAACAATTGAAATTGAAAATTTATTTGGACACGCCCAATCGAAATTTCCTCGTAGAAAACATAGTTAAGGTAATATTTTTTCATTCAAGATATTTTTGCCGGCTCGGTGGACGAGAGCGTTAAGGCGCAGGTCTCGTCCCCTCTCGAAACCAGCGAGTCGCGGGTTCGAATCCCGCCGAAGGGCATGGATGTTTGTGTTTGTCCCTTTTCATTATCATCATTTCATCAATGCAGAAAGGAGAGAGGCCCCTACTGCATAATAGACTTGTCTCATGAACACTCGTTCACTATGAATGAGTCACGACGTTCGTTAAAACGAACTAACGACTAAGAAGAAGAAGCATGACTTTTATGTCGTTGAAGGCTAATTACATGTTTGGAGAAGTGTTCCTGATGATATTGAGGTTGAGTTGTGGATAATAGGTAGTCATAGTAGTAGGTCTTCTGAAAATAAACGGACCTTTTCTTTACACTCATTGAAATTATTTGGGGTATTCAGTGTAAAATATCGACGATACTCAATATATATGCTCAATTTTAGCAAAATTTTCCATGTAAATTGAAAGCCGTATAAGTTGACATTTATTTGAATAGACAAAAGCCATTAACTAATTCTGAATACGAATCTAGTAGCATGAATGTAATATATCACAACCTAATAAAAATTATTTAAATTAATGCGAGAGAAAATAGCATGAACAAGAAAAATCTGTAAGTCTTTCCTTCGCTATCATTATCATTCCACACTTTACGTTTTATCGTTTATTAGATTACACTACTTGGAAAAACGTCACCGGACATCTCCCTAAACAAAGTATGCAATGCTAGACGAGAAGTCGCGTGTCTAAAACCGGTATAAGTGCTTAGTACACAGTCCTTGAAGACAGTGGAATCGTATCGTAGTGAGTACAGAATGGAATGAATAGAGTTTGAACCAGGGTTTTAATAGGGTGCCATACCATGTTGCGGTCTGTTTGTGGTTACAATTATTGAGAAATTAGGCCATCCCAATCAACAGCTAGGGATACCATATTGAGATGGAAGCGCAAGGGGGCAACTGGAAGTGGACGCCAAGTGGACGACCCAACAAATTCAATGATCATGACCGTAGAGTGCTACGAAAGGATTACCATTCGCTAGCTGACTCATTGAATTCAGAGTTCCAAGAATCGACTGGAACACAAATTATGAGGCTTACAATCGTTTACAATCCCCTCATTACCCAGGCGTTGAGTTCTGTGGTGCAACGAACGGACGCAGCTGGACTGGAGGCCTGAAATCTGTATGGAGTAATGAATCATTCTATACCCTTTTCCGGTCAGATGGATGCCTATAGAACGACCACGGCGCAGAACCGTATCTGTCAAATTCCTGAACCACAACTAGCTGACGTGCCATGTACAATTAATCCAGACAGGTATATATATACATTCTGTGAAAGAAATGAATCCTACCTTGTGGAGTTTTTATGGAACGGACCCATGTTTCAGCAGCACAAGGCCCAACGCACTACACACCCCAACATGAATCCTATTGAAAATCTTTGAGATGAACTATAGCGTCGATTGACTTCCAGGGATGTACATACTGCAACAATTCAGGAACTCATTACATTTCTGAGAGGGATTGGTCCAATATTCCGGCCAACTGAAATCATAACTTGTAGCAATTACACCCCTTTGAAATACTGCAGTCATTGCAGCAAAACGTGGTCCTTCATCGCATTAAAATTTACAAAATATGTATTGGTTGCAAACCTAGAATATCCGGTGACCTTTTTCAAATACTGTACTGTATAATACGGAATGCTTCCATTGCAGCAAAACTCGTATTTTAAACTTATGGGGATTGCATAGATGGTATTTAGTTCTGTTAATTTTGTGACTTACACTCTGTTTTCTAAATTAGCTAAGAAATACACTCACTCACCAAAATTCATGGCACACCCCTCCAATCAGGTTCGCTGTCCGTAATGAGGCAGATCCGGCTGCTTCCATTCTCGCTGCAGGTGCACAGGACTCCTTCTTACCACACAATCATTGTAAGCAAAACTAGCTGCAGAAATGGCAGCATGCGTATTTGAATGGGGGATGATTGTTGCTGTCAGACGGATGGGTACCTCAATATAAGATGTAGCCAACACCCTGCAATTTTCCCGCATAACCGTTGCAAGGGCCTATCGAGAGTACATCTAAAGAGGGGTTACAACCCATGTCGGACAGCGAACGGGCCGCCCACGCCTCATTGATGCCAGAGGTGTGCGCCGGGTCACCCGACTTGCAACTGCTGACCAAAGGGCGACAGCGGGACCAAATCACCATGCGGTACAACCAGGGACGTCCAATTTGGCGAAAATTTGGCGAACATTGGCAGTTGCAGGCTTTGGGAGCAGGAGGCGACGACGGGTGCCACTCTTGACAGCTGCACATAGTCAGCAACGCCTAGCCTGGGCCAACCAACATGGACATTCGACCGCTGAGGACTGGCGAAGGCTAGGCGTTGGTCGTGTCTGTGTCCGTGTCTGGCGCAGCTAGACGTTGATCGTGTCCGTGTCCGTGTCTGGCGCAGCTAGCCGTTGGTCGTGTCCGTGT
>JAHWFO010055510.1:1476572-1546088 GCA_023313115.1 Rhysida immarginata | reverse complement strand
TGGCCAGGCCACACGAAGCCATGGACCCCGCTTCTCAGGTTGGGACCACTCAGGCAGGTGGAGGTTCCATACTGGTCTGGGATGTTTTCTCGTGGCATGCAATGAGTCCGTTGGTGCATCTGACATCCACTCTACGTGCTATCCTACGTCGATCTGATTGGGGACCACCTGCACCTGTTTTTACCCCGCGGGCGGTGGTATCTGCCAGCAAGAAAATGCGCCTCCACACACGGTCCTTGTGACACGGAGGAACATGCTACCGACTTCACGACAATGATTTGCCCTTCAAGTTCCCCAGATTGCAATCCCATTGAACATTTCTGGAACGTCATCGAACGATCTGTCCGGTCGTCACCAAAACAACTGGTCAATGCAGTATCGTTATGGAGTGCAGTGGAGGCGGTATGGCTTGCAGTGATAGTGGATGTGTTCCGGGGACTGGTAGACTCTCTTCCACGACGGCTCGCTGCCGTTATCCGGGCCAGAGGGGGCCCAACACGTCATCAGGCAGGTGTGCCATGACTTTTGGTGAGTGAGTGTATATGCGTTTTTCGCTTTATGTTATTTGATATGCGGCTAATCGTAACTTGAAGTAAAAGGAGATTCCAGATAGTTAATCCAGATAATTTAGGTTGATTAAAACGTATGGAGTTACTGTTGTAGAGGGTGGATACAAAAATAAGCCCCCCCTTTTTATTTTCGTAACTGAAGCAGATATGTTAATTTTGATGAATGCAATGAATAGGAAGTTGTGGGTGAACTATCCCATGGTGTACTTTTCATCATCCCAAATATGCAAATTATGATTCATTCAAATCCTGTCTTAAAATCCGTAACAAATACACGAATAATTCAAATTGAAGACTTGTTCAGGATGGAATTCTGAACAAAAAAAAAAAAATTCCAAAATCCGATGAACGAATCACCAAAATTCGCATGTTGAATTTATTAGTTATTTCTTTTGCACTCCACAAAGACATTTGAATGTTCAACATGCAAATCAAGAAATGACCAAAAATTACCATAATAACATTCATTTTATGAGGAAAGGCAAATAAAAGGCATGTTCCTGGAACAGAAGACAGAACAATTCCAGGACGGCAAGCTACACTGTTCCTAAAATGGTCAACATGATCTTCTGCTTTGGATTGTTGGTGATCTGTTCATCGGATTTTGGAATTTTTTTTTGTTTTGTTCGGAATTCCATGCTGAACAAGTCTTCAAATGGAATTTTTCGTGTATTTGTTACGGTTTTTAGGATAGGATTTGACTGTGTCCTAATTTGCATATTTGGTAAGATAAAAAGTGCACCATGGGATAGGTCACCCATAACTTCCTATTCATTGGATTAATCAAAATTGACATATCTGTTTAGGTTAAGAAAATAAAAAAGGAGGGGGGGGGGGCTCATTTTTGTATCCGCTCTGTATACTTGTAAATTTTATTATTATTATTATTATTATTATTATTATTATTTATTGAAGCCTTCCGATGGAAGAAGAAAATTACATGGATCACAGGAGTGTGTCATCAGACTTACTCTTGATCCAGCAGTTAACAATTAATATAAACAAAACAACTCAATACACGATAAGTGACAGTTTCTTAATCGATGTCATATAAAGAATTACTCATAGTTAAAGGTATCATAATTGCTCAGTATATAAGTTTTTAACAGATTATTAAAGTGAGTACAATTATTTATACATTTAAATTTAGCACAATCAAATATATGTAGACGTACTTCATATGTTAACTTATTCCATATTCCGATTTTCATACAATTCTTCGATTAGTTCAATGTCAGTATTCATGGTGTTAATGTCATTATTAATATTATACTCATCACTTATAATATATAGAAAATTATCATCTACATAGGTTAATAACTTGCTATGTAAAGGTAACTTGAACAGTGATGGAGAGAAGATGGCATAGAACATGCTTGAAAATCCGGAACCCTGCACCACCCCATTATCGGAAGGATGATCTTGAATGGAGTCGTTGTTGATTTTGTCCACTATACAAAAGGTCCGATTGTGATGATGGTACCACTTTATTTTTATTTACTTAGCAAACCATATATTTCTAAAATATTCCGAATTTGGATTAATTACCCAGTGAATCATACTAAATAATAAATATTTTTTTAAAAGATTTATAATTATCTTACTTTTAGAAAGTTTGCGCTGTTGTATGCAAACTGGATCATTTTTCCTTTTCGACTTGATGTGAGGCGATTTTCACAAATTCTAATAAACTGTGGTATTGTGTTCCCTTGTTTGTAGGAAATCCACGATTTTATTCTCGCTGTGACTTAAGAAAATCATAGCAGAGAGAGAGAGAGAAGGGTTAGAAAACAAGGGGCCTTGTTGGATGCCCCTGTTGCGATGGAGCCATCGGCGGTGTAATCCCGTAGCCGCAGGAGGGTTTCAGTTCCCCGGGGGCTTTAGGGATTAGGAGCCGACGAGGAGTTTTCGTTCCCCGGATACTCTTCAAGTTCTCCGGGCGTGTGTTAATTTCGTCGGTCGGACTCGTTCTTTAGCCGCTGATGGTCATTCAACGGCAGGGACGATATAAACAACACGGGCTTTCCATTTTATTTCGCCATTCAACCTAATGAGACAGAAAGCTAGAACGAAAGCCTTTAGCTCTCACCTTTATGAACTTCTCTTTAAGGACTTTTCTCATTGTTTTTCGCTTTGTAATACATATACCTCTTAGTAGTGAATTACTTGTAAAGCATTTTGCTTATTGCTTTTTTTATTGTATTTTATTTTTTTTATTTTACCAAATGAGTAAAAGAGAATTGAAGTTTCTCAAATTTTTTAAGTTATTAATAAGTTGCATTCAAAACTTTGCTATAGCCTATAGGTAATTTGTTAGATTTTGGAGGCATCACTTCCAGGTCGTTTACGCCTTTGATTAATATCTAACACATATACAAACGAACATCATCTAATAACAAATACAAACATCTGTGCTCATCGAGGGATCCGCGACCAAAGAAACTCGGGAATTCTACATCCTAACTCTCTCGCCCGGCTGTACAATCTTTTTTATACTGTATCTAATCAACCCTAAACCGGAATAAAAACACCCTCATGGCATTACATAAGTCAAACTGGAAAAATTATTACTTTTTTTTTTAATGCGCTACCGCTTTTGTCCTATGTGCTCTTTTCAACTGTAAAAAATGAAGCTGTAAGTTTAAAGATGCCAAAGTATGTTTCTCCTTTTGTTCTTTTTTGAGCGGATATGTTACTTTTATAGAAAGATTAAATCAAGAGCTCAATTTACATTAATTACGGAAGAAATATGTATCACAGCGACAACTTAAGAGAAAGTATGAAGTGTTGAATATGAAACTTAAAATTAATGACGTGTTGGCAGTTTTCTTGATCCATTGAAAACTATAAACTCGACAGCAGTACCTTTCAAAATTAATCCGATATCGATCTGGTAATTGATGAAGTGACAACTTGACTGATAACTCTGGCAGTAATCGTTAGTTCAAACTTAATGGAAACAAGACAATATTGCATTTGAATCAGACTTTATACGAGGCCTTCTTGAAGACTTCCTATTATTATTAGATAACTCCAATATTTTCCTGTCTTTGCTCGTCATCCTTGAGATTTCCGTGCACCAAATTATTTTACCTGGGAATTGTTTCTTTTTATGACAAAAAACTTCTCTTGAGACATGCAGCTCCAAATTTCGGTTGAGTTCTCTTCCAATTTATGTCTAATCGTTTTGATCATACCATTTCATCATTTAAATAGATCGAATTCTTAATGAAAGTTATGAAAAAATGAAAGAAAATATTCCGCCATCTAGATTCAAACCAAGAACCTACGAAAATGCCTCTGTCATAGCCGAGGCATTACAGAAAACCTATCCATTTCGCCTTACATCATGGTCCAAAAGAAGAATAAAACGGCCACATCAAAGGTCTTGGTGCTGTAATCCGACTATTTGCATTTAACATTTGTTTTGTTCTTATTAAATTATCATGTTTATTACTTTTTAAAAAGGAGAATTTTTTCCTTTTCAAAAGGGACTAAACCACTTTACTCGACTGTTATTATTGTTATTATTTTTCAAGAGGATGAGTCGGTTAGCTGCGCCACTGCGGAAATTTTTTTGGTGCCACTTTTGACGCAATAAAATGAGCAAATGGATAGGCTTACTCTAATCCTTCTAAGCTATGCCTCCACTTAAAGACTACAAGGTAGTCAAAATAGAACCCCAATGATAGCGCAGGCACCCGTGCTCGCAGATAAGGAGTTTCAGTGCACTAACCTTCAAATAAACAGAATGAAAATAGTTCAGAATTTTTTCATAACATTTATGTAATTCTTTCACTTTTTATAGGATGTGCGTATTGTTATATGCTGAAAAGCATATATTGGTTTCGCTCTGTTTGTGTGTGTGTGTCTGTCTGTCTGTCTGTCTGTCTGTCTGTCTGTCCGTCCGTCCGTCTGTATGTCCGACGATTTCTCGAGAATGCTTTAACTTTTTTAAGTTCTTTTTTCGCTGTTCGATAGAGACCCTTCCTGAGCTCACCTGATTAGTTTGTCGTCGAAATCGGTCTAACAGTCACGTGACTATTGAGACCCAAACCTCCCCATTAAATTTTTTTATTGGCAACATAAGGCATGTAATATGTCATTCGAACGGGAATGACGAGCACAAGACGAATATGACATTCTTTTCGATTTTCGAAATGCTACGTCCGAGAAAATGACCCCCAAAAAGTACTTCAATGACCCCTTATTACGAGCTTTAGCTAAAGCTATATATAAGAATACAAGCATGATCAGTACCTTTATGTGCCTGGCCAGCCATCGTTTGCACGAAAACGTGAAAATGGAAGAACTTAACAGCGATATATCAACTTTTGATGAGCTCTCGTGGACCCCTTCAAGCACGTGCACTAATGTTAAGAATATGAACTTAGGGTATGTAATATATCAATCGAATCCTACCGACGAGTCATAAGTGAATATAGTGTTACTTTTTGTTTATCATTTAAGCATTGTTGATGGCAGCCTGGAGCACTTGCCCGTTATGAAGCTTTCTTGATGCACGTGCTCATTTCATTTTAAAATTCAGTGCTGTTAGGCCTATTGTTAAATGTGTTAATTAATGTTAGGGCGATGGTTAAAAATGGCTAATTAATGTTAGGCTTATAGTTAAAAATGGCTAATTAAAGTTAGGCCTATTGTAAAAAATGGATAATTTATGTTAGGCCTAGAGTTAAAATGACTAAATAATGTTAGGCCTATAGTTCAAAATGGCTAATTGATCTTAGGCCTATTGTTAAAAATGGCTAATTAATCTTAGGCCTATTGTTAAAAATGGCTAATTTATGTTAGGCCTACAGTTAAAATGACTAATTAATGTTAGGCCTATAGTTAAAATGACTAAATAATGTTAGGCCTGTTGTTAAAAATGGCTAATTAATATTAGGCTTATAGTTAAAAATGGCTAATTAATGTTAGGCCTATTGTTAAAAATGGCTAATTAATGTTAGGCCTATTGTTAAAAATGGATAATTTATGTTAGGCCTAGAGTTAAAATGACTAAATAATGTTAAGCCTATTGTTAAAATGGCTAATTGAAGTTAGGCCTATATTTTAAAATGACGTGAATGCATATAGAATCAAAGGTATTTCCACTGTTTATTTAAACCAAGTGCAAGTAAAGGTGAGATATTAAAATTACATCTGCGTCAGAGCTAAAGCTCCTTGGAATGCTTAAAAGATTTTTCCCGGCAATGTTTTGAAACAATGGTTTTTCTCTCCTGACGTTTATGATAACTTTGATCTAGCAGGGGAAAGAACATAGGCCCAGTAGTTTAAAACATTTAGACGTGCGAGGATTTCATTCTTATTTCGCGCGCGTTTGGAAAGATTTGTGTGAGCGCTGCAATCGAATACGTAAATTTACATGCAGTTTTCGCCATTGCTGTATATAAAAATATTACAGTAATATTAAACAACAAATTTTTATATTCTACTTTTCAGCATATTTGAAAATCGTTTTACGAGTTATATTCTTGTTGATTCTCACATTCCCCAGACTTCAATCCAACTGAAAATATCTGGGAATAGCTTGCACGCAACGTTATAAAGATCATAGACTGTTTCCAACTGCTCCAGAACTGAAAAATGCAATTACAGATGGATAAGAAAGTATTTCAGTCGAATATCTTCATATCCTTCTTGAAGCCTTATATTTCGAGAATTCAGTTATCTATTTACATGTGTTTAACTATATAAATAATATTGCGAAATAAAGCCGTTTTACAACATTTAGGTCGCGGCAAACAAATGAGTTGGGTCGCCGTGTAAAAACGTTAAAAAACGCTGGAAATTCCTCCTTTCCAAATCATAAGAAAGGTGATGAACACTGATAAGAACGTTAAGTTAGTGGCCCAGTCGGTAGAGGCAACGAGCGTGATAGTGGTGATCCCTGGTTCGGATCCAAGTCGCGGAGTATTTCCTTCCATATTTTCCATTAATATCATCAAATTTTGCTTGGAGTATTAACTACAGGTTTCATTTATTAATTTCTTACGAGTTCTTAAGTTTACCCTTAAGAAAAATATTTGGGCTCTTGGATTAAATTTGCTAAAATTAAATAGATTGCAGTTAAATCAAATATTTATATATTTATATGACTGATATGATTCGTATTTTAATGGAATAGAAAAGAAACTGATTGTTTGTTTAACTCTTCGCTTGATTTTCTCGAAGAAATTTTTTTTTATCCAAAACCCGAATTATACATCAGAATCAGGAAATACCTCAGTTAATTCGATTAGCAGCTTGTACTTTGATTGTTGTTTGTTTGATTGTTGGTTGTTTCCGAATACAATGTAAACTGAAGCAATTCCGCAATGTATGGTGGTCTTTAAGAATTAATTCCGTTTTCCTCTCTATTTGTCTTTTTATTTTTTATTTTTTTTTACAGAACGTAGCAAATGAGAAATTTCGTGGCTTGTAATGAAATAAAGATAAATAAAGATAAAGAAATTTGCCTTCTTACTTTATTTCCTTTGATCAAGAATGCACACAGTTTTTCTTATTCGTAGAACCCGCTCATTTTTTACATATATATGCTTAATAATATTGTAAAAAACACAAACTTTTTAATGCACTTCAAAGTTTTCGTACATTTTCCGCCCTTAAGCAGAATTCAAGTCAGTTTTTGAAATATAATTACATGATGTGAAGCTATAAGAAAAAGACTTCCAAGAATAATATTGAAGAGGAAGGTCGAATAGTAAAAGATGTAAATGGAAAAACCTGAAGTTAATGAAGAAGATTATCCGCTTCAATTTAAATAGTGATTCCACCCACGCGTGATTGCACATGAGAGAAAAATGTATTTTTTAAATTCGGCCTTATTCGACATTATTAAGCACCGAAAGGTTTTTTATGCTTTTGGCCTTGTCCGACCGTCCGTCCGTAACTCGATTTTCTCGAAAAGTATGAAAGATTTTAAAAATCTGTTTTCACCAATCGATAGATATGGGAAATGGCACGGAGGAGTTCGAAGATGGTCGAAATCGGTACAGTGGCACGCGCTCTAATTGTACTGTTTTGATAGCCCCTAGAAATTTTCAATGCTAAGATATAGTAAGTAACATATCAAACCACTCGTAACGATGAGCCAGGAACGAATATAACGTTATTAAATACTGTTTAGCCAATTGATAAATTTAGTTCGAAGATGGTCGAAATGGTTCATTGGCACGTGTTCTTAAGTAGCCATTATTCCTTAGAAATTTTCAAAGGCTAAAGTATGACATGTAGTACATCAAAGAACTTATAACGAGGAGTCATGAATGAATATAGCGAATATTAATATGTTCGAAATGGTCGAAACTGGTTCAGTTGTACGAGAACTGGTATCATTAGAAATTTTCAATGCCAAAATATGACATGTAATAAATCAATCAATTTTTAGCAACTAGTCAAGAATAATTTCATGTATACAGGGTGTAAATGGACGACGTTTCACAAATTTAAGGATATGTGGAGGATGATGTGATGAACATATTTTATTAATAAACCGATAGTCCCAAACGAAAAGCGACGGAGCCATAGCTTGTTTGATGTCCTGGTTTGTCAAGCATTGAACCAGGCACGTTTCCTACGATGTCCCCTGTCATTGCATCTTGTAGGCCTTATGCAGACTGTCAGCTCGCAGGCTATTTTCAAATGGTACCGTCCGGATGCACAGCACATTTTCCAATCACATAATCTTGCATATCAGGTCGGTACGAAATTCCCTTTGTTAGTTTGGAACATTCCGTAAGGGTGAAGGTTTTTTTTGTGCTCTACGTTTTATGCTGTATGAGTTCAGGAATGGACTTTACTGTGAGGCAGGAAACAGCAAGAACTTTCGTACCCAATTACGTACAGAACTGTTACTGGATTGTCCCATTTCAGATCGCCACAAATTATTTCAGAGTACACTGTGATCTGCTTATTATTATTACTCCATCTTACACGATCGCACAATCTTTAGCGTATCTGCAAAGAAGTAACTTCATAGAAGGTGATAACACAGTAATTCAGACAGCCATTCCACGGCTTGACGCAAAACAGAGCATCAAACATGCTGTGGCTCCGTTGCTTTTCGTTTGGGACTATGGGTTTATTAATAAAAAATGTTCACCACATCATCCTCTACATATCCTTAAATTTGTGAAACGTCGTCCATTTACACCCTGTATAAAGTATGCAGTGATGCAAAATTGGTTCTCTTCATCCGTTAAAAAGTAGTGTCACCATTGTTGTCGCTCATTGCTCTTAGGCCTATTGATAATAATAATTATTCTCAGTAGCTAAATGCTGTTAGGCCTATGTTAATAACTGCTAATTGTTGGCAGGCCTATCGTGATCAATAGTTTATTGCTGCTTAATGCAAATTGCTGTAGGCCTAAAGTTATCAACAGGTGATTGTTATAAGGCCTACATTATCAAAATCCAATTGCTACAAATAGCAAGTATGTGTTAGGCCTAATGTTATCTGGAGCTAATTCTTATCATTAGCAAATTCCTCTTAGGCCTAATGTGTTAACAGCTAATTGTTGTCAATAATAAGTGCTTGTTAGGCCTAAATAATATAATCAACAAATAATTGTTGTTAGGCCTATAGTTATTAAAAGTTAATGACTCAAAAGCAAATTGCTATTAAGCCTAGTAATAGCGAATTGAGGTTAGGCCTAATAAATTAACATCTGTTGTCAATAGCAATTAATTCTTAGACTTAAAGTTATCAAAAGCTAATTGCCATCAAAAGCAAATTGTTGCTAAGCCTAATGTTATTGAAAGGTAATTTCTAGCAATAGCAGTATTGCAGTCAGGCCTAATAAATTAACATCCAATAATTGTCAATAGCAATTAATTCTTAGGCCTAATGGATGTTATTGTTAGGCATAACGAATGTTAACAGCTAATTGTTGTTAGGCCTACAGTTATCAAAAGCTAATGACTCAAAAGCAAATTGCTATTACGCCTAATGTTATTGAAAGGTAATTCCTAGTAATAGCGAATTGAGATTAGACTTAATAAATTAACATCTAATTGTTGTCAATAGCAATTAATTCTTAGGTCTAACTTATGTTCTCAAAAGCAAATCGTCATTAGGCCTAATGTATTAATAGCTAATTGTCAATAGCAAGTAATTGTTGGGCCTCACTAATGTTATCAACAGCTAATTGTTGTTATGCCTACAGTTATCAAAAGTTAATGACTATCAAAAGCAAATTGCTATTAGGCCTAATGTTATCGAAAGGTAATTTCTAGCCAATGATATCAACAACAATAAAGTCTGGATCAAGCCTTCTATGAGCGCGTTAACGCAGGCACATGTCTAAATAACTGCCTGGAAAATAATTGCTGCAAAAAATCTAAGTTATAATATGAACCAATATTTCTAATCACTTTGCTGCAAAATATTTGCAATTACAAATCTGAAGTAGTATTTAATTTGTTAATATGATGTATTTTAAAATTTAATATGGAAAAATTGCAAAATTATTTAAAAAATTATATTTCGACTCTTCGAACATTGTTAACGCTAGCTTGGAACATTCGCCCGTTACGAAGGCATTGTTGTTGCACGCGCACACTTCGTGAGCTTGCGCGCGTTCGTCAGTTCGCGTTCGCATCATTAGCGTGCGGTCGTTCCATTTCAAGCAAAGAAAAATGATATAGGAATACTTCCGAAAATTATGAAAAGATATTTATTCATAATTAGAAGTTGGTTCACAGTACCAATTACAAGGAAGAAAAGTGCAGAACAGAATGACAAACAATGAGTTGTGCAAACAATGAGTTGTGCGTTTTGTCGACGAATTCATAATGTGTGAAAGGAATGAACGGATAGGTAAACGGATAGGAAAAGGAAAGGATAGGTAATTTCATAATGACGAGTCACGAACGAATACAACTTAATTTTTTATTTAATATTTCTTTCATTGTTGGCGCTGATTTGAAGCACGGGGATAGGGTATTGTAAATCGTATTTCTACCAATAAGCCCGAAATTGTCCCTATCGTAGGTGGTGTAACAGTGTATGATTTTTTCCTTGTGCATGCTTTCTCTCTAGGTGTATTGATTGCACATGCCTCCGTTATGACCAGTTCCTTCATTTCAAATAAACGCAAATTACAAATTAGAAGTTTTACGGGTGGAATATACAAACAATACAGTTCTTCAATGGTTTAATATGTACACATTTAGCCTTTCGGTACTTGATTATATCTTTCATTAATGTTTATTTTGTTTGTAACCCTGGAAAAATACGAGAATTTTTCTTTCGTATAAGTATGAAAGTGAATGCTTACCTAGAATTCGAAAGTGTTAGACAAATGTTTTTAACTCCATCGATCATTGCAGTCTTCTTGACTTGAATAAGACGAAGCTAAATGATGAAATGATAGAAACTATGAAAAATCGAGTTATTTTTTGTAAAATTATTTTTTAACATAGCAGCTATATCTGATTTTTAACTGTTCATAAATTTCACCAGTGAAGGCACATTTATCATATCCAGTACTATTTTCTGTATTCCTTCGCCATAGAATGAAGTTATCTCAGAAAATAGCCAATTCTCTTTTGATTCTAGAGTCAATGGAGACGCCCATTTCTCTTCATCAGAACTCATCTCCTTCCTCTGTTTATTGCATCAGAAAAGTCAGAGCAATACCGGCCCGGTTTTTCTGATCTTCAAAACGCATTTTCGGTACCCAGCTTGAGGACTTTCAAAAATTCAATGGTCTAATACAATTTCATGTAGAATGGTCCCTGAAATCTTTGGAAAATGGAAGAAAAGCGACGACTAAACCCTCTGTCCTTGCGAAACTTAAGTCGACTGCACGCATCAAATCATCATTGATTAGAGATGCCCGCCTTATCGTGCATATTTTCCAAATCTTTATCGAGTTGTCTGAACCACTTCTCTCAACATTGCGTTTTAGAGCTCACATACATGGCAATGAATATCAGCCGGCTTCACATTTCTTGCATTCAAAAAGCGGATACAAGCTGATCTGTGATCGTCTAAAGCATTTTAAATGCACAGAACTATATATGAACACGAACTGATACTCCCGTAGTGTAAATCAATTCGCATTCTCTTAATGTTTGTAGAAA
Organism: Rhysida immarginata; assembly: GCA_023313115.1. Taxonomy (NCBI): domain Eukaryota; kingdom Metazoa; phylum Arthropoda; class Chilopoda; order Scolopendromorpha; family Scolopendridae; genus Rhysida; species Rhysida immarginata. The sequence goes on along the minus strand of JAHWFO010055510.1, from coordinate 1,534,410 downwards.
CGTTCATCGGAGATATTCGCAACGGTATTTAATTTATGACTTCTCTTTTGAGGCTCCTCTTGGAGGCAGATCAAGTTTCAAATTACAATCGATAACTGGATTAAGATGCTGCTTAAAAATTTTACTTAACATATTCTCAATAGACACTTTCAAGTCGAACTTTCATACCTGACAAGCTGGGATATTAAAAAGCAATTGGAAATAATGCTAATTTGATAATACTCCACTAAGAAATAATTCTTTCTTCTCCTCCTCGTCTTAATCACGGAATTTTAACATAACACATGATGCATCTTGTAGATTATTTCCTCCTATCATTGGTTTATTCCCCACGCCCTCAAAGATGCTAATTTTAGGTCGGATGTAAGAGTCAAATTTTCAAAACTGGCTGTTTTTAGTATTATTTCATATATTTAGGTTATCTTCGGGAATACCTAGTTAGGGCTTGAATAAAATTCTTGGGCTCTTCTTTTTTCCCTTATTGGCTCTTCTCGTACTGCTTTATAGTGCTGTGTTCTACTTAAAACATGGCGAATTGCTTTATTGAAAATACTTCGACGGAGTAACGGAAACGGTGAATATATTCCACGTTTCCATCGTGATGCACCAGATGGCAGCACGAGTGCAGCACCTTTACAAAATGTCGACAAAACAGGTAAAGAGTTTCTGTGTGTAGATGTACGTCTGTTATTGCAGTACAACGTGCAGTCAGAAGACAGTGCAGAAAAGAACCGCATGTAAACAGAGGTTTCGGCAGTTTGAGGATACTCGTTGTGTCTGTAAAATCGGAAAACAAAATAGAGATAATGAGGGACAGAGGAGCACATCTAGAACTTTTGTGGTGTGTGAGGAAAATAGTTGCTTAACATATGTGTCAAAATAGGTGCTTAACATATCTGGTGATCATGTGTCAACCAGATCTATATGTGTAATACAGTGTTTTGAAATCGAATGAATGATCTTTAGTACCCTATAATAGCCCTATATTTCCTTAGATATCTCTGCAGTTCTTAAGATTTTGTAAGGCAGGAAATCACACAAAATATTATAAAATATTAACGTCAAAAAAAACTGGATTTGCTAAACTAACTTTCGGCTTGAACATAAGCTTCTTTAATTTGTGTTTTCATACAAATTTTAGTTGACAAAACTATATCTACAAAGTTTGAAATTGAAGTGTTCTTCGCAAGACCTAAGATTTATATTTACTACAGGGTGATTCAAAAGTTACTTTGCAGTAGCTGGAAATGGTATTTAATGGAAATATTTAATGGTATTTAACCGCCACCGGTCTCACGACATCGGTTAGGACGCAGTTGCATGTTGTGAAACACTCTGTTCAATATGGCTGGTGAGATTTGCTGAACCTTGTGGCGATTTCCTCATTCAGCTCAGGCAGAGTGTACACGTTTCATGCGCTACTGCACAGTAACCTTTTCAATCACCCTGTATTAATGAATCTATTTATAATACATTTCTCATCTTTTTAATTCTTTCGCTATACCAGAAGATGTTTACACATTTCAGGATTATTTTATAAGCTAAACTAAAAATATATGCCTTTTGAGCCGTATTAATTTATGCTTTTTCAACAGGAATATTGAACTATCCGACCAATATTTCTCGAATTGCGTTTTCCTAATTTCTTCGTGATATATATAATCTTTCGGAATGTGCATAAATACTTAATACCCATAAATTAGACGATTGCAAACTAAAGCTTACTGCCTTCATTCCTATGACGATGCCGTTGCATTTTAATAATTAATGGGTTCATATTTTGTTTGAAGCTAAAGAGGAGTTAATTATTGTAATTATTAAAAATATCATGGGATTAACCTCGATAAGCCCATCGAAGCTGCATTACTTTTCGTCTGGGATTAAATGATTTACGCAAGTTATTACAGGGGATTTGATTACGAAGACTGTATTGATCGTTTGAGGGAAAAGGATTAGAAAACACTATTGTTTCATTTCCTCCCTTTTTATTAAACAGAAAATCTTTATAATTGAGGATGTTTATTGAAAAGACGTTATTTAAGCTTTAGGCTGTGTTAGATTTTCTCTGATGTATGTGCTATAGAATATAAGGAATTATGAATAAAGAGGAGATTAATTAGATTATACAAGTCTAGGAATTATGCAAAATACAGTGCCTCTCTAAATTGTATAAATTAGCTGGAATTTATGCGCCATTGACATTTTAATGATGTTAAAGTGGAAATGGTAGAATGCATATGCTTATGAAATGAGGTTTTTATCTGGAAAAGAGTAAAATGTGGTTCTAAATGTATATAGAATTATGTAAAGTAGAACGATTCTTGATTAACATAATAATGAGTTTACTTACAAAAAATTATAAATAAAGAATTTCATTTGTTAGGGACAAGAATTTTTATTTGATATTTCTGCTAAGAATATATCAAACTACATTATGTGATCAAAAGTTTAGGAACACCAGTATTTCTGCGTCGCAGGCTTCAGATAACAGGAATTAGTAAGCCGTGGCACCCCTTTTTGCTATAATGACAATTTCCGCCCTCTCAGGAAGACTTTCCACTTATTTTGGTAGTAAGAATCTGGAATTTCCCACCATTCCTGCCTCAGAGCACTGGTTAAGTTTAGCCATAGATGAAGGACGGCTCGTAATCGACATTTCAATTCATCCCACAGATGCTCAATGTGATTGGGATCGGGATTCTCTGCAGACCAATCCATTTCTGCAACCCCGTTGTCTTGAATCATAAACTTCAAGAATTGTATAAGAAAAAAAAACATTTTGAAGAGTTTTGAAATACCACATAAAAATTAACGACATTTGAATTCTTTATAGTCTACAAATTCATTTAAAGTATTAATTTTATATCATTCGTTATTTCACTTCGTACAATGATTCTAACATCTCTTCTCAGTTAGAGAAAATTTGTGTTTTCTAAAAATTACCGCCTCCGACTGAGGAAACGACACATGGAAATTCCCAAGCCAAAACAGTTTCAATGAGGAAAGATGACATTTTTGCCACCCGGGTTTCTTTTATTATATCTTAGTGAATAAATCAATACTCGCTGTTTATGATATAATATTGTGGCGGTGACTTTATTTCTCTCCCTTTGCTTTTTCCCCTTTAGAGAGAGACGAGTTTATTTCCAAGTCTAATCGCAAGTCGTTTCCGGTCGTGGCATTTTGGTGCGTTTTCTCCTCGCTCACATTATTTTTTCCGTTTTTATCTGTCAGTTGGAGCTAAAAACGGGGGCCGTCAGTGGCACTTATTGTCTCTTAATTACGCCATCAAGTTCATCACGTAGAGCGAGAGAGGCTCAGGAAGTTGCGCTTAATTTCATTGGCGCTTTCCCGGTCGACTCTCTTAAATTAAGCGTTTGACTCGACTCCCACCCAATCTTCACACCCGGTGTGAATTTAAAACTTTGTTTATCAAAATTAATATGATGAAATTGAGAAGTACCCATTTCTATGCAAACACCGCCATCTCACACGGCGCCCACCTCCTCCGCCTTGATACCGTATTAATAAACGCTTAAGGACCTATTTTCGGAAATGTCTTTTCAGGGCCGGATGATGAAACCGTGAGAAACGAGATGACAGGCAACGAGAGTAAATGGCAAAGCTTCTCCCGGGTGATGTGGGAAGGAATATGAAGCAAAAATTTACATCTATACATGTCTTAAAGCCATTTACTAGTTTTAACACCATTAGAGATATACACGTCCAACTTCCAATGAAACAGTTTTCTATGCGCATATTTTGATGTAATTACAATACTGTGAATCTTAGTAAATTTCGCAGTTCCATTGTGATATATTTGATGTGAAAACCAAATCAAACCAACTTCTCATTTCTGTTCCTTATACTTAATACTGTCATGCAGTAATTGAGATGCTGTAATTTAATGTGTCCTTTTACATTTTATTGTAACCGCCTGGTATCGTATGCGCGTCGATAGGTTAGTTCAGAGATCATCAATAAATCTAGTTTATTTATGGTCTCTGGGTTAGTTAGTAAACGTATAGGAGCGATTACTGAATGCCATTCTAGTTCATGGTTTCAAATTCCATAAAAGGTAGACAAAATGAAACAGCGAAAGCATAAAATGTCAATCTAAAACAAAAAGTAAAGAAAAATCTAAGTCATTCATCCACCAAAGACGAATATTTAGGGCTTAACTAATTTTTTACCGTTAGATACGAGGGTCATTTACAAAGTCATAGCAACTGGTTGTGATACAAACATATCATAATATACTTATGAAAACACACAATATATTTTACCAACAATATCTGTTACATTTTGTATTTGCTACTCGTCCACGTTGGAAAGCTGCTACCCACCATGAAACAGTTCTCTAGGGAGAGCACAATCTCCAACAGCCTCTACGAATTGTGCGTGACATTTCCTCGCGTTTTGACCGCAAAACACTGCGATTTTTATGTACGCAAGTTTTTCAGCTAACTCATATCCATACTTGACAAAAGTTGAAAAACCTATCGCCGATCCCTTCCTCTTCCGTCCTTAAATATGTACACCATCTAGCGACATCAATAAACATTATACGTCTCAATGTCATTCGCTGCATATCGAAAAAATGTGGATAGCGGTCTGGGATTCTGCTGAAAAAATATTTACCATGACTTACTAAGTGACCCTCGTAGCAGTTTATTCAGTATGGAGTGAATAAAGCATGTCATGATTAACTTTTAGGCTGGAAAATTGTTGTTTTGAGACAGAAAATAGGTTTACAACATTTCATTAATTTTGGGTAAATTAAAACTAAATGGAAACATGTAAAACTAAATCCAAAAGCCTGTCCAACACTTGAATATTAAAGTAATTATGATGAAAATTCTAATTAAATTGTACATCCCATGCCGGATTAAACCCGATGATTTAAACGATGTCTACAAATGATATTCAACCGCTTCATATTCTTCGAGCTCTTTAAATTTTATTAGAAGCTTTACCAAAAAGCTACTTATAAGAATGCACGCTTGGTCTGGACGTCTATCCGACCGGCCGTCCGGCGTTTGCACGATAACTTGAATACGGATTAACTTTTTCAAATTCCAATTTTCAGAAATATGACCATCATGGTCTTAGTTCGGCGGTATCAACTTTTCAGGATTTTTCGTGGACATCTTCAAGTCGAATTCACGTGCTAATATAGTGACCGTAAAGAATACCAAGATAGTGGTATGTCGTATAACAATCGATTCGTCAAAAATGAATACACCATTACTTTCTGTTAATCTTTTAAGCATTGTCGACGCACGATTGCTCAAGTGCTCATAATACATTAATAAAATCTTGCAACATTCCAACACGTTAAAGCTTATTAAATTCGAGAATTTAAAGTCCAGCTAATATTACTAATAAACAACGAAAATTCATTTAATTCTTTCCAAGTTTACGTCAATTTTTTGCTCAACGCAATGACGTTTAAGGTAGATTCCGAATCCTATTACTAACAAGCGCCACCAAAGTGAAGCCAATTGAAGCCATGAAAGTTCTGTGGAGGAGTGACCCGTGGAGTACTTGGCTGCTATGTTTTTGACGATTTTGGGCCCGAGAAATAATTAATTTAAAACCATTCTCAAAGTTGTTCCGCGTACAACTGTACAAATAGACATGAAAAAGGTTCAGAGATTACTTTCCACAAACATAAATCAAAAATACCTACCTGAAATGAAAATACGTAACTGAAAGATGATCGAAACGAAATTGAACTTGAAACCAGGATCGAAAAATTGTTTATAAAACACAAAGTTAAAAAAATGATAAATTATCACTCCGTAATCGGCGTGTAAAAGAATTATTAATAAGGCCCCCCTTATGATTAGCCTTGTGTTTTGCATCACCTTCACTCACTTTCGGCCATGACGGTTCTGGAAGGCGGAGCTTCCCAGTTGGATTCAGGTATGGTAGCAGGTTGCGGGGTCTATCTTTAATATACGCCATTGGCTCAACGCACGAGGCCAACGAGAGACAGGCCAGGACTTTCAAAGGTCACTTGATCGTCCGGGTCCAAGTAATTATCTTAGTATTCTTTACAGTGACTGTTTTAGCACGTGGATTCGACTCGTAGTGGTCCACGAAAAATCCTGAAAAGTTGACACAGCCGAGCTAAGACCTTCTGAAAATAAAATTTGAAAAAGTTAATCCGTTTTCAAGTTATCATGCAAACGGCGGACAGCAGGATAAACACACAGACCAAGCGTACATTCTTATAAGTTGCTTTTTGCTAACGCTCCGAATAAATGCTCTGCTTCATAGCTAAAGTTCCTCCTTATAATGTTTACAAGATTTTATTTAATAAGTATTTTTTTAGATTTGTCAATATTACAACAATTGTCTCTGCGGATTTTATATATATCTCGAGAATAGCTTCAGTCAGCTCTTTATCTCGAAGAAAATTGCAGCCATAGTCAGTTTTACGTCGATTATCTACACTGCTTGACAATTGCTAAGGAACAGCAACATTTTTGTCAATAAATACTGTCCTAAGAAATAAACGTTACCAAAACTTCAGTAGACGTATTATAGTGACTTTATAAACACAAAATGGCATGGAATTTGAATTAAGGAAACAAACATAATTGCAAAAGCAGAAAAGGTATCATGAAGCATCAGTGAGTGACTAAAGAAAAATGTTGGTTGTTTGTCACCGGTTTGAAATTTGAGACCGTTAATAGTGAGTATTGCCTCCTCAAACTGCAATGCATGTTTTGCATCTGTTTGGCATGCTTCCCATCAGACTGTTGAGAAGAGCAGTCGGGATATTATCCCATTCTTCCTGTAACGCAGTTGTCAGTTCCTGCAGCGTTCTGGGAGGGGGATTCCTCTGTGCCACACTTTTACCAAGAGCGTCCCATGCATGTTCTATGGGATTGAGGTCCAGGGAGTATGCGGGCCAGTGCAAATGCTTGTGTGGACGGGCATTGTCGTCCATGAACACAAAGTCTGGACCAACTGCTCCACGGAAAAGACGCACGTGATCCAGAAGAATCTCCCTGCAATACCGTGCTGCTGTAACAGACCCTCCTGCAAAGATGTGAAGGGGTGTTCTGGCATCTTGCATGAGATCCCTCCCACCACACGATGACTCCTTGACCAAAACGTTGCAGTTCCCGAACGTGATGTTGGTGATAACGAGTTCCTTTTTCGCGCCAGATCCGTTGATGCCCAGAATCACTCTGCATAGAGAACCGAGACTCGTCGGAGAACATCACCATGGACTACTCCTGATCGCCCCAAGCACGATGCTCGATACACTACTCTAATCTCTTCCATCGATAGAGCGGAGATAGTGGAATGCATTTGACAGGTTTCCGTGCATACAGCCCAACATCATTCAACCGACGGGAAATGGTTCTGGCAGAAACATGAGTGCCTGTAGCAGCGGCAAGATCTGCGGCTATCTTTGCGAGTGTCCGACTTCTTCCCCTTTTTGCCGAAAGGGCTATGCTACGGTCCTCCCGAGCGGTTGTGCTCCATCGACGACCACCCCCATGCACAGGTAAAGCGGATCCTCTGGTGGCAGAAGCAGTTTTCAAACGAGAAACAACACTCTTCACAACGCCCGTTGCTCGCGCAACTGCAGTCACACTTTGCCCTGCCTCAAACCGTCCAACAGCTCGTCCACGATCGTAATCACTCAGCGGCATTCTGCAGACGATATGTGATAGAGGCACTGAAAATTTACAGTATTGTTCGCAAAACACCTGCATGTGTATTCGGCCTAATACTCCACGACTACTGAATTTCACTGAACCACAGCTCATTAACACGTGACTTTTTTCAAATTATACAAATCGACAACAGAGTAGCAACCAATGTTTTGACGCGTACTGCATTATTTTCCAGTGCTCCTAAATAGCGGAATGCGCATGTTCCTTAGCAATTGTAAAGCAGGATAGAATAAAGGATATGAACTGATTAAAAATTTTCGCGAAGAAAATTAAAATCCTCTTTACCATGACCAATGATGTTTTTTTTAATAATTGAATAAAATCAGGTCTATTGATTTCGCGATTATAATAGATGAAGCTATGAATATTCCATCTTTTTTGATTTAATAAATTCTTTTGATTAAATAGAAAAAAATCCTTATGTTTTATGCACATAAAAACTAAAATGAATGCAAACATCTCTTTTTTTTTAAAAAAAAGCTGTTTTTATTTTTTCATATATCCCCATCGCTAGTTATGTTTTTTTATCTAATGCTGTTTTCTGAGACAACATATAAATGACTTATACAATTAAAACAATTTTAGAGTCTCGAGTCCCTAACAGAATTGTAGATACCACCTAAATTGCCCTTCAGTTGATATGTAAGAGAGGATGAATTGATGAACTTTTGAATGGATAATCGAAGCGTGAAGTGCGGAGTCTTGCACTATCGGAAGATATTATGGTTTCATGATGATTGATTAGTGTAGAGGCTAAAGTTATCGCACAGTTTGACGTTAATCTGATGGGCTTTCGTCGAACATGAGATTAGGCGTAGAGGTAGTTTGTCATTTTAGCCAAACCGTGTAGCCTAAGGTTTTCTTTCGTATATCATCAAATGGACAGTTTACGATTTGAGTGAACATCGTATTAACCCATATATGAGCGTCGTTCGAAACACTATTGAAAGCAAAATGAGGTTTTTAATGTTATGATCTGAATTAGTTCCAAACAAAATCACTGTAAAATCCTTGTAAAATCGCTTAGCCATAATACCATTTTTGTATGTTTACAACAAAAATTTTTGCGTTGCTATATCCACCCTTTAGTCGAGTTATCGATTTGATCCCAAGGCTCTGTCGAACGCATTTTAATTCGTACGAGATGAGCTGTCCCCGCCTTTAATTAACTTAAACTACAATTCAATAATTTCGATCAAGAGATCAACGACATGAAACCACCACATTCCCGCACTGCCAAAGGGGTACACAATTCAATTTGGTAACTAGGGAAGTGAAAAATGCAATTTGAAAACTGAAGTTTTTATTTTTTTTCATTCATTTTTAATTTTTTCTTTCGTTTTGCATAGATAATTTAACAATTTCGAGTTTTTTTTTAATTCCAGAACACATTTTCGGTTTAGATGAGATCGTCGAGCTAGTTTTGCTTGAATATCGGATATATAATATTATTTAGGGACTTATTATGTGGCCAATATTGGTTCAGTAATCTGTTATAAAAGCGAAAAACGTAGACTCATTCATTCATCACGAAATCTCCAGAAATATGAAACCTACAAACTTGAAATTTAGCATGTTTCTCTTGGCTTCTAGGTGCTCTCTAAGAGAGGATTTTTATTTTACGTTCTTCCTTACCATTGTATTTTATTTTTAAAATTCAATTTATCTGGAGCTGAATGGGATTTTTGCCAGCGTTAAGCAAATTGTGACGTAGTTTGGTTTGCTATAAGTTTGACATTAATGAGGTTAAACCACGGCACTCACTGACTCCCACTTTTCATGTAGGAGGGAAGCTGAAATTTAGCGTACTCATTCCTTGTAGTATACTTACAAAAGTAACGTAAGTTTCATGCAAGGGAGGAAACCGGTGTAATCAGGGCCGGATTAGTAGCCTTAGGGGCCCTAAGCACTGCACACCTTCCTCAGTATAAATCCTGTTTTTCTGAGGATTCGGGGGCCCCTATTCACATGCTTAGTCTGCTTATGTATTAATCCAACGCTGGGTGTAATCTCTAAACTGTATGTGTAATAAGGAGAGAAAGAATTGGCATACGATTTCGATTTCTGCTTTCGGTTTCCAACACAACAGATTGGCCGGCTACTCTAGTAAGAAATAATCTGTCTAGGATTAGTAATATAATAAATATTTATTTAATGCCGACACGTTTCATTGTTATCACTTCTACGGGCATAAAACTACGATCAATGGTGGAGCTGGTAAAGGGGACAAAAAAATAACGGGCCCGAGCTAACACCACCTAAAAGAAACCTAAGCCTGCGCATAGAAATGTCTTACATTTTTTTAAACGTCATAAGTAATCATCTTTAATGGTATTTCTACCAATAATAAGTTCTAAATTATGACTAGGTATGATGATGTAACAATGTATGATGTGTCCGTGCGCAGGCTTTCTTTTACGTGGTAATGCTCCGGCGCGGAAAAGTCACGTGGCCATATTAGTCCCTTCCAACAATCCAACCTTCAAACGAAAACATACTCATTAAAGAGTAAATGGAGAATGGTCTTATAAGAATTTTTACACGCCAAATCTCAGATGTTTAAATAATTGATGAAAATAGGAATAAAAATTTTACAGCCTGGATTCGAACCAGGAACCTTTAGCTCACCGTGCTGACGCGCCAACTATTTGTAAATTTCTTTGATGTGTTTGGTTAGTCATTCCATTGTTGAAAATTTTAAAACTTTAAATTTTTAAAAAATTGAAAACCTCACTTTGTTGTCAATTCATTAATAATTTAAATTTGTTTGTTGAGCATTGACAGTAACATATCAATTTTGCGGATTAATTGTGATCAAGAATTATCCGTAGAATCAAAAAATACGGATAACAATGACACAGGCTACTTATGTAATAAAAAAAATTCGCATGTTTACAAAAAACCTCACTGAAAAAATAAATAGAATAACACAAGAATTCTTTGCATTTGCGAATATAAATATTCGCTGTTCAGAGTCTTTGTTTTGTTTGTTTGTTTTTATATATGCTCATTTATGTTTCTACTCCTTATTTATCTGTCAACATGCGGCCCGAATCTACAATCCTGAAACATTGACTATAGTTCAATAGATAAGTTATAAGTACAGTGGCTAGAAGAAATAGTGTGTCCATTGCCGCTGATTTCGTGTCATCATGACTGATGACACCGCCAGATGGCACGACAATCTAATGCGCCGACAATTACTCTATAATGCATGGGATTCAATTAAACTTTAACTGCACGAACGCTTTAAAAATACTTGATTAATAAAATAAAAGAAGATTGTAAACTTGAAATAATATCCAGATAAACTAATTAAATGAATTTCAAAGCCGTATTCGTTTTATTTATTATTTAATCGAATAGCTGTTGTTATAAAAAGTTATGCGAAGAAGATAATTATATGGAAAAGTATAATGGTTTTTAAATTCAAATGTTCTTTTTATATTTTACAAATTTCATAATTTATAATTTATTACATGTTATTGTGTAAGTCTGAGCTTTAAAAGTTTACTTTTCTCACGTTTTGCAATTCTTTCTTCGTTTAGTGTTTTTACTAGAAAGTGCAAGCGCGTAAGAACGTAGAACTTGATAATGCTATTTGTTACTGCAGAGTTATATTATTATATTTTAACTTTTAATTTAGAGACACATAACGAAACCGTAAAACAAATGAAAACCATCCAAGAAATGAGAAAAATGGCTATTCGATTAAATAATAAATAAAACGAATAAGTTACTGCTTTGAAATTCTTTTAATTAGTTTATCTGGATATTATTTTAAGTTTACAATCTTATTTTATTTTATTAAACAAGTATTTTTAAAGCGTTCGTGCTGTTAAACTTTCATTGAATCCCATGCATTATAGAGTAATTGTCGGCGCATTAGATTGTCATGCCATCTGGCGGTGTCATCAGTCATCATTACAATCCCATGCCTGCATTGAGTAATCAATGGACACACTATTTCTTCTAGCCACTGTAGTTATAAGAATCGCTCCTCCTCCAAAAGATCACGTGTTCATGACAATGGCTAAGTTCGTCAGCCAATGAGCAGCTGTCTTAGCGTCATTGTACAGTTCCTGTATGTATCGTTAATATTTCATAATGTCAAAAAAAGACCTTTATAATAGCCACCAATTTAACAATAGTTCATTTAAATGCGAGGCTATATTTAATTCCGGCCGTAGCCAGTAATTGATACTTCTCGTGATTCGCCGTTAGGGCAATAATTTCATTTTATCGCACCAAGGCAAGACAACTCTTATTTTCGACATTTTTATAAAGAGTAGTCGTGTGCGAACGTAAGATCAAAAAGGTAAAATGGACATCGTGGGCAGTATTCTTAATCTGAACTTCACCTTGTGTTTTTAGACTAGGGGAAAAGTTTACCCAGGTGATATTCAAGTAGGAAGGGATTATTTAGAAAAAAGACCATGTGCCCATTGATCTTCAATAAATAGTTAACCATTAAAAAATTCAATCTCACCCTTTTTTGAACAGTTCACGTAATTCGTTGTTGGGTCAAAAAATACGAGTCCAGTTGACCAAGTGTCCGGAAATTGAGTTCCTATGTCATAGAGATAAAATCGATTCATTGACATGGAAGGAATTCTGGAAGCATTGGGGTACTTAAAGTTAATACCACTAAGAAAAACGTGGGTATTTATCTTCTATAGATTGTACATACGTAAAAAATACTGATACTATGATACCGGGTGTTTCAAAAATGACCGGTATATTTGAAAAATCAATAAAAACTAAACGGGCAGCGATAGAAATACACCGTTTGTTGCAATATGCTTGGGACAACAGTAAATTTTCAGGCAGACAAACTTTCGAAATTAGTAGTTACAATTTTTGAAACACACGGTGTATTTCTATCGCTGCCCGTTTAGTTTTTATTGATTTTTCAAATATACCGGTCATTTTTGAAACACCCGGTAAATATGTTAAGAGAAATTGCATTTTATAAGACTTCATTTGTACGTTCTTTTTTTTCTAGCTCTATTTTGTTTTGCATTTACTTCATTCAAATGGGGAATGTCTGCAAAGCAAAACTTCGAAGTTATTCGCTCACGGAGGCAAATTGTGTCGATTGAGAGAGAGAGAGAGAGAGAGAGAGAGAGACAGAGAGGATCGATTACACCCAATACGTGTAACAAAATTGATTAATTTATGCCAAAACAAAAATCTGTTTCTTTAACTATTATTTTTCTATGAATAAAATAAAATAATTTGATAAAGACATCTATTCCATGACAGAAATGCTTTAACAAAGTTTGTTATCGATCTTTTCATTGAATTTTGTGTCAGGCAATGCCCGAGACATAAACAGACACACCTTTCACCATGTGTCAATTTATACATTTATATATACAAACAAGATCTGTAATGTACATTTTCTTATCAGCTAAAGTTATCGCATTATTTTGGGAACTCATAATTTACCCTTTTATGTTTTCCGTTTAAATGGCCTAATCACATATGAAGTGAATTAGTCCGATAAAGATCTCTTTTATGTATATCCGCATGTTTATATTAAGAGAAAAAACTTGGGAGGGTGGAATTGAAGTTCTTTGCACACATACAGAAAAAAATGAAGAAATTTAAATGCATTAATACAGTGACTTTACCAACATAAATTACATTTTATTACTGTTCGCAAAGTTAGGTGTTTGCCTACGAGTCATAATGTGATCTTATTTTAAGCTTTTTTTTCCTCCTCTCATTCTCTCTCTCTCTCTCGCTTTCTTATCCCTGCGATTTTCATTATTTTTTCCAGAAAGAAGTTGGGTATGAGAGTTAATGTCTAGATGGCAAAAAATTAATTCTAAACCATGCTATTTTTATTAAGGAAAATTCATTGCGAGGAAAAGCATTATTTATTCATACGTTGGAAGTCTATTATTTTCCTTATGAAGAAGGCAAATGGAATTGCAAAATGAAAACAATTTTTTATTTAATGAAATCTATTTCTTTGAAGATTAAAAGAGTTTAGGATGAAAGGAAGCTAATTATAGAACTTATTTTCTTAAACAAAATTAAACGCATTAGAAGCATAGGCAAATCGACAAATTTATAATAAACTGAGGAGCCTCTTTTAAAAAGGCCTCCTAACCTCTCAGGATTATATTGAGTTAGAAAATCAAAACGTGAGCCACGCTCTCCCCAGAGGCTAATAAATTATTAAATATGGTGTATGTAAATAGATTACTCGAAATGGTCTCGGGCAAAATCAGTCGAATGGAAACAGACAAACATTCCGGCGTACGGTCGTTGTCACCTTTGCTCAGGTTCAAGGCCGCTGTGGGCAGTTAAGTCGATGTCGCCTTCGTTATTTGGTTCGGCTTCGTTTGTCAGCATCAGAAATAGAATGGAAAATGCAGTTTGGAGATTGGGTTTCACAAGTTGTCTGCTGTGTTCATCTATTCTTCTCTGTTATCTTTCAAATCTGTTAAAGCTTAAAGATTGTTTGATTCTGTCAGAGGAATAGCAATAAACTTTAGTGAAACTGCCATAGAAGGTCGCAAAGTAAGGCTCCTAACTCGTTAGGTTATTTTTAATGCTTTATGTTGGTAAACATGATCATTAGAGACCCAGCAACTTGTTGTGTGATCTATGATGTTTTATAGTCTTTTACTGTGACCAGTAAAAAAGAGGGAATATATCAGTTGTTAGGAGGGGATTCTGGGGGACAGCTCCATCAACTATAAAATAATTATTTTCTTTATGAAGCGCTCGCAGTTGACCCAACATAGGTTGGACTCTATTGGTTTGAATTTTTTTTTATTTTGATTCTACAAAATTAAAGGAAAAGTTAGCCTGCTATCTCGTTGCATAATGTAAGAATAACTGAAATTTATAGATGCACATCTCCACTATATTTTATGCCAATCTTGGAAAAAGCATTTGACACACCCGGGTATTTTATTCATAGATTTAATATTTCTTGGAACAGAGCCAAGAAAAGGCCCCCTTTGCTGTTTTAGACCATTGGCGCACGAAGTTCGTGTTAATATCGATCAAGGATTCTATATTTAAAACTATTAGCAATGTAAATGAAAATATTTGCATGAATATTTACGCTTGAAATTATAATTTTTCTAATTTCTTCCACCTTTTTCATACTATGTCATTAAAAAAAAATTTAGATGAAATATGAACGATGAAGCCTCCTGTGAAAAAATATTTTCCCCGTCAAAGAAATACACGAAAGGCCGTTATTCAAATATGTTATCTGATAGCGTGTTAAAAACCTATCCCGTTTTTTAAAATGATTAAAGTGATGTTGTTGTTTATTATTATGATAATAGTTTGCTAATCTGTATCTGAAAATGTATGTTTAATTTCATTTGCATGATTTATCAACCACAAAAGCTAAGTGTATTTTAGGGAATAACCTCCAGCGCGTATGCAACGATCCCAGCAATTTTTCCATTTTTGGAAGCACTCCTGGAAGTCCGAAAGCTGTTGGGTGTTCAAGACCAGTTGCGATTCCACTTAGATATCTTCAAAGGAGCCAAAATGTCGCCTTTTTATTTCAGGGAAAAGACAGAAGTCGCAGGGGGCTAGGTCAAGAGGGTAGGGAGGATGGGGAACTTTTGCAATGTTGTTTTTTGTTAGAATTTCCTTCACAACGAGCGAGGTGTGTACGGGGGCGTTGTCATGGTGGAGCAACCAGTGTTTGTGCCTGTTGACAGTCTGACCAGGTCGAATAATTTGGGAATTCGCAGAAGCACACTAACAGCAATAATTCGCCTGCTATTACGAAACTTATCAGAGCAGCAGCTGTAAGGTGCATCAGGTATCTAGCGGCAGAACCTCGTATTATTTTTGGTTTGGGCGGAATTTTCAAATTCTGGAATATTGTGGGTAGCACTTCGTATAAGAAAAAGTGTATTAAAATGTTACCAACATAAAAAGCTTCTTATATCTTGTTCCCAATCTTCATATAAAGCTCTGATTTTCCTATGTATCTGTATCAATTTCAGCTGCAGGCATATTCAAGTTTTTCTGTGGCTAATATTACTTGAAAGAATAGTTGAATTAAGTACCGTCTAAAATGTACAAAGGTTAACACATTTAGCTTATGAATAACATGTAAAAAATCTCTTAAGATTTCATTTGAAATTAGTATAAAATAGAGAGCGCGCGATTTGAATTACACGTATATCATGTTGTTACACATTAAATGACAAATTTGTATTGAAACTTCAAACATTAGTAACTTTGTGGAAACTAACTTTTAATTATCTAACCAGGAACCATTAGATGTCATCGAGGTTCTGCCGATTTCATAGAAGTCCGGTGCTGTGGACCGATGTAACTCCTCAAAGATATTTTTGACGGCTGCTTTATAGTTGAAGTGTTTTTCTTGCCAAAAATGTTTGCAATGCTTAAATAAGTAGAAGTCGATTGGCCAGATGTCTGGAGAATATCCCAGGCGAGGAGGAATCTCATAGTGCAAGTTGTGTAAATTTGAGCTGTTGTTCTTCCAGTCGACCCTACATGTTTTGTTCAGTGAGGTCATGAAGAACCCACTTATTAATTGTAGCTTTTTGATTTTACCAAGTCATTGCAAGTGGCGGAAAACTAGAGAGGATCAGTTCATTTGCTCTGACGCCTAAACTCTGTCTCATTATAAGAAAAAAGCTGTAAGGCAGTATTGGAGGGCCACATTACCATTTGTCACTCCATTCACATCAACGCGCAGCCAAATAAAAAGATAATGCTTGGATATTGGACGTGCGCAGTCGAGGGCTACTTTGCGGGGCGTTGGTGAAAAATTAGTGAAGTTGTTTTTCCACACACACTTGCAATTTTTCATATAATATGACAAGAGTGTAGTGTTCGCACTTCCTCGTTGTCGATGGCTGGTGCTAGTCCATTTTCAAGGGTTATATCGCCGGTTCGGAATGTTTGGAATCACCGCTGAAGGGTTCGTTAATTTAGGGTATTATCTCCAAATGTATTTTTGATGTTTATCGCTGTCTCTCTCTGCTGCGTTGTGATAAGTTTCAACTCAAAAAAGTATCTGTACTTGCCTTGCTTCCATTTTGAGCCTGTAGGGTCACATTAAAGGCCAGCAGCTTCCATGTTTTTAAATATGAAAATTATTTCACCCAGAAATCTGACTTTTTAATGTGAATGCGCACAGTAAGAGGTGGTTCCATTCAATATCCTTCTTACAGCATATGTCCTAATTTAAGCAAATGTACTCCTAATCAGCTATGAACAGTATAAAAAAGAACCGTACTTACCGGTGACCTGATAACAATCTGATATTTTCAGAAATATTTCCAAACGATGCGCATATCCAATCAGGCATAAAAGTTGATTGATTTCATCACAATTTGATTTATTATCCCCTACCTGGAAAACAATTATCTTTCATTATTTCACTCTTTTACCTCTTCATGAGAAATACCTTTTTTACGCATCTGATGGGATAGTGATGGAAAGCGGTGTTTTGGCTCGCTGCCAAGTAATGTTACATCTATGGAGAAAAAAGTTTTGGATTTTGCACGAGTGCCGCAAATCTCCCAAAATGGTGGAATGTGTAGTGGATAAATATGATTTGGAAGCAACCTTAAGTTAAAGACATATTTTTTAAAGCGTAAATTGAAGTATATAAAGTGGCTTTCCTTCCTGAAATAAATAAAGCAATTGGACTTTCTCAACATGTAAAAATTAATGAACTGGAGATATAAACATTATACAAAAAATTTAATAAAAGCTATAATGAAGAATAATTACTGTAGTTCCACAATCAATAACGAGAATGTCTCCTCAAAAAAATAAAAAACGGACAGGAAATAAGGAACCGTGAAAGTTGATTCTTCTATTAGAGATTCTGGGGAATATGATAGTCCAACCCATTTAATAAAAGCAAATATAAAGACGAAATAAGAAACTGGGTGTCAAAACAATATTTCTTTAAGTGAAAATTGGATTTTGGAAATACGAAATTTGTCCGTAAAATACAAACGAGAAAAATATAGATTAGTTGAACATTTCATCAGATAAAAGATGAAATGCCCTCCACCAGATCTGATCGGTATAATCTGAACCTCTTATAATTTATTGTCGATTCTTTTTTCGCTATCTCAGTATAATTTGAACCTCTTATTTTCTAGGGCTGCTATTGGTTGGTATTTGCAATTTAGCAATTTTTTTTCAATAAGGTTCATCTTTAAATTAAAGTCTTCGTGCAAAACATTTGCTACATTGTCATTAGTGTTGTTGTGGTTGTTGTTGATGAAAGCAAGTTGGAGCAACTCCGGAAGCTAAGCCTAAGAGGAAGAACCAAACTCGGAGCAAGTCCAGAAGCCAAGCCCAAAAGGATGAACTAAAATTGGACAACGCCTATGAGGCTCAAGAGAACGTAAAAGGAAAAATTAGGTCAGTGAAAAGAATTATATGTATGGACGGAGGAATTTTCTTATTATACGAGTATGATATGTAAAGGGTATCGGTAAAGTCTCTCCGCAGTGAAAAACAAAAGCAATAATCCAATAAACGGGAAAATATAGCACTTTATTTACGTTAGGAATGAACTACTGTATATAGTGGCGAGGGTACGCACTAGTTTGCAGAAGATGTTGAAAGTGCCTTCCGTCTATGCGCAGGTATAAGTACGCTCATTTTAGACTGACTTTCGATGACAATCGTCATTTTCTACTGATGAGAGACTTTAAGGACACACTGTATTTAAGATTTCTGTGGCTGTTTAATAGGTGTGAGTATGAAATATTATTATCGTGTAATGAGTATGAAATCACCCCGGTCGAAGAAAGGACGATAGGCTCCATGTACATTCGTTTGGTTCCCCATAGGCATTTTATTTTTTATGCAGAATCTATGTATGACTTTATCTGCCTTTTGCAAACTTTTATGGATAATGAATATTACTACTACTACTACTACTACCACTACTACTAGTAATAGTAAAGAAGTTTTTTGTTTTATCGTAGTTTTACTTTTTATTTTTTTTTCTTTTGGAAGGGGGGACAAAACAGATTTCAAGAGAATTGCAACTTCAGTTCGTAAACTCTTTTTTTTTTTCAATAATTTTGTGCATCTGTTGAATGCATAGAAAAAGAACGAACCTAATGTCCTTCTTGGATGGTGTAGAGTTGGCGGTGGTAGTGGTGGTGTCGGAACAATTTTCCTTGGGAAACTTTTATTCTGTTGTTGGCTCTCGAGTGACGAGACAATTGACCACAAATGCGGCGACGGAGGGCGGATGGCGGCTGCCGATTGCAGTAATCCCCTTCGCCGTAACGTCAATGGGGTTATGGCCGCAGCGGAGAGATCGAGGTGGCTGGCGGCTTCGGGGGCCCCGGTGGTTGCGGGCGGACGAGAGAGAGAGAGAGAGAGACGTTCGGTTTTGGCATCTTCCTCTCGGCGAAAGCGTAAATCGATCGAAAGGGAGACCCCACTCACTCACTCCTCTCTCCCTATCTTCGTATTTTCAGTCTCGTCTTCCTTTTTGTAGATAAGGAAAACTTTGGCGCAAGGGGAGGAACGGTGTTGTTTGCTCATTGTAAAAGCCAATGGACGCTGCGTTGTATCGGTGGAACACTCTTGAGGCTCTGGAATCCATCGTCGGACGCATCAATGAACGTGCAGCTATGTAAAATTTACGATCGATGTCACATCGAGTGATGAGTTGATCAACTGCCTGGACGGAAGTCATTTGCTTGCCAACAATTAATGTCATCCGCTTTAGATGTATTGTTTAAGGAGCCCTGGCTTTTATTCGTATAACAATACAACGACAAAGTAGAGATAATGGATTTAAAACTTCCTATCCGCATCAGGTTTTCTGTATGCCAAAATGACATTGCTCTGATTGGATTATCTTCGAGCGAGCAAAGCTGACAGCTATAACGCGAACATTGTTTCATAGTACTTGTTTCAAACAAAGCCAATATTTTCACCAGAAACATTATGGATTAAATAATTATAAACTGGATGTAATTTCTGAACTTTTTTAAAAAAGTTTGATAGAAAACAGCGAATTTTAACTCAGCAGTGAAAATATGAACAATTTTACAAAAAAAAAGGAAATTTTTTTAAATGTTATTATTTAACAGGTACAAAATGCTTCATGGCCACAAAGTCTCTTTATAATTTGATAAAATAATTGAAATGCAAATAAAAAGATAGCTCTGTAAAAATAACTCATGAGTTACTTACTCCACTACAAGGACTCAAACCCAAACTACAATGGAAACATTGGACATAAACAGTAATTTCTTTGTAGTGTGTATTTGTACAATACCACGATATGGTAACTTCACACGTCAGAGTAAATGTTCGAAATGAAACCCACTTTCGTTTACGGAAGTGGTATCCTTTCACACACTCCATGAAGGTTGCGGATGGCTTTACAGACATTTACAATACGTTTATGTAGCATTTCCACATTTGCGCTACTTGTTGCATATACGAGAGCTTTGGAGTGTTCCCAAGAAAAAACTCCCGTGGATTGAGTTCGGGCGACCTTAGAATTAGTCCACCCTTACGTATCCATTGGTCGGGGTGGATATTAATGACCGTCTCCCGAACACTGTATCTGAAATGTTCGGGGGCAACATCTTGCATAAATCACATTTTTCCTCTCACATAAAGAACACAGGTAGTTTCACACGGAATATTAAATGTTGCACGTAGGATATCAAGGCAGTTTGCATTTCATCGAAATACTCGTCCCAACATCTTTATTAAGCGAGACAAAACTTTATCAACAGTCAGCCAGTGATTATTTAGAAGCTTCACGATTTAAGTCTTTAGGAATCCAAGCTTCTTTTCTTAAAGTTCACATAGGAGTCGAAGTCTATAAGAATGATATCAGATGAATGAGATGAGAATGAAATTAGTCTAATCGTCTGTTTATCTAACCTTTAACTGTGTTATTCTATTCAAATCTTTAAGCTGCTTGCTAATGATGAACGCGATGTTGAGTTTTGAAAGCTTAGTTCATCAGGGAAATTTTTGTGACGAAAGCGAAATTTCAGGGAATTTTAGTAACTGACGAGGATTTTAACAAGAATGATTTTACCGCCAAAGCGGATAAAGGGAGCACATTTTCATGTTATGGATATATTGAATTAATCAACATTTTAAAACACTTAAGAGAAAATAAATAAATATGAAAACTAAATTGTAAATTACTATTTAAGTAAGCTAATGTATAGAGAGAATTTAAACGAATAAACTTGAAGAACTAAAAGGTAAATGGAGAGAGAGTTATTCCTCATACATTTAAAAAAATAAAAGTTCTTTAATTCGTAAGAATACTCACGTAATGTTAAACGAAGTGAGCCTCAATTACTGAAGCGTTGTGTGTAAGCATCTATTATTTTTTCATATCGTGTGCAGCTTTTAGTAAAGTTGGCTTCTCTGCATAGCGCAAATACACTCCCTATTCTTTAACATGGAGTACAAAAATAGAATTGCGATTGTAAATGTAATTATTATTGAAATGAGAAAACAAGCAAAAAGGACCTAGAAATTTATGTGCTCTTTCTAATGGTAACAATTAAAACACGAAAGTTACCAATTAATGGTACCATATCTTAGCATTGAAAGTTCTAACAATACAATATTGTACCATTAGGGCACATGCAACAAAACCAATTCCCACTATCATATTATTTTCTCGTTATCTTCACTCATGACACGTTGTTAGGAGGTGTTTGATATATTACATGCCATAACTTAGCATTGAAAGTTCCAGGGGTACCATATGGTATCATATGGCACTATTAGGGCACGTGCTACTAAAGAATAACCATTATCATTATTTACTCGTTATATTCATTCATAGCACGTTGTTACGAGTTGTTTGATATATTACATGCCATATCTTAGCATTGAAAGTTCCAATGGTTTCATAGGGCACCATTAGGGCACGTGGTACTAAACTGTTAACCATTATCATTATTTTCTCGTGATAGTCACTCATGGCACGTTGTTACGAGTCGTTTGATATATTACATGCCATACCTTAGCATTGAAAGTTCCAATGGTTTCATAGGGCACCATTAGGGCACGTGCTACTAAACCAATAACCATTATCATTGTTTGCTCGTTATATTCACTCATTACATGTTGTTACGATTGTTTGATATACTACATGCCATATCTTAGCATTGAAAGTTCCATTTGGTACCATTAAAACACGTACTACTAAACATTTCACACCAACATTATTTACGCGTTATATTCATTCATGAGACATCCTTGCACGTAGACGTGCCATTAGACCAATACCTGCTATCACTAGTTACTCTTATATATTTTTTCATGATATCTTGTGACGATTTGTTTGATATATTACATGCCATATCTGATTATAGGAAGTTTTTCAGCGGGTATCATAATGGTATCATTAAAGCACGTGCCATTATAGTACGTACTTATTCCGGCTATCTCACGTTCGTACTTGTTCGTGCTCTGTGCCATATTAATGGATTGGTGAAAACAGACTTTGAAAAAGTTAATTCGTTTTCAAGTTATTGTAATAAATACCAAGCTCCCTAGGAATAAAAAAATTCTCTTGATTTAGAAACCGAACTGCCCTTTCAATAATCGTCAAACACGTGCATCCTGCACGCGCACCATCTCATTAGCGTTTAGAGCACGCGCACAGCCGAACCCATGTATGTTCTCAATACGCGTTTTCCCGAATGCGAGGATAATTCGTGTCTTCCAGCAATTCAATACATGCACTCTTTCTATTGCAACGCAATGAATTGTGGGATTGTCTACAGACAGACAGACAGACGGACTGACGGACGGGCGGACAGCTGGACAAACCGATCACATAAGCACATTTCTATATATAGAAAATGTGCTAAAAAGGGGATTTTTAATCAAGAACTATAAATGAAAATAAACGAAATTTTATTGAATTCTTATTTTGTGAAATATTTCTGATTTAATTAATTTTGAGAACGCGTTTTTCCGTCTCTCTCTCTTTGTTGTCTAAAATCTCATATTGTTGAAACAAATTTTGACGGTCGTTTTTGTGCAACAATTTCTTATCTTCATTGTTTCCCCTCTTAGAAGAAACAGTCTTATTGGCAAAACAAACTCCGGCGTCACAAACTGCTCCACGCAAACTATACTCCATAGACATGCAAGAAAAATGAATTTATTTGAACTAGCATACCCGTGCGAGAACTTTCGCATGCGGAAATCCGATCCCCCTTTCCCAAGTGATATATTTGACCGTGTATTTTGAAACAAAAAGGTCCTCTTCTTGGCAGATTTACACATTCTACTTAAATGGAGGCAAATGCAAGTGCATTGTTGTCTTGACGAACATTATCTAAGTAATTTTTGGTTTTTTGATCATTTGTCTCAATTAAATTTTTAAGATCATCACAGACAGCTACGTCTTGCAATTTAACTTTCCCCTTGTGACAACAAATAGATAAAGACCCACTAAGAAATTCCCCAGGAAATAATTTAGCATCGCAATGAATGCAAAGGATGTTCATGGAGCCAACAGAATGCGTATCAACCTCATTATCAAAGCGCATAACAGTAACTTACAGGTAATTTTTGCTGAGCATTTTTCCTGTTTATGCCATCTCTTAACCTAGTATTGTCTGAATGTATTGGTTCATATGATGCGGCTGATGTAGATGGCTGTGTTGATGGAATGGTTGTAGGTGGTCGTGGAGTTACCGATTGTTCATTGTAAGTGCGAGTTTTCGCGTTGCCTCGCAAGTTGGCCAGCATCTGCTGTCTTTTAAATGAATCTTCATTCATTGCTGCCTGTTGTCTGCGACGTCTCTCAGTAGTAGTGGCCAAAGTTTTTCTTCGTGGACGTGTTGACAAACCTGGAAATAAAACATCACGGTTGAATGAGGGCGATTAGACGTATTTGAAAGTTGAAAATGCGTTAAAAAGGGCCCAGTAAGCATAACAACGCCAAGAACAAAACATTTAATTACTGAAAACACATACACGTATTTAAAATAAGGTCCACGGCGAAACTTGTTGCGATGTGTCTTCTAAAAGGCTGCGACGTCCACTCGCCGTCAGGCCGTAGTTAAATTCTCTTTCTTTTGACCTCATTTATTAAGATCGGTTGGGTATGAGAGCCGCAAAAGGGATCTAAATTACAAAAGTAATATAGAGCGTACCCGTGCGAAGCTTTCGCACTGCAATCTGATATTATAAAGTCTTAACTGTAGAGAATGGAATACGTGCGCTAGTCGATTGTTGGAAGAGTTATTTCATTGTTGCCCACAGAGTGAACGACAACCACAAAGTTTTCTTTAATTACGTAATTAACTGCAATTTTTAATGAAAAACGTGTTTTAACGAAATGTGAGTGTATTATGTCAGAATTAAGGGGACAGAGAGATAGAACTTAGATTTTAGTAATAGTGGATTTTAGTTCGATAAATTTTTGAAATTCGTGTAATTTACTCTTTGTTAACAACAAATCGCTCAGGCTTACTTTTTAATATGAATTTTTAATAAATTTTTACAATTCTAAAATTTTTACAGATATTGTAAATGTTTTATATATGTAAATTAGCAGAGGACCCGGCATTGCCCTGGATAATTACACCTGTAGATAAACAGAACAATCTCAAAAAGTTAAATTATAACTCCAAATTGGTTAAATAATAACTCAATCAATTCAACACAGAGCGAAGGGACTATCCATTCTACGAAAAATCTGAAAAATCCATGTTTATTTTCCTGTTAAAATTCAGGACTCGAAGTTGTTCCGCAGTGCTCAATATAGAAATTTGCATATAAATGAAATTACATGTATGACGACGCGAGCAATGCAAATCATTCGTATTCAGAATTGACCTTAAGATATTCGTTAGAAGTTATTTCGTAGAAGATGAGCTTGACGTGCTGTACGTAAAAGAGCATCTCTGTAGAGAAAGGTACAGGTGGATTACATAAGTTTAGAAAGTTTGATATAATCATCATATCTTGTACATTTCTCTTAAAGTTTACTTTCTTAAGGATTATCAATGCAACTTAAATGAAACTTGAATGAATTCTAGACCGTATCAGCTTTTACAAGATAGATCTTTTAATGAAATATATCTTTGTTGAATCACTATAGAAAAATGTTATTTAAATAATCATGTTTCAAAAGTTTAGAAAGTTTACTTCTTCTATAGATAATACATATGACAAATATAAAAAACAAAACTATTTTGATCAAAAACAATGTTTTAGTATTTTGTGGGATGTCCTTTCCTTGATTACTGCTTTTAGATGAAAGGCATCGAACTGACATAGTTTTCATACAATTCAGGCTAGTCTCTTTCCAGGTCTGTGTATAATATTTATTGTTAATTGTAGCTTTTGTTAGCTTCTTTTCCATGATGCCTTATATATTTTCGATGGGGGGCTCAAATCTGGCAAATTTGCAGGTCATTCCAACACTGTTTGGAAGCATTTCCATTAGGCATCCCATTTTCGATGTTTAATGACTCGTGAAGCAATTATTTACGTTGTTGGAATAATTTTTAAACACCAACGAGGTTATTAATTCTTTTAGGGACAACCTTTTACGAACTTATTAATTTTTATGAATGTTCCTTTAAGACCTAGTGCTGAATATATACAAGGTATTATGTTACTTTAACTACATTATAATCGTTGTCATTGTTTAACTTATAAATTAACAATTAAACTATTATGGTTACTAATGGTTAAATTATTGTTATTACTGTTTAACCATTATTAACCCATGTTAATTGTAATGGTTAATTTAACTATTATTAAGATTAAAAATTGAACGTTCGCTTATTGGCAGTATATCAAATGAATTTCGAAAATCGTGGCACTTTGCATAGTGCTGTATATGCTACAACTTATCTCTCCATTAGCGCTATACAGTGATACCCAATAAGTAAATAGACACCTTGCTCTTCGGTTATTTATTTAGTGCACAAAAACTATGTACTACACGTATTTCTTACACATGCACATCAGAACGTTGTTGCCGCACTTTTTGCTTTCTGCAGATCTAAAAAAAAAAAAAAAAAAAAAAAGAGCTATTTCTCACTTGCAGATGTTCTGCCACGTCTGAAGTCTTGCAACGGGGATTGCTCTCAACCGCTCGTTTTGCAGCCCTCAGCTGTCATGCTGTTAGTCCAGGCCAGCTTTCACGTGACTCACAGTTTCTTTTTTTTTAGTGTTTTGAACGGTGTAAAAACCTGTTGACAGTGGACAGTGGAATCTGATGTGTGCGGGAGATTTTCCTTTGGCTGACACCACCTTCTTATTGTCCAACAATATGCTTTCATTGAAAATCCCTCAATTCTGTGACACCAGGCATTCGATACATGTTTCTTCAAGATGAGAATAAGTTACTGCAAACAATACTAAATGTAAGTGCACATTCACCGTTATTTCTGTGAAAAACATGAATAAACCTGAAATGTGGGTTGTTTATTCAATTATTAGGTGTCATTGTATTTACTTATTAGGTGTCAATTCTACGATTGTTAACATAAACTTGTATATGATTGTTGATATCCGTGGCATCAGCGATAAGAATCAACCATTCAACTTTCAACTATGCCTTTATGCTTTTTTGTTTAACTATATAAATAAATAAATGATGGAAATAGTTTATCGAAGTAATTTAAAAGTGGCACTATAAGCAGCAATGTGGAAATGAAATGCATTTTAAAATGTTCAGCATTTTTTATGAAAATTTTGTATCGGGAGTACAAATATAGATCTGCATGTTTAAGAAAATCTTCTTTGTAATTCTTTTTGTAAGAAAAATATTTTTAAAAAGTTGTTGCCTCTTTTAAAGGAACAAAGAAAAGAAATATCGACGCATTTCAGTCACATAATTCAAGACGAAACTTCCGAACTGTCATTTTCTGCGTCGTTTTCAAAGAAACGTTAGTCGTTGGTGCTTCCTTCAAAGTGTTATAGACAATCAGGCTATTTCGAAATAATAGCAATTGCGGTGTAGATGGTTTTGTAAATGAATGTCGTGGCTGTTGTAGAAATAATTTAGAGTATTATCCTCCCTGCTTTGACAAAGGATAGCCTCTATCTGAAACGTCAGCTTTTTATTTATTTATTTTTTTTTTGATTTATTTATTTTATCTTGTTTTTTTATTAAATTTTTATTAATTATTGTATTCTAGGGTTCTTGTGTCTCGTCCTTCTCTCCTTACATCCTTCAATCAAACGTTATAAAGGATACTACTATACATATAAAAGCAAATATGCTTCGATTCTATTAAATATTCATACGACTTCTTATAATAAATTTAACTCTCTATAGTATAAATAAACCTATAAACCATTGTACATATTTTATTTTATTTCCTCAGTACTTTATTGCATTTAATGTCGGAATGAATGCGGCTCATGTAATAATGATCGAAAGTTAATCGATCACCTCCATTAATAAATTAAAAAGCATTACACGTAACATTAGATTATAATAAAATGTTGACAATAGAGAAAATCGTTTATCAATGATCTAGAGTAAACTCGACGATAGCAATTCCATTACGTATATCAAAATACATTTTACTGAGTTTAATTAGTTAGAACCTCTTTCTAAGAACTTTCCTTCAATAAACTATTTTGAACTTATATTTCAGTTTAGTATAAACTAGTAATGGCTTGGTTATTACTCTCCATTTCAAAACAAAGTGAATTGAGTTTGGTTTACACAGTTAAAAAATTTATGATATTAGAAATGGATAGGCTTAATTGAAAAGCTCGAATACGTTCTTGAGTTATAAATATTTGATAGTATAGATTATTTTCTCTGTGGTGTGTATCATTCTTAAGTAAATAAACATCGTTTTATAAGCGTATTGGAGAATTGATTGATGACGCTACCGTTGTTGATTGTTAACATCCTTTAAATACTGAACTACGTCGTTCGGTGTACCACTGAGAATGATTTGTCAGACAGGTGTTAAAGAAATATACTAGCTTGCACAGAGCCCGATATGAAACCGATTGAACAGCTTTGAGATGAATTGGAGCGACCTGTATGGGCTAGTTCGCCTCGGCTAACATCTGTGACTGAATGGAAAAGGTTTTTTCATCTACCAAATTCTGGTGGAAACACTCTCTCGCAGAAGAGAGTCCGTAATAAAAACAAAATGACGTTCAATACCATATTAATCTTCCTGAAATCGTGGTTGCAGTATAAAATTCTAAGTTTATTTGACAGGGATGCTCAATATTAGGTTCAGTAAGAGAAATTTAAATGATGAAGAGAAACAACGAGATGAAGTACGCGAAAAAGAAAGCAAAATGATGAAGTAGTTATATTATATTGAAAAAGACATTCGAAGTAGTTTGAGTGCTCTTAAAAGGGATTTATATCAGAAAGTATTACACCAAAATTGATAATACAATAAAACAGTTCAGAGCAATAAGAAATGGTAATAATAAAAGCAAATTTTTTTTCTCCGAAACGAAAGGCCATTGACTGAAATCCTTTTACACAAAAGGTATATTAATGTTGTAGAGTGACCTCCTAAAATATCAACCAAATCCATGATTACAAGTTCGAGGGGAAGTCAGTAAGTAAGTTACAAATGGATATAAAAATAAAACAAATAAGAGTATTGACTTGAAAACTACTTTTCTTTCTCTGCACAATCTCCCTGTTACAATGTTTTTACAAGCTCCTTTTTACCAGCAGCATAAAATTCTTTGGGCTGCTGTTTGAAGGACAGACAGTAAATAACCCTTTGTTCAGTTTGGAGCCGAACAAATGGAAGTTGCTTAGAGCAAGATAAGGGCTCTGCAGAGGATGCTCGAAAACCTCCCAGTTAAACTTCTGCAGCATTTCAGTTGTCTTGTTAGCAATATCAGGATGCGCGTACTCATGCAATAACAACACGTTTTCATCAAATGACATTATAAAATTCCATGAACATGTTACAGTAGGAGTCAGCATTTACAGTTTACTCTCGCTGCCGGAATTTAGTAAGCAATATGCCCAGAAGACTGTGAGCATCACTTTCCCGGTGTTGAAGCTGCACAGAGAGAATTCACCGCCTGTTATTCAGACAACAGCCCAAAAAATATATGCTGCTAGTTTTGAGGGGCTTGTGAAATGATGAGACAAGTTGCCTTGTTGCACAGGGAGATTATCTGGAGAAGTAAAAGTAGTTTTCAATTCAGTACTCTTATTTCTTTCATTTTTATATGTATTTATAACTTACTTACTGACTTACCCTCGTACTAAAGCTTAAATTAGTCATTCGGTCGTTATTATCTGTTGGGTTAAATTGGCTATTTTAGGCATTCTCAGTTCGTATTTCACTATTATCGCACGTATTTAAATTGCTCTGAAGTTCTAACTATATAAATAAAAGCCAGTGTATGCCTTTCTGTCTGTGTATATTCCCTATAATCTCTATAGATGCGAAAACAACGGGCGTTAAACTTAGCATGATGCTTTAATATAGTCCGGGAAGAGTTTTTTTTTTTTTTTTTACTACTTTGTCAACCACGGGTTACACGGTTTTATGAGTTAAAAACAGGGCTGTGGAACGTAACTGAAACGTAACGAAATAACGATATTAATAGCGGTATTATAATGCTTAACGTAACGAAATTTCTTAAAGCGGGATAATAACGAATACAACAAAATCTGGGATGCGGAGTGTAACGGAAACGTAACAAAATAACGATATCAGAGCTATGGAACGTAACTAAAAAGTAACGAAATAACGATATTAATAGCGGTATCATGTATAAATAACGAAATCAAGCGCGATAATAACGGAAACGTAACAAAATCTAGGCTGCGGAAAACAAGCGTAGGAAATATACAATGCATATAATCAGGAGTGTTGGGGTTCTGGAGAAGCCAATTGATAACAGGGAGGTGACTGACATTAAAATATCTTGTCATTCAAGCATGAACTCCTCCTCATACAAAAAAAATAAAATATTATTATTAAAACATTATGATAACGTTATTTTCTAAGATAGCGATATCAAGTAAAAAAAGCATAACGTAACGAACCTAATAACAAAATGTGTAATGTAACGTTATAACATTACATAAATCAATTCGTTCCATAGCCCTGCTTTAAGACGTTATGATAACGTTATTTTCTAAGATAACAATATTCAGTAACGTAACACCTAGCATAACGAAATCAAGTAATAAAAAACATAGGTAACGAAACATAATAACAAAATGCGTAACGTAACGTTATAACATAACGTAAATCAATTCGTTCCACAGCCCTGGTTAAAAACTACCCATTTTTCATGCAACAAAATATACTTAAACTTCTAACTTCAATAATAATACTATCTACAACAATATGAGATACTACAACCAACAATACACTCTTACACTAAACATTATTAAATTTAAGCAACCACATAATTTTCATCCGATTCACCTCTTCACTGGCTGTCCAAAAGCTACTGATATCTTGATTCCTCGCATTCCATACTCCGAGGACGCGGGTTCGACCCCGGCCGAGGACGACGAGGATTTTTTCAGGGGGAAAATCCTGAGATCACGCACTTCCTTCGGAAGAGAAGTAAAGCCGTTGGTCCCGTGTAGTCGTTTGCCGGCTGCACGTTAAAGAACCCTTGCGAGGCAAAATTTGCGGCCCTTATAACGCCGTCCTGAAATGACCATAGCAGTTGAAAAGGACGTTAATACCAACCAAACCATTCCATAACCTTTCAGACGAATCCAGTCTGTTATGATGCTCAAAAAAGCGCAAGATTGATCATTAAAGGTAGCGGGAGTCAATTTGGAGTTCGTGCTTTTCACGTGACAACTGTGGCATCCTCACGCGTTGGATCTCAAAACACATTTTCATCTATGCTTCTGGTTGATAAACGAAAAATATCGTCTACAAAAGCATCTTCGAGGATAACACTGCATATTAGCTTTTTAAGTGCATATCGATAATACATTCACATTTTGCATTTTCAATAATTAAGTTATTCAAAAATTTACCTTAAACAAATTTACCATCTATTTAACCAATCCGAGCTAAATAAATTACCTTAAACGAAGAATGGGGTTTTGACCGAGGTTTAATGAATTGCAGCGGGTTGCGCAGGTTTTATGAGTGAAAACTACACATTTTTTCATGCAACGGGTTTTCCTGGGAATAACCCTGAAGAAGTCATGGTGATCTGTGGGAAGTAAATCATGTACAGTCAGTCAAATTTGGCAAAAAAGTTGAACCCCCAACGAAGCCGAATATTTACTCTACTATATTTATATAGATAAAACGAAACCAACGGGATTAAAACTTCGCATGATGCTTTTAAGATGTTCTGGGAAAGGTTTTTAACTAAATTGCAATGGATTTCCGTGCCTTGCCCCGGCAAAACGAGTAAAATAACCATGCTATTTTCTCTGCAGATCTGATGACGTACGTTTTTTCTTTCGTTTGTATAACTTTTCAATTACTATTGACATTTGATTTGATGTCATGTGATATTTTTATTCCATATAAGTTTATCCGAGATTATTTTGCTTCTAAACTTGCGCATTCCTTCGAGTCATCTCGAATTTTGTTTTTATTTTTTCTGGGAATAACCATGAACAATAGGGTTCTAAACGGTTTTAATGACTAACAGTGAGTTATAAGCGAAAAGCCACATATTTTTCAAGAAATGGGCTTTGCTATACTCAATCAACCGGAGCGAAGCTATTTACTCTGTTTATAAGGTAGGTTATTACATCAAAAAGCTATCTTTAAATTCATCTTTTAGCTAATGCATAGGTCGAAGTTGAAATTTTAATGTTCGGATGACATGCTTTATCATCTTATCTTTGTGATCAGTTGTCTGTTTATACTGCATGCTGACAATGCAATTTCTGTGTATACTAGAGAAGATATATACATGGGAATATGCGATAAGTCATTGCAAAATTACGTTGCTTTCTGAGTTCAGTGTGTGATCTGTGTGTTCTCATATCGAAATTCAGATATTCTCTTCTTCCAGCAAAGGTTTTGGTTTTATAAATTTTCTGTTTTTAAATTCACATTTTTCATTTTTTTTAAAAGCACCCACGGCATAACTAGTTTCGTGTTGAATTGATTATTCTAATATTTGAAAATATGAAAGAAGTACTTAGGAAAAATATTTAAATTTGTAATTATTATGTTTTTTTTGTCTTTTTTCTCCCTCCTTTTTTCTATATGTAAATATTGTGTTGGTTATAATTAATTTCATCTGAATAGGGAAAAAGGACATTAAAAAGTAGTTGTAAAGAGATGAGGTGAAATAAAAAAACGATCAACGAGGAGAGGGAGAGATTTACGGCACCAATTGCACAGAGCAAAATGAAAGATGGCTATAGTCACGTGGTTTTTCGCGTTGCTCCAAGTGCGGAGTGTTGTCAAGAGGCTTCCACTCCGGGTCAACGGCGAACTTCATCTTATTTGACTTTGATGAGAGGGGATTTTATAGGCTTAAAGTTCCCGTGGAGAGGAGGAAGAAACAAGCAATAAGAACCAATGTCATTGCTTTCGGTTGTACATGGTTGAAGCCTTTGCCAGCAGGGGTCGCTCCGTGGGTTTCAATGGCGGTGGGAAGGGTGTGCGGGCGGAGTCGGTCGTTGCGTTGCCTTTTGTTGCTCCATTTGGTCACGCGTCGCTGCTGAAGAGAAGTAGACTAAAGACACCAGTGGAGTTAAGAGGTTTTTTTTTTTTAAAAAAAAAAAAGAGAGTGAGAGAGGAACCCCCCGAACTTCGGTTGCATTCGATAACGGGTATCGCTGCAACGTTCCTCGGGTTGTGCCTTCCAACCTCCCCCGCGCCTGTCTCTTTCTTTGCCGACCCTCCCCTCTCTCTGAATGGGATAGCTCCCTAATCAGCGGGCGTCGTTCGCCACAAACGCTAGTTTCACTGGTGCCCTTCAATGAAGTGGGACCGCCAGGCCGAACTCTTTTGCTCGTCGAGTCCCAGGACGTGATCATGTCCTGCCGACATCATCGCCCGAACGGCAGCGAGAGCAGATACAGCAGCCATCGCCGGATCCCCGGTTCAAGCCCCCGTTAGTCCCCTAGTCGAACGACGGAGACCGACGACAACGGCGACGCCGCCGCTCCGCTGCTGCTCCTGCTGCGGGAAGAGAGGAAGGCGATGGCCGCTTCAGTTATCATCCCATTTCTCATCCCTCTCTCAGGTTCTCCTTTATTGTGTTAA
Source organism: Rhysida immarginata (assembly GCA_023313115.1). NCBI lineage: Eukaryota > Metazoa > Arthropoda > Chilopoda > Scolopendromorpha > Scolopendridae > Rhysida > Rhysida immarginata. Next base: position 1,501,514 of record JAHWFO010055510.1, on the reverse strand, counting down.
GTGAAATCGGTTGTGAGATTGCATGCTTCGCTTTATTTATTTTGCTTTTTTTAAAAAATATTTTTCATTTTCCTTTGTTTATATTTTAGTTTTGCTTTTAATTTTTAAACTTCCGTTTTCTTATAAATAATTTCTACCTGAAAGTTTGTGGCTTCCCGGCTTGTCAGGTTTGCATTCCCTCGTTGCACCCATGCTATATTGCTAAGCTTTGTCCTTGCGTATTCTGTCTCATGTAAGTGTAAATATTATTACCACTTGAAATTGCTCCACTAAAACACATTTCCAAAAATAGTAGAAGAATATTTGAACTTGGATAGAATAAACGATTCGTTTTCTCTCTTTTCTATACTTGCGATGTCATCGTTCAAATATGCATCACACTTTGCTCCTACAACATCGCTATGTTTATAAGAAAGGACTGTTTTTCTCTCACTTGCATCGCCCAATGTAAAAAAAAAAAAAAAAAAAAAAAAGAAATTTGCCACGAAAGGCTTTCATTCCTACGTTCGCCGGAATTTATTTCCTTCATCATCACCGTGTTTGGAGTAATTTCGCTTTTTATTCGCTTCACGAGAATTTTAATCATCTTTTTATTGTAATTTTGAGAGGGAATTTTAGCTCGTCCTCGATGGTTTTTGATATTTCTCTATTGTTTTAGGCCTCTATTTCTTCACATCGGTTTATTCACCTCTTTTTTGGATACGTGCCGGACGGATAATCTTTGTATTCCTTCCATTTAGCACTCTTTGTCTGTGGATCAATAGTCTTAAAATCTGCCTAACCCTTCTCCGAGAGAAGCTTTCTTAAGTAAATTTTCAATTCAAGCTTACTTTTGTTAAGGCTTCAAAGTAGGTTGCTCTGAAAATATCCTCATGGATTAAACTTTATGTTTATGCCTATAATGACTTAGTCTAACTTTTTTGGTTTTAAAAAAAATTAATAATAAACATAAACTTTAGCGTCGAATGAATGATAAATAAAAATAATTTTATTGCATTAGATGTTTGAATTTTATGGTAGAAATACGAACGGAAGAAACAATAATTGAAAGGAGAAGCTAGAAGGAAGCCTCCTAAGGGTTTAGTGCAAACGCTTAGATGAATCCCAGGTTGCAGAATAACTTATTCTCGTGTGGCTCCGACTATTACTGAGTCATAACCTTCCGTCTCATGTAATTAAAATAGTTGGACAACAATGCACTTTCCAAACAAGACAATTAGCAGCAGTAGGTGGGAATTAGCACCAAGTCCCAACCCACCACCCTTAGCTCGTGATGTGCCATTAATGACGAAATTAAAACATTCGCAGCAATTAAAAGCTCTGTTGTTACAATCCATTAGAAACACCTTCGTGAACTTTGTACTAAAAATTCTATCTTCCCTCTGAAATGAAGTAGATTCCTCCTCTCCCGGAGTCGTGATATTAGCCATTTGCCTGTGCTACCTATTAAGAGTGGAGAAGGAGATGAGACATGGAGGGTTGGACTCGTGATAACGAATTTATAGCGTTTTTATTCAGTGGAATTTTCTTTTTAAAATCGACTCGATCCTAGATTGCTTGCCGGAAAACAAATATCACATAAAGGCGAAATGCTTTGTGTAGATAGGTTTGCACCGCCACCAACAACACGTCCACAAAATGAATTTTCTCTCGAGTGAAATCGGAGATTTGTCATCATTAAAGATGCTCGACGGTGAGGGGGAGAAAAGTTGCTACGGTGTTGACAGCAAACGATGGATGACGCAATTAAAGCGTTTCCATTTTCAACTGGTCAGCAAATTTCGATTGCCGCCCTCAGCGTTACAAGCTAATAATCGCCCATTCCTTCATTTCCGCACTTTTAAAGGGTTTCTCTTATTCCCTCCTCCATTTTCGGTCCCTCCTCCCCCTCCTAAAGAGTGTTGCTTCAGCACAAACACAATCCATAAATATTGCGGTGACATTTTCGATGCCTTTTAATCTCCTTATCACTCTGTCGCTCTGTTCCAAGCAGTCGTCTTTGATTTCCTCACCCACAGCTCGGTTATTGTTATTGATGTCGACGTGTAGTTACAGTTGAAATGCGTGTGCTGCGAGCTGTCATAAGAGGAAACACACTAAAGTCTTTGAAACAATCTATTAGTTTAGGAGATTTAGGTTATCCAATCTACGGCACATCTAGAAAAGTTTTAACTTGAATATTTTCATATTTAACCAATGTATCTTTATATTTAAAACATCATGGACACTTAGAATACATTAGGTATTCAGTTTTCAACTCTTCGGGAATCATGTTTGGAGTTTCTTGCTTGCGAATTCCATTTGTTGGCGTTGATTATGTAGTACACCTTAAAATTATAAAAAATAAAACCGGGATTTACTTTGTCAATATTAAAAGATAAGATATTTGAATATTGTTTTATCATGTAGACTTTGTAATATTTTACATAATATCAACCATGAGCTACTTGCTTCTTCGAGAATTTTTTGAATATAATATGGAAATCGTATTAAAGAGTACAATACGCTATTATCGCCTTTCATCTCTGTAATAAGTAAACTGAATTTCAACTTTCATAAGTTTCAAAAAAAAGTTTTTGCAACTTTTCATTTTATTAAATCTAACGATCACCTTCCAATTGGTGCGTTTGATTCGTAAATTTGAGTTTCGAGTAATGACGTTTTTTTGGCACAATTGTCATTCGTCTCCACAGAGGTTTGGTGTTAAAGGCCGATCACGTGATGGATCGAAAGGTGAGACGGCGACGCAAGTGGGACTGCCTTGCATGCACGATACAAAAATGACCTCCCCAATCCCCTTTGTATATCCTCTCCCGCTCAAGAATTGATTTAAACCCCCCAGCAGTGTACGTGCCTCTTTAACTCACCCTTGCAACTTGCACCCAAGCAGCCTGTTTTTCTTTCGCTCTTAATCCAATTAGATATGGGAGATTATGAGCGAGCTTAATCCTATTACCTATAAATTAATGAAGGCATTTTTTTTGCTCGCAAGTGAAAAGTACCGGATGTGTGCACAGCATCTTCAATGAAGAGCATCGAGCCAAGGATGTACGAGCATCTGACAACGGCGATCGTCCAAAGTCGGTGATTCATTTTCGAGGCGATGGAGAGAGAGAGTGTGTGAGAAGGAGAGCATTTGCCTTCTTCTCCTCTATCCATCTCCGCCCGCATTTGCTGCGACATCTTCGTCTTTGCTGATATTGTGTTGTGTTAAAAAAAGAAAGAAGAAGCCTCTCTGGTCGATCAGTATGTGCGCCCGTGTGTGTCTTGATCTGCTGCCAGTGCTTCTCCGAAAGGGAAAAGGAGAAAAGAAGGAAGGAAACGCAGAAGGAGAGAGAGAAAAAAAGTTTCTTCCAAGTTCAGGACTCAATTGGAATCGAACGTGACCAGCATTCACAATGGCCATGTGCTCTCATCATCTGTGCTTATGATCTGTCCGCTTTCCAATGTGTTACCGAGGAAAAATGATGTTGTCTTAGTATAAATCTATATGGGCTACCTAAAAGATAAGGTAGGAAGAAAAATAGTGAACTCAACGTGGTTCCCAGAAGTACCAACCTTTGCTCTTTTGGATACTTCGCCCTTCCTGTTCCGTGTGTCAAGTCAATAATAAAGCGGATATATTTTGATATCTTCAAAATTACCTTTCCTTTTTTATCCTTATTAGTAGTACGATTAGAAATAATTTGGTGTTTGTAGCTTTAGTCCACCTGTTGTAATGGATCTACCAACAGTAAGTGAATCCTCTACATCTAAATAATATAAGGCTTCTGGAATCATTTTATTTTTTATTTTTTATGAAGATCAAAATTTTATGGTATGTTTAAAGTATACTTACTGTTTATTGTAAAGTTTAAAGTTTAACAATTTATTTATTTGTTTTTTAAATATTTTCAAATGCAAATTATATGAAGATTCAGTTATTAAAATCACTAAAGCACTCAATGAAAGTAAGTGCGACTTACATACATAATTGGTAATAATAATAACAATGACCAGAATATGCAAATTTATAATGGATTTATTCAATTCGTAAATAACATTGTTCATTATAGAATAAATAGACCTCCTGCTTCGTTTGGTCGCTGATTTTACTGATTATAAAATTTATTATTCGGTTTGTTGTAATCATCAATACACGGGTGATTCAGAATTTATGTTACAGAAGAATATGGTAGATAGAGGGTACTAAAACACGCAATTTTTTATTAAGCAAAGTATGTCATATCTCGCACTGGTACGGCGCTATACTTGTTTCAGTGCTTTGACTGTTTGACGTTGTCTCTTGTTTTTGCGTTCGCTTCTGAAGAGCCTTATGTTTGCCATACCTGTAGATCATGTCGATGTTCTTCTTCCACAGGTTGTTGACGCTTGTAATACCATACGCACTACACATAGAATTTATGAATGGATGCGGCAGTCAATGCTTAGGTGACACCAGTGTCGTGTACAAGAACAGCGGCGTGAATTCGAAGCATTTCTGTAATGCACACACGTTATAAAGCGCCATTGTTCGTTGTTTTTCAGTGAATGCTCAGTCATCAGAGAATCAAGCCACTAACCCTTTACATCAACAGTTGCTGCAACTGAAGCAAGTGTAGCGTTATACCGGAGCGAGATAGAACACACATTGCTTAACACAAATGTTAGTTTTAGTACCCCCTATCTATCATGTTCTTTTGTAACATAAGTTCTAAATCACCCGGTGTTATTACATTTCATCCTATTCTTGGCTGCAGGGCCACAGCAATAAATAAACATCGAGGAGGGAAGTCCACTTCTATTATAGCAGTGCTTAAATTTATTGTATATAGGTAGATGAACCTTAATTTACCTATTATTTTCCGTTTTTCGGTGTATTACTTAGTCCTCCTGGCTGCGGGTGACTTCTCTTTGATGTGAATAACACGAGAGGCAGTCAAAAAGTTTCCAGAATAACGCTATAGCATTCTAATGGTAAAACATACGACAACGTTTACCTAATCTCCTTCAAAGAAGCACCCTTGCGAGCACACACTCTTGCTCTATAGAATTTGCCATTCTTGGTGGGTGGTTGAGGGATGACAGGAATGTTTTTGTTAGCGAGAAATTGCTGCCCAACAAACGATGTGTGGCTCTGTGCGTTATCGTGATGCAGAAACCACTGTCTCTGCCACTGGACGCGCCGCTTACTCCGAATCGCATCGCGTAACCTGCTGCAGGGCCGATAATGTCTCTGAAGCAGACTTTCCTAATTTACACATGAACTTGATGCACGCACGCTGTGCGACGAACGATCAACACTCACGTCTACTTCAAAAGGAACAGTAACGAAACGGCACGCTGAAACCTGTCAAGCATTATTGTGCCTGTGAGCAAAAATGCTGTTCTCCTTTCCATAAAAGTGGGATAGCTATCTTATTGTTCGTTCACCGTCTGTTCAGGAATTTCGAGAACTTTTTGACTGCCCCTCGTAATGTATATGAACTAAGATTTCACCTAATTTAGAACCACCTCAAATTGTTTTTATAAGTATTCGGAGATTTATAATGAAAATGTCAAGCTTTAACAGAAAACAAGCCAAAGCCCATTGTAATTTAAAGAAATCGATGTTAACTTTTGTGACTCCACTCCGTCCGCCTACTTAAGCAGATGATGTTGTAAGGTAGCCAAGCTTTCTTACAACCGCGTCTAATACCGTACGGGATTTGTATAGCAGTATACGGATAGAAATATGCATGCTTAGAAACAAGTAGATATACTGTATATTAAAAATAAATGTATTCAGAAATATAAAGATTTCTGCGCTTTGGAAAAACTACATGATGTTGTTGAAGATAAGAACTGAGTGAAGAATTCTGACAGAATTGAAAATACCTTTGCACAGACTGTGCTTAATATGAATGTGTTTCAAAGTTGACAGTGATTACTAAAGCAACATAAGCTTAAAGCTAAGTTTTACATTGTATCTTATATTCTGGTTTAATTCTTAGTTTTGAAAAATTTACGAGTTCACAATATAGAACATTCTAACTGCAGCCCCACAACGTAAGTACTAGTTATTAAAACGTACTCGATCCTTTGCTGTAAGTTTTGACTTGCTCTTAATCTTTACTATTACTGCTATTCCTAAGTTTTATTGAAGCGCCACGTTTTGGCCATGCGACAAAAGCCAATTTTTATTTGTTAAATGCTGAGACAAATTCGTATTATCCGTACGCTCTTTAAATTCAGTCAATAGGAATAATATCGTTGGCTCCATGTTGCAGTAATCTAAATAATAACGAGGGGAGGTTAGTATGCAACAGTAGACATTTTAATGAAATAAAATAGAAACGCGTTTTGGTAATTATCATCCTGATTTGAGACCTGTGGGAATCAGTCACGTTGTAGATGCTAGCGTGGAATTCGCCGACTCAGGATGGTCAATGACCGAAATGAGTTTCCATTTAATTTCATTAAAATCTCTACTGTTGCATAGTAATCTCTCCCCGTCATTATTTCAACCATTATGAAGTTACTCGATTTTATATTGCATCTTCGATATCTACATTGATTATTTTCTGCAAGATTGGGTTTCTCACAGAACTTCTTAATGTAGTTACAATCCTTGATCATCCGTACACCTTTATTAAGAAGTGCATCAGAACTAGGACCGCATATCGAACAGAGACTTCGCGGACACTTGTATAGCAATGCTATTTCAAACGCCTATTTATGCCCGGTGGCCGAGAGCGTTGGGGCGTATCTTTCCAGTTCTCTCAACCGTCGGGTCGCGGGTTCGTATCCCACCATGGATATGGATGTTTGTGCTTGTCCCCGGAATGCGTAACAAAAGATAACAGACTTGTTGAATTCTCTGGATTGTGTAAAGTAATATGAAAGGGCGCAAAATGACCCAACTGTTGATGCTCTTATAAACCTGATGAACTTACCAACACTTGTACCACAGTTGTAGAAAACCCGGCTACTTTTAGAACGTTTTGCATTCACACTTAAACAGTTTTCTACTTAGAGAATTCGAAAACTTGCTATCAGCTGAAGAGGAAGAGATAAAGTGCCTCCTTGATTTTGGAATGAAGACAAATTCTGCCGTCTAGAGGCTGCCATTATGCTAGACGAAGTCAGAAAATTATATTCAATTTCTCAGTTTCTGTTGTTGATCAATTACTCGTGTCTGATAAAATGTTACATAATTTTGAGAAAACTGCATTCCATGTGTGAAAGATGAAATTAGAGTTTGCTGACTCACTCTTAGAGTTTTAAACTAGTGTGAACTAGGCAAGTGTTTTAAGACTAAAGTACTCATAATGAAACTCCAAATGGCAGAACGAACACCGGCTTCGGAGGTCGGGAATTCTTCCTCTTTTAAAACCATCGATAACTGATGAGTAACTCATTATAAAATAATAAACTTCATAAAGTAATAAAGATTAAATGGAGAAAATGCTCCAACATTTGGTAAATCTTTGAGAGTAGAGCTTTTAAATATAGCTATTATTATGGACTTTTTTTTTACTCACAAGTGGGCGACAAGCAAATTTAGTCTTGATCAGTTTTTATTTTTTTATAGTTTTATCTTCTTTTTCTATCTGAAAGTGCTCATTCGACGAATTAAAAATTAGTAAAAGAAAGTTCTCCAATGCTAAAAATTCTTATTAGGACTCGAAATACCCTATCAATTATTCTCAGCATTATTGAACTTTTGTTAGAATGTTTGTATTATGAGCTTTAAAAGTTTTCAAAATATGCTTAATGGGTTATTAACAAATCCATACAATACTTACGTTTCATTACGATTGTTCTATTCTCTACGAATATGCGCTGTAACGATCCAAACAAGTACGGCTTAAAATATTGTTGGGTGTTGGTATATTGGATGTAAACAACATTCAACTTTTTTATTGATTGCAATTTCCTTAATCTCAGCTTGGAAACATTTTTCTCAACGTTTAGGTTCATCCAGGATGAGTATTTATTTGATTTTTCTTTTCATGAAATGTTTCAAGCTAACGCGTTAGCTATATTTTCTTTCGTAAAGAGGGATTAATTATAAAGTTGTTATTAAGGAAATCATATGCAAAATTTAAAAAGGTCTTACATTTTAAAAGTCCAAACAACTAGTTGACAATAGTTCGTTGTAGACAATGGTGATCCGGTTTTTCGTTTGCTCCTTTCATGTGAGTATTAACGGTTTATTAATCTTAAGGTCTGCGTGTGTTTTATAAACAGGGATTAAGAGTGAATACTTATTATCCGAATTAAAAAATTGTAATAGAAGTGATAGATTCTCTAAGACATGTTCCTATACGTTAAATTTGAAAAATACAAATATTTATAATAAGTGTTAACATGGCGTTTATATACCTTCCTAAAACTCATCCACATGACCTTTAAAGCGCGGTTGTGTAATACCGGTATAAAATATGACCTGAGCTAATGGCACTTTGTATTATACTCCACTTTGATCAGCCGGCCAGGTGGCCGAGAGGGCTATGGCGTAGGCTTTCTAGTTCTCGAGTCCACCTAGTCGTGGGTTCGAATCCCGCCGTGGGCATGGATGTTTGTGTTTGTCCCGGATTGCGTACAGATATAAATTGTGTAAAAGGCGCCAAATGACCTTAGTAGTCGACGCCAAAAATTCTAATAAACCAACCAACCAACCATTTTGATCATCGTATAATAAATTATCATTTCCATAATTATTAATTTCCCGGCCAAGCTAGTAATAAAATACTCTGTATAGTGTTCATTTGTGAAATTTTATTAAAGCCATTATATAAGTAAGAGAGCGAATTTCTTAAACATTCTTATTAAACATTCTACCTTGCGCACGTGTACGCAGATTGGATTCAGAAATCTGATTCGAGCTTGGTCTAATACAGGTGTTTCATTTGACTTAAAAGAAGCAAAGCACCTCTCTTCTGCTTCGTTTATAGTTCATACACGTTTCAGTTTTAACTCTAAAAGGAATGAACCAAAATGCTTCTTCATCGTCGAAGTGCGCTTTGGACAAGAGTTTGCACTCGTTTTAATGAATAACTTAGGGAAGTCCACCGAGAGTAAGACGGCGAGGAATTCGGTAAAATAACTTCTTTTATGGTGGAAAAAAGATAAAAAAGGAGAGTAGAAAAAAAAAAGTTGGTTCCGCAATTTCTGTTTCTTTTTCTTTCTACACACATATGTACGCACTCATAAATGCGCGCACGCGCACAACACAGATACGGAGTTTAAAGTCGAAATCAAGTTTGGAATTAATTAACGCCATTAATTAAGCCTAAAGAGTTTTGGGCCTCTGTTTTAATTATCAATAGGTCGTTATTATCAGATTACGAAAACGGTATTAAATTGAACGCGAATGGCATGCTTATATAGTTGCCGAATCAATAACCTTCGGTATTAAAACAATCGAATTTTTCACTCGGTCTAATTAACGCAGTAATTATAGCCGTGTCAATTCGCTTTGTTGGCATTTATTATCGCTATTGTTGTCGTTATTAACGTTAGTTGTTGTATTTGAAAAGGTACTTCTCTTCTTTTTAAACATTTGCCGAAACGGACTCGATCGTGTTTACGTTGCTCAAACTCGTTTGATTTGTCTTTACTCTAACTATGTTTCCAAATATGAATATACAATTTCAAGTTTTCGAGTTACAAATTTATTGTCCTTCTTTTTGGATGATGAACCTTTATTGAATGTGCTGAATAACGATTCACGTATCGTTATTGTGTTGACAATTTAGTGTTGACAATTGGCGTTATCGTGTGTGTGTCAGCTGTGGTCTTTGTCTTTTACAAATTGGACGTCTTTTTTCTTTCATGTTTCGTGAATCGATGGCTTCATTCGTTTATCACGTGAGGGACATGTTTCCTTAATGAAGTGCAAATATAACACGCGTGATGACAGCCACAACTTTTAATGGATTCGTTCTGGCGAAGAAGCTACTGCGCGTTCGCCGTTGGAAGAATATATATAAGCTTAAAGGGAAGAAAAACTAACTCAGAAACTAAATATACACGGACGAAGAAAGCGTGAAAATTAAACCCAGAACTCTATTAATGCCCGCGAAATACATCATCACACAACTGCTTGCATTATTTAATTGTGAATGGCTAAAATACCTCAAAAATTGTTCGAAAGCAATGCAAAAGTTTTACCAAGATAGTCGAATTTAAAACAAAAGGCGACATAATGTCTAAATTCCATTTAGATTCTGTAGTAGTGTTCAATTTGGCCTGTTTATTCCTTCACCCACAGATTTTTTGTTTTTCAATGAAACATTTTAAATTATTATCTGATGTCTGATAAATTTACTTGTGGCCCAAAAATATGGATACTTAAACATTGCAGCCGCTTCTCTTCACTCCAATTACTTTAGCATTGTAGTCTCTATGCGCATAACTCGGAAACGCGACGTGAGAGAAAAAATTTAACAGCAGATTCAGAATCAGCACACTTAATCCCATAAGGGAAATTCATTAAATAAGTTTTTTTAATCATTTTTCATCCATATTAACCATTTTGGATTTAAAAACATTTTTCAAAGTCTTACTCACACTACGACGATTGACCGACGTCATCTTTTTCATAAAAGCGACGAACATTGTTACGAAACGAATGTTGTGTGTTTGTGTTTTGTTTATTCTGTCTAAGATCAATTCAGACATGGTTTCCCCTCATTCAATGTTTTCTAAATTACCCGGCTATAATCCCTTTCCTGAAAGGGAGCAAATTACATAATTTTACATAGCCAAATTTCTAATAAATCAGCCAATCAGGGTATCGGGGTTAAGGTCGCTATAAGCACCGCAACTTCTAAGGGAAAAGAAGATTGGGAATTTGGAGAGGATATTAGCCGCTTTTATTGCTTATACTAAACTGATAGTAAGGAAATATAGACAGCTTAAGAGTAGAAAGTGGCTAATGTTCAAAGGGTTGTAACCATGGCGATCATCTTGAAGTAAACCCGGAGAATAAACGAAAGATAACATTGTAATCGATCGATTAGTCTCGGTTTAATCGAGGAATGGAGCAACTACTCGTCATTAAGAATTACCTGTAGCATCTATCAATATATTACAGATCAGCCGTTTCACATTTTTGAGATAATAGCCTCTTAAAACGTCCAAGCATCTTACTTTTACTAACACAGTATTGAAGAGGATCTATACTTTGTATTAGTCTCCACTGAGAAGAATTTTATTATCATATTATATGTATGCTATCTATTTTTACTTTGGCTACTTTTAATATTGTCTTCTAAAGAGGCAATATAGCATCTCATTAGACCATGATTTTTTTTTTCCGTGTTTTCTCAATGCTCGGTTTTTTCTTCGAGAAAGGGAATGCAGCTGATGATTTATTTGTTCTTCCAACTGCCCAGGAGTTTGATGCAATTTATTTTTGCTGATTAACTTTGACATTTCAGTCTTTGAGAAAATGCACACCGAAACTTAAATAAAATTACATCTTTCTCAAATCTCTAGATAAAATCTTTTCCAAGCTCCTTCAGTATAATGCAGTAAATATTTTCGCGCATATTATAATAACTTCCCGTATTATAAGATAATCAAAGCATGATAATTTGGATTTCCATATATGATTGATGCCTTAAAATATTGCTTTCTTCAATTCGCTAAGTTTCTGGTCTCATGTTTTACGTAATTGAATTCAAATGCTCCCAAAATGAAAAAAAAAAACCAGAGTCTGTCATTCTTGGATTTATGAGCCATTTCATAATCTTGAAATCTTGAATGGCAGGCGTTTTGATTTTATATTTCATTCATGATAAAACTTATGGAAAAATTAAACAATATAGATTATATTTTAATGATACTTTGGGGGATTTTTACGCTATAAAATTTAAGTCTTAGATAATTTTTATGATACTTCCCAGGATTATTTGATTTTTTGTAGATCATATAGTAGCGAAAACCATTGTCGATCCAAAAACTTTAAATACGAGCTCAACTCTCGGAAGACAATATTACAAGGTGTTTCTGAATAGTTTGCATAAATTTTCCGGATATGTTCCAGGGACCAGAACAAGCAGAAAACATTATATGGACATAGTGTCGAAAACGTTTCTTTCTAAGTTATAACGGTTTAAAGGTGTCCTTGTTTTTTTTAGAGTGGCGATGCTTTGAATTGCCCAAAGACCTCATCAGTCTTACTTCAAAACGGAACAAAAACAGCAAATGCAACGCTTGAATGGCGCAGGAAACTCAAGGCCGTCGAATTGCAAACTATCAAACGCTCAGCATTTAATCGGCGCTTATCAACAATAGGGCAATTCAAGCCGTAACAGTCAACAATGGTACTCCAAGAACGTTTAGATCTAATGTTGAAGAGAGCACAATTTTCTTCAGGCAGTTCTTTGAATTGTCGCAACTCTTCTTCTACTACAGGACGCCTTCAAACTGATGGGTATAACTTTAGAAAAAAGCGTGTTCTCCTTTTTTTTTGAATATATCCTGAAAGCTCGTCCAGACCATTCAGAAACATCTTGTATTGACAATTTCAAAATGATGAGTTTTGAAATAAGAGATTAATTAATTGTGCGATTAAGAGATGGCGTATGAAGCGGCCATAATTACAATTTTTGGCTTCTTTAAAAATAGTTCAATTGATAAAATTTAATACTGATTTTAGAACTATATTGCAATTAAAGCATAAAATAATTAATGTAAATAAGAAAAAGTATCAATATTTTCAGTATTTCATTATTAAATTTAATCTAGTTAAACGTTTCAGTTTAGAATAAATAGGAATTATTAAATATGACATCGGCCTCGGTGCCTCAGGGGTTGTGTGATCGCCTCTGATGCCCGAGGACGCGGGTTCGACCCCGGCCGAGGACGACGAGGATTTTTTCAGGGGGAAAATCCTGAGATCACGCACTTCCTTCGGAAGGGAAGTAAAGCCGTTGGTCCGGTGTAGTCGTTTACCGGCTGCACTTTAAAGAACCCTTGCGAGGCAAAATTTGCGGGCCCTATAACGCCGTCCTGAAATGACCATAGCAGTTGAAAAGGACGTTAATACCAAACAAGCCAATTAAACATGACATACAATTCAGCTACATTTTTTAGTAAACTCTAAATTTATTTGTAAAATTTAAGCAAAAGTCTTATGTATAAATATTGAATTATTTAACTTTTATAAATTATATTTTTTAAGGATAGGTCTATTGCCCAGAGCACTAAGGATAGGTCTTGTAGCTCTAGAGACCAGCAAGTCGTGGGTTCGATTACTCCTGAGGGCATGGATGTTTCTGTTTTCCCTTTACTAACAAGCTTGGAAGACCAAGCAAAGCCTCAGTAGCCTGATCTTGTGCTACTTTAAATCTCAGGTAGATCCAAGCTGTTATTTAACATCCTCGATATCGAGAAGGTAAAAGAGCAGGAATGTAAATAATACTTTAATTGAGGATTAGATTTCAATTAAATTAAATTTCAAAATGTAGTTCCCTCTTATCTTCAGAAGGTCGGAGATCATTAGTGAGATTAGAGATTACTGAACACCCAGCACGCCAAGAAAAAGACAAATGAATCAGAGCATTTGCTGATGAAGATTTCACATCATTGTGTGATGAAGCAAATACATCAGGAAAAAAACTTGTAATTGCAGCTGCAGTTATGACAGGAAACTAAAACAGATGGTAGACAAAGCTGCACATTTGGAAGGTTTGACAATTTCTGATCATTCATATGTTCAACATCAGAATATTTAGGTTATTAATTCTAAAAGATCTCAAACTGCTTTCGCTTATTTCCATCTTCCAAACTTGCAGTCTGAAGATTGAAGCACTTGAAACAAGAAGAGAACAAACGAGATTAATTAAAAGACCTGTTGGGATAGGAAGGTATTCTAATTAATCTCATTTGTTCTCTTCTTGTTTTTCAGCCAATACCGTATTACTATTCCCTATGCAAACTATATATAAATCCGTCCGTTCGTACTTCTTTCATAACTTCAGGATAATTCTCTAATATTCCTTTTGCTTTTAGAGAATTATCCTTTTTGCTTTGATAAAGGATAGTCTCTATCCGAAACGTCAGCTTTTTATTTTGATTTTGATTAATTATTTTTGTTCATTTTGTATTTTTAATTAATAATTATTATTTATTGCATTCCAGGGTTCTTGTGTCTCGTCCTTCTCTAAATATATATCCGTTAGTTGAAGAAAATGAAAACAATTGAAAAGCCTAGATCCAGAAATATCTCAGTCCAATTTTCCATTTTGCTGCTTTTGTTATTTCCCTTTTATAATTTTATTTTTATGTTGAGCCAGAACAAACTAGATTCATTATCGAGCTATATGTTATTTGAACTACGGTGTAGTGATGGTCGATACCCATAAAGTATCGGGGCACCGATACCACGTACGATACCCAAAATTCCGATACCGATACCGGAAGTGGTGGACGATGACGCTGAGGTGATCTTGACGCATGTTAGCTGCTGCTTTTCTGACCCTTCCAAAGGATGAACTCTCGTTAAATGTTTCCTCTGGTTTGTTGAGTTTCCGCTGGTTCCATGGTCTATACTGTTAAAAATGTGACCGGAAAAAACCAGGGAATTTACTTAACTTGCTGGTACTTAAAAATAAATAAATGAAATAAAAAAAAAACTAACCTGTATAACAACCAGAATTACAAGACGAGTTTCGAGTCCAAACCATAACCCTACCTATGATGAGTACAATGAGACGGTTTCGACAATCGAACAGTGTAGTGTATCGGTATTCGTGTGGAACTTGAAGCATAGCTTCCATAATCTCACCCTTCATAATCATATTCCAAGGGAAATACACTGAACTAGAAAAGAAGCCTGATGTACCCACAAAGGTCATCCAAAGTATGAAAGAAAATTGCCTCCTCGTGGTGGAGGAAAATTTGATTGACGATTGTCTGAACCAGGAGTATATTACATAGTAAGCCACAGAAAAAACGAAAGAATTTATGAAACCCAGTAATCTGGGAAGATGACATTATCAATGTCATCAAAATTGACATCAAGGATATGTCTTGGATACGATGCCTTTTTCTATGTAGAGAATGTTTTAGAATGCCAGAGACTAGATCATTATCATGATTTGCCATAATAGGCAGCACGGTTTTCATGAGCTCTTGAACATATTTCCCGACATGGGTCATATCGAAATCATTATGAATGGAGTAATTGCGAGCAATTCTCCTATCTAATTGTGCAATAGTCCTTAGGGTAATGTTTTGGAAAGTTTGGAGTTCCTTCCATTTTGTCTTGCAAATCGTAGCCCAGACGGGCATGCCATATAGCAAGATGACACGAACAATTATTTTGTATAACAGTAGTTTGTTATCAACACTGAGGGCACTGTTCGACCCAACAGAGCAATTAAGCTAAACTTTGCTTTTTTGGCCTTGTTCATCGCATAAGTCACATGCATATTCCATGACAGTTTTGAATCAATAACGACGCCAAGGTATCTATAATTATCAACCCATTCCAAGTATTTGCCATATAACTTTAAGGAGTCAAGATTTCTCTTTTCCTTCTTAAATGAGACGGTTTCGACAATCAATCGAACAGTGAAGTGTACATTTATTAGGATGGGACGAAAGCAGCGCTTTCACAAAGTTCATCCAACCAGAATAAACTCCAAATGAAATACACTGAGGTAGTCAAGAAGCCTAACCAACCCAAGCGATCTTCCATATTATACAAAAAAGAAAATAAGATTGACGATTGTCAGAAACAAAAAACAAACGAAATAAAAAACACAAGGAGAAAGAAGATTATCACATCTTCCAGTAGTCCGGGAAAGTAGTTTCGAACGAGAACTTCTTTATAAGCACAAACGGCAAGGGTGCGGCCGCATGGGATTGGTCGAAATTATAACTGGTTATCAAGCGGCCAATGAGAAGGCATACACATGAAAAGACGTTTAATAATCTGAAAGCTTTCGGATTGGTTTAATAATTTATATCTGAAAAAAGTATCGGTTTGGAATCGGTTTCGCGAAAGTATCGGTATAGCGATAATATCGGTTTTTAAAGTATCGGTATCGGTAGTATCGGTCATTGGTATCGGTATCGACCATCACTACTACGGTGTGATTCATCAAGGCATAAATACCTAAGTCTGTTTAACTTGCAGATGCTACTGTTAAATTTTCTGTCACTTTTCTTGATATAATCAATAATGGTTATCTCCTCTGTGAAAGACTCTAAAGCTGCATTTGACAAGTCTTTAAAGCCTGCAGTACCCGTTTCAGACATATTCAGTGTCCAGTTTTGTGCGAACTTTTTTCAGGTTTCAAGGACGTCATTAGATGACCTGTATGATATATGGAAAAGGCTACAGTCAGGAGTAGTATCAGACCATGATTAATATGATTAATCTGACGTCATGATGCTATTGCGTTATTTACCCGAGATAAAAACAGTTCTCTTTTATCCCATTTTTCAATACGGTCAAGCTAATGAAATTTCTAATGAATTCAAATGACCATTTTTTTCTGCATTTTTAAGAAACTTTTTGTAGTCATGACAAGAACAATGAAGAACAATACCTACCTTTTTTATGCTTTGCTTTTATCTTCACATGTTTTTTTTTTCTTATAATGTGTTCATTTTTATTTGGTAAGGAGCTAGATACTTATATGTAGGATAATAGTAATCTAACATTGATACATACATAATGCCTTACAAAAGGCTTTAGTTAGGATGCTTTAAAACGAACGTGGGACTTAAGCATTTTTTAGACAAAGTTACTCAAGTCCACGCATAATTTCGTTGTTGTTTCAGTAAATCTACAGTATTTTCAAGCAAGTAACCAAACAGGATACATAATATATGTTTAGATCAATAGCATCCCTGTGCAAAGTAACGAATTCTCCAGTTAACAAATACGACTTCTTGGTTACTTAAATATTCAGTATCAATTATTCGAAAATATCTAAATGTGACTTAGGCATTTCTGACTCTAGGCCCTTCTCTCTTTTATGAAGACAAACATTTTTGATTACTAGAATTCAATGCATATGCATATTGCAGTTAGATAATGTTTGCGCACTCTCTGAAACTTCCTTCTGGAACAGGTGGTACAAAGACAGTAACTTCAAAGTTCACCACACTATAATTGGTGGGTATTCATTTACCAATCAGCTTTTTGATTTTTAGAATTGTCAAGTGTATTTTTTCTTCAAGTTGTTCAGCTTATGTGCAGTTTTGGAAATAATAACTAATTCTTTTGTGTTCAGTTGCTACGAAATAATAGACTGTTTGTTGTTTGTTAATTTTGAAAGTTCCACATTTCTGCTTGCCATAATGGTTTCTTATCCCCAGTAAAAGGATAAACCTTATTAACGGACATGTCTTTTAAATCTGTATTTTCATCCTTATCGCTATCGATGGTTGTTAGGAAGTATTACAGAAATTTAATTTTTTAATGTATTCTTAGAATTGAGATTAAATATTGTATGATTAACAAAGTTTATGACGAAAAAAGGGATGACAATTTTATTCTTAATTCTCAGTATATATGAATGGTGAATTGTTTTTCCTTATTTCAAATTGGCAGCGATTGCATTTGAGAATCACTTAATGTTAATGGCGTGAGAAGTGCATACATTTAAAATTTTTCAGGTGCGACTTTATAAAATTGAATTCGAAACTAAAAATAAATTCCTTATACGAAATAGGTTTCATCTTCATGGACTTGAATTCGAAAAGCCATTGAAATAAACATTTAGGCTGCTCATTTAAACGGAGCTTCGACATCTGCAGAGTCGGCTAAATGCATTTGCATAATAAGATTTTGTACGTAAAAATTTTAATGATTTCCGTTCTGAGGAAATAAATATTTTACATTTTTTCAAAAATTTTTAAATTTTTATAAAGTTTAAACCATGTTTCCAAAAAAAAATTAAAAACCCGCTTGTGATTTTTAAAATAAAAATAAAAATTTTGGACACATAAAAGATGTGGACTTAAGTTTATAAACATAAACGAAACTTATCTCTCATGAGGGTCGCAAAATGGAAAAAGTTTAAAGAGGGGGTGCCACAGATTGTAGACTTTAAGGAGATTACCGCCGTAAAGGGACTCGGGGGCGAAATGTTTTTACCTTCTTAACTTGACGAAAGTAGAACGGAGTGAGTGAGGCAGAAATATTGAAATCGTGCTCGAAATCGATTTTGAGTTTTCTACATTAAGAACGAGAAAGGGCTTTAAGTGTCGGAGGGAATGTGGCTTAGTTTTGGGCATTCGGTGCATCTTGGCTGCTGAAATTGTCTACTTTGACAATGGAACTTTTATTTTATTAGCGTAAAAGATGTTCTTATTTAATTATGGAATGCGATAGAATGAACGTAAAAGTTTGGTAAGCGTTTTAGAAATTGATGTAGGAATTCATAAAATGTTATCAATTTAAGTATTTAAGTATTTCATAACTTCACGTTAAGATGTAAGTAACTTTGAATAATTAATCAAATATACTGTGCTGTTCGAACTAAAAGAGGATGCTGTGTTTTCCAAACATTTCATTTATATTATCTAAGACCTTTGATAAGGAAGGATAGTTATGCACGTTACGGTTAATAAGACTGCACACAAATGCTAATTAATACTAGGTTTGAAATTGATTTGTTTCCATGGGGAGATCTACACGAAATGAGCATTAGAAATAGCACACTTTTGGTGAACGCCTTTTCTTTATTGCCCTATCTTTCTATATATATAAAGAAGGATGTTTGTTTGTTTGTTTGTTTTTTATACAAATCTACAGTTTTATTCCGATCTTGATAAAATTTCGCATACATGACCTTCAAAGCATGAGGAAAGTCACTGTCTACCTCAGATTTCGAAAAAATAATAAAATCATGTAAACATTCCAAGGAGGAGCTTTAGCAGTGGAGCAGAAATACATTTATACATTTATTAAAAAGAAATTAACCCCTCCCCCCCGAGTAGGGGAAGGCAGGTGGCAAATCCTGCGGTCATCTATTATTACCCCTTTATCTGCACTTTTTACCTCTTTCCAAGTTTTTTAATCAAGAAAATTACCCCTTCTCAAAACCTCGTATCTTCTTTCCTTTCTCATTATTTCCGAACTTATGATATATCACATGCCATATGTTGCCGTAGTTCTAAGGATCAATTGACTGCCACCCCCGTAAATTCGATCCCACTCGAACAATTGGGCCTAAACTTCATATTAATGTAGATCTTGCCTAGAGGAATCTGGATACTGGATTTTACGCCTTCACGTATCTAAATAGCACATAGATATGTTGCCCTCTCTGAATTCCACCCCCGTAATTCCGACTCCCGTATACCAATCAAAACCAAACTAAATAGTGCAGATGGACATGCCCATAGTAAGCTGCATGCCGAATTTCAACCTTCTACCTCAAAAAAATGTAGAAATTATGAAGGGGGCGGACTGACATTATAAAACCAATAAGTAGCTCCATTCTTATCCTACTTACGAGGGTCAGTCAAATAAAAACCGGAAATATATTTTTACAGCTCCTTTATTACAGAGATAGTTGGTACACTATTTTTCAATGTATTCCCCATCTTTTCGATGCATTTTCGCCACCTAGTCGGGAAGGCCTGGATACCTCGGGAAAAAAAAATCTTCAAATAATGGAGATCTTGCTTATAGGAATCTGCATACCGAATTTCACTCCTTTATATGCATAAATACACCTAGACCTTTTGGTCCTCTCTAATTTTCACCCCCTCTAATTTTCACCCCAATTTTCATCCGATCTTAGTGGGCTAATCAAAACCAAACTAAACAGTGAAGGTGTACATGCCTATAGTAAGCTACATTCCGAATTTCAACCTTCTACCTCAAAAAATGTAGAAATGATGAAGGGTGATTCAAATCGTGTGTAAAATAAAACCAATACGTAGCTCAATTTTTCCGCTACTTAATAATAAGCTTATAGATTATGAGCACTTGAGCAATCGTGCGTCGACAAAGCGATTTCACGTACGCGCGCCGATGTCAATAATGCTTAAAAGATGAACAGAAAGTAACAATGTATTCCTTCTTGACAAATCGAATATTAGGACATTTAGCATAAAAGCTACTTATAAGATTTCGCCCTTGGTCTGTACGTTTATCCGGCCATCCGTCCGCCGTTTGCACGATAACTTGAAAACGAATTAACTTTTTCAAATTCTGTTTTCAGATACATGACCATCAAAGTCTTTGATCAGCCGTATCAACTTTTCAGAATTTTTCGTGGACCCCTTCAAGTCGAATTCACGTGCTAAAACAGTGAATGTAAAGAATTCAAAGATAATGGCATTTCATATAACAATCGATTTAACAAGAAGGAATACATTGTTACTTTCTGTTCATCTTTTAAGCATTACTGACAAAGGCGCGCGCACGTGAAATCGCTTTGTCGACGCACGATTGCTCAAGTGCTCATAATGTATAATTAAATAGCGGAAGAATGGAGCTACTTATTGATTTTATAATGTCTTAACTGTGTACCCCTTCATAATTTTTACATTTTTTGAGGTAGAAGGTTGAAATTCGGAATGTAGCTTTCTATATGTACTATTTAGTTTGGTTTTGATTGGTACACTGGGGTCGGAATTACGGGGGTGGGATTCAGGGAGGGCAACATATGTGTGCTATTTAGATACGTAAAGGCGTAAAATTCGGTATCCAGATTCCTCTAGACAAGATCTACAGTACTATGAAGTTTAGGCCCAATTGTTCCAGGGAGGTTGGATTTGCGGGGGTGGCAGTCACTTGGTCCTCAGAACTATGGCAACATATGGCATGTTATATATCATACGTTCAGAAATGATGAAAAAGGAAAGAAGATACGAGGTTTTCTACATTCTATACTACGTTCGAGAAAATCAATTTTCTTGATTAAAAAACTTGGGGAGAGGTATAAAGTGCAGACAAAGGGGCAAAAATAGATGACCGCAGGATCTACCACTTGCCTTCCCATACTCGGGGGGGGGGGTTAATTTCTTTTTAATAAATGTATAAATGTATTTCTGTTTCATTGCTAAAGCTCCTCCTTGGAATGTTTACAAGATTTTATTATATGACATGCTGTTATCTTTGTATTCTTTACACTCACTGTTTTAGCACATGAATTCGACTTGAAGGGGTCCACGAAAAATTCTGAAAAGTTGATACGGCCGAGCTAAGACTTTGATGGTCATATTTCTGAAAACAGAATTTAAAAAATTTAATCCGTTTTCAAGTTATCGTGCAAACGGCGGCCGGACGGAAGGCCGGATAAACGTACAGACCAAGGACGCATTCATATAAGTAGCTTTTATGCTAAAGCTCCTAATAATTATTGATAAAAAATCGATATTCATGGTTATGGCAGGGCATATTAATGAGAAATATCTCATGACCAACAATGCAAATAAAAGTTCGTGCAACAATATGTATCATCAATGGTGTATCATGTGATGTTTCTCAGATTCCTTAATTAATACATGAGAGAGAAATTTTTGAATGCAGAAGACAACAGTATTTTGGCAATTTCAACTACCATTGATCCAAGATTTAAAATTTCTGGATTTAAAACAAAGCAGCGATAGAGCTAGAAATATGTTAAAAAATGAGTTATCAAATTTACTTCCTAGTAATAATTTTGTCACCAACAATAACGAATGTCTAAATGAAAATGATTTTCGTGTGAATGATAATATTTGGGTTGAATTAGATAGAGAGATTGAAATGGCAATTAAAAGCACTGATAACGAAATTAATATAAAAAATGTTATGCATCTGCTATGTAATTCTGAATATGTTAAAAGATCTGAAAATCCTTTAAAATATTGGCAGCTTCATGAAGAAAATGCTATATCACAGCTAGCACTAAAATATTTATGTGTTAGTGCAACTTCTGTGCCTTCAGAACGCGCATTTAGTAAAGCTGGAGAGTTAATCTCAAAAAAGAGGCCAAGATTAAACCCAAAAAGTGTAGATAAATTTCTGTAAATAAATTCAATGTATAAAATGAATGAGGATGAATAAAAACGTAATGTAAAAGTATTGTCTTTTTTCTTTTTTTTTTGTATCGAGTATCGGTAATTGGTATCGACGATACCCAAATGGGTATCGATGGTATCGAGTACTTAAATTGAGTATCGCTCAACACTAATTCATAGTACTTAACAATTTCTTGAAAATTTTTAAAAATGATCAGTAACTGGAGATAATGAGTTAGAAGACTTTTAAGAAAGAGTGGAAAGACGACAGAGGAAGCAGTCCTTTAGCTCCGTGCTGTATTGAACAAATGGTAAGCAAGTAAATAGAAGAATCCGCAACCGCTAGACTACACAAAGTGATGAATGGCCAATTTTTGCTTCAAGACATCGAAAGAAGAAAGGAAATTGCAACAACATCAAGTGTACATCTAAAGTAAGATTACGTGAGTAAAAAATTATTTAGACTATAAGGCATCCTTGGAGAGGTCCATCCATTGTGAGGCTTTAAAAACTTTTTTTTTGGTAAATCAAGTCTTGGTATATTATCTAGAATGGATTTTTTATCAGTGCAGAGGTAAATTCCTGTCTTTCGGATTTTTCTTAGAATGGATAGTCCCTTCGCTCTATATTGTAGTGATTGAGTTATTATTTAACCAATTTGGAGGTTTAATTTAGCTTTTTGAGGTTGTTCTGTTTACCTACAAGCGTAATTATCCCGGGCAACGCCGGGTCCTCTGCTAGTTGTATATAAGCAGTTATTCCCAGTTATTCCCTGTCATAATGGCAACCTTCAGAACTTCGTGGCATGCTCTTCCTAGGTTCTGAACATACTCTGGGCATGTTTGCCAACTCCTCCCTCAAAGTCTAGAGGATGCTTCTCTTGTATTCGCACTCGACGTTCTAATTCATCCCAGAGATATTCAAATGCAATACATGTACGTCCGTGCCTTCAAATCAGGCGGACTAGTCCCGACTTTGCACGATCCTGCTGATAGAGCTATAGCCCTGTAGGCATAGGAAACAAGACTACGCCATCAAAAAACTTGTTACCATACTCCTGCCTTACAACATATCCAGCTTTTAATCATCTCATTCTAGCATTGCATTGGCAGGAAAGTCTTGCCTTGCATCAGGCAAAACGACATTTTGAGTTTCTAGTAGTGATGGGCTGCTGCCTTACCTTTGTAATCTTAACATAGAGCTCCTAATGATACTGACAGCGAATCTACTGCTTGTGCTTTATCATAGCAATAATATTGTGTTTCCGAGCCTGTATCTTTCCCACTGTTGATTTGGACACGTTCAAATTATATCCTACGCATCAGATCGTGATATCTTGTTAAAACAACTTTTTGGAAACGACGAATAAGACCTTCCATAATTAGAATGTTTTTTTTTATTCAGTGCAATTAATAAGCGTGATTTTAAATAAATTCAATGTGAATAATAGTGTCCGAAATTTCTTGCATGTTTTGCATTTCACATAATAGTAAATTTATGAAAACAGTTCATGCTTGGTCACATGATACAAAATGTCAAGAGTTTTAGTCCAAATTGCTGTCATCGTCACTTTAGTCTTGATATGTATAAGGACATAAACAAGCATTGTTTGTAAATAACCTGCACGTTCATTTTGTATAGATATACGCGTATAATGATGCACTTGGGATATTTATTCTAGATGTGGCTTATTTCGCCAAAATACGAGTTAATTTTGGGACATCTTGTATTATCTTTAGGAATGTTTCGCGAAGGATTGTTTTGCAGTTTTCAAGGAATTACAATATTTAATTTTTTAAAAATCTGCGGCTTCAATATTTACAAATTCTAAATGTCCCTCGACTTTAAATTAAAAATTCGTTTTTGAAATTGCATATTAGGAGTTTTCATGCAAAACGCGCATTTCTTTAGTTGTTTTAAAATGACTGCATAACTTTTAAATTAAAAAGCTTTAAATAAATTCTTCATATTCAGTTCACCATGAAATGGCGGCTCTTTCAGAAGTGACAGCCTATTAGTGACAGACTTATTAATAAGGCTTTTACCGCTTGGAATATAAACTTATTTTTTCAATTCAGATTCTATATTATTCCACTATATTCATTTTCTAGCGCCATTATGGTGGAAGTAATGTGATCATGCGTATCCTTACAGAGCTTTTCGCATTTGAATTTATCTTTCATAATTTTTCCAAGAATCACAGCTATATAACCGGGTTTATTAATGAGATCCATAAATTATTGATGCTCTTTCACAGTTTGTGTTAGTGTTAATAACTGTTTACCGTGGTGCACAATTCGCTGAATATAGGCAGTTCTCATAAGTATACATAGGGATCAACTAATAAATGATTCCAATGTTTATAATTTAAATTCAGACCCATCATTCAATAATCCGCGCAGTCCTATTTTTCCCGTCTTGGTTTTTGCGCCATTATTAGGAGCTCGATTTTTGCGCCTTTATTAGGAGCTATAGCTTAAAGCTACTTAGGGCCGGTTCTACCAACCTCGGATAAATTCTTAGATAGAATAAGTATTAGAATAACGCTCAAATAAGTCACAACGGTGTTCTACCATCCTCAGACCGGATAAATCCTCAGATAAACACCAGAATAAACAAAAGATATACTGATAAAGTTAAACGGTCCTCTAGAGGTCGGATAGCCACTTATTCCTCGTATAGTGAACCGTTTCGAGGAAATTTACGAGCGTAAATGGCGGTACTTTTGGTCCGCTTCGATTTGAAAATGCCTTCAAAACCATAGTATTTCGTGTTATACAGGGTGTTTTTGAATTGAGTACAGATTTCTTGGGAGATGATAGAAGAGGCCCTTAGAAGTATGTTTTGTCATATGAACATGGGGTCCCCGCAGCTCCGTTTACTTACAATACTGCATTGAACAATCAAATGACACCGGGACGCGAGAGGGAATGTTCACTAGCTACAATAGTCATCTGTGGTCTCATGTCAACCCATGTGCAACACATGTTA
>JAHWFO010055510.1:1424995-1476472 GCA_023313115.1 Rhysida immarginata | reverse complement strand
CTGATTGGGCCATATCTCCTACCATGCCGTCTTAACGGGCAAACATACCTTGGTTTCCTGAAGGAGGAGCTCCCTGGTCTTCTTGAAGATGTTCCACTAATGACCAGACATTTGATGTGGTTTCAACAGGACGGCGCACCTTCGCATTACACAAGAGCAGTTAGAGCTTACCTAAATGAGACATATCCTGGTCGTTGGATTGGTCGTGGCGGTCCAGTTGCTTGGCCACCGAGATCGCCAGATCTCACACCGATGGATTTTTTTTATGGGGAAGCATAAAATCAATGGTGTACTCCGAACCCGTAGATACCGAAGAAGAATTGGCGGCTCGTGTTGTCGCGGCAGCAGGTGACATCAGCGACCGTGCAAATCAACTGTTTCCACGCGTACATCAATCCATCATAAGGCGTTGCGAATTGTGCTATGAAGCAAATGGCGGTCATTTCGAACAATTACTGTAAAAGTCATACAGTAGATTGCTTGTGTTAATTGTTAAAAGTAAAATAATCTAGGCCTACTAACGCACATTGCGTCCCGGTGTCATTTGATTGTTCAATGCAGTACTGTAAGTAAACGGAGCTGCGGGGACCCCATGTTCATATGACAAAAAATACTTCTAAGGACCTCTTCTATCATCTCCCAAAAAATCTGTACTCAATTCAAAAACACCTTGTATAATTACTTATTAACTACGACGGTAGGAATAAGTTTTAGGATGCAAGTGAACAGCAAATTAGCTCTAGATTACCTGTCTGTATTTCATTTCGACTTGAAGGGGTCCACGACAACCAAGCTGCTCAATTGATCATAATACAGTAGTATTAATACCCGATCTTCTTTTAATGGAGTATTTGTATTAATATTTGTATTTGTAATTGTATTTCTGCTTCACAGTTAAAGCTTCTCCTTGGAATGTTTACACGAGTTTATTCAATTCAATTGTTATCTTCAAACCTTGTGAAGCATCTTAGCGTACTCACATCAATTTTCTTCCTCGGTCTCTTCACCTGCGTGAGCTGAGCGTCCGAAATTTTTATTTTCTGTGTGTGTGTGTGTGTGTGAGAGAGAGAGAGAGAGAGAGAGAGAGAGAGATGACGTCACTGTGACTTCACTGCAGAGATCATTTTCTGTTGGCTAAGCAATAAGTTTCTGCCCTGGTTTCTGCAACAAAGTTGAATTTCACTCAACTCCAAGAAGCAGAAATTTCAGTTGGCCAGAAGAAACGAAAATAGGAAGTGGCATCTTAAAATGTTTCTGCTTTGTGGTTTCTGCCGTTGTTTTTCGCACTTGGGAATTAGGCTTTACTAATATTATACTAATTTTATTGCGCCAGTACGTTTGTACGAGATATAATATGGTTGCCATAAAACAATTTGTATTACTTGATAAAGCCTGGCTCCTATATGCGTAAACCAACGGCAGAAACACTCCAGGATTTCTTCAAATAATTTTGTTGTGGTTAAAGTAGTAACTTTATTATACAGTATAGTTATTATCCACACTTGTTACAATCATTATTTTATTTGGCCCTTTTTTCCAATCAATGGAAAAAATTTTTGACGACACTTCCTGCTTTCGTCTTTCTGTCCGACAGAAAATTCTCTTATCTTTGTAGGCTATGACTCAATCCAAATCAGATTTTTCTGCTTTGTGTATTGCTTTGTATTTTAACGTAACGTTGAGCAATAAAATCTATGTAAATTTGGAAGGAATTTAAGTAAATTTCCGTTGTTTATTAGAAACGTATTTGGCAGTTAGATTGAGGTATTTTTAAATTAATTAATTATATTGATTTTTATGATTTCCACCTCAAAATGTTTAACTTTTCACTACTTAAATTTATTTTCCTTATGCTCGGATTTCCATTAAATGAAATTTCAGTACGATGTCTTATGAAATTTCGCTTCAAGTATTTAAAATTTAATTTTAATGACCTACCTGCAACAGCTCTCAAATTAGGCGTGTTTGAATTTCGCGCCATATTAAATTCTAATAGAATGGACAGATCGACTCATTTCGATCAACAAGCAGTTAAATGTCTTTGTATAAAGAGGTCATACAGTAAAAAAAAAATAAATACAAGTACGGAAATAGTACTATAACCTTATATAAAATTATCGACCCTTATCTCTGCGTCTATTATACAAAGACCTTTGTAAAATGATGTATGACTTTTAGGCTGCAGACCCATTCGTCGCTACGTTCAATTTACTCTTCAACGATGGGATTGCTTTCTAATTGTCATAGGTCTGAGGCACCCACAAAGGTTCCGTCTGGGATAAGTGGTTAGGTTCTCGACTCACATCACCTGTTATCAGCGAAGAGGCAGCGAATGGAAGGGTTTTTCGGTGGGGGGTTACTCAATGCTCTTTGTATCGACCTCCTTTTCACGTGAGGGCGAGGTAAGAAGGGTCACCATCGATTTCCGTTGCTCGTGATCCGTTCTCGTATCCTACATAAGAAAGATGGGTTCGCTTCTCCGTCCCCTCCTTTCTCTTCATCCTCGAAGCGCTTTCTTTCCCATATCGATCGAGCGAATCATCTTTAAATAATGCGCCATAGTGTTAACTCATTGGTTGAAGTTAATCTTTTCGTCGGATCTTATTTTTTCATGAGACCGTTTTATTAGGGGAACGATGTAAACGAACATAAAGGTTGGATTCCTTTCTTCGATCTCCTCTACTATTATTTCTGCTACTTACCACTCGTGCATTATTTGTTTGTTTTCGTTTAAGTTTTCCCTCACTAAACAAAATTTCTATCTCTTCGGATTTTCTCGCGAAATTTCCAACGCTGCATTAAATTTTAATAGGGTCTTTACGTAAAATAAACGACTGGAATTTAGGGAGCTTGCCGCTTGGTTTCTGCGCCAAATAAATTGCCGATTTCCAATAGTTGAGAAAATCAATCGACGGTTGCATAGGTGCCGTGAGAATAATAAATGTCTATTTAGGAAATTGAATTTTTTTCTCTTCTGCAACGGAACTTATGGATAATTATCAGAATTTTAATTAAAAAGCAAATTAATTTAACAATGTGGAACACCCTAAGGGATTCCTGTGAATCGCCTTATTACGCTTCTACGCAAGAAATAATAAATTCCGATGATAGCTAACGCTAGGGTTGGTTTAAACATTAGAATTTCTAATGATTCTTTTTCCAAATTCTTTTTTTACTAAAGTGGAAACAATCAAGAAAAGTTTTTAATATGAGGGAATAATGACGTTGTTCTGAATGTTCTTCTCTTGAACAGTTTTATCATTTCTAGGCATTGTTTAAATGTAAATATGCTAAGTGGTAATGACTAATTGGAAAATATCTCCGACATTTGGTAAATAAATTAAAATTGAAAAATTAAAAGAAAAATTTCGCGAAATCTAGCTTATCTCTTGTACTACTGAGCCACCGACTAACTATCAAGCTAAACTCTTTCCAACGAAAATAATAATAATTATAAACTGGAGATAACACAGGTAATAATTTTTTGATTGAAAAAATGGAAGGAAAAATTCTGCGACCTGGATTCGAACCAGGAACCTGACTGTCATGGTTTGGATAGAAGAAATTGTCGATCGGTGAGCCAGGTTCCCGCCTCCCATTGGGCTTTCAAACTTGACAACTTGGTTGTCTTTAAGACACCTTGTGACAGCATGGCTGTCCGGGTGCCTACGATAGCCCAATTGGTAGAGGCGTCGACCATGACAGTCGCGGTTCCTGGTTTGAACCCAGGTCGCAGAATTTTTCCTTCCATTTTTCAATCGAAAAATTATTTCTTTACAACGAAATTTTGACTAGGCGTGTCCAATTAAATTTCCAATTTCTGTTGATAGATCTTATTAATTTTTTTTAGAATTAAAGCCTATTCTGTTATTTTAGTTTCCACTTTGACTAACTGAGAGTGTTTAAACACTCGGAGACAGCCTTGCTATACCAGTATCCGAGTTGGCTTATTAACAGAGGCTCGTGATGCTGGTTCGATCCAAGGACGCGGAATTGTTCTTATTCTGCAGCTTAATATGCAGGGTGATTTAGAACTTATCTTACAGAAGAATATAGTAGATAGAGGGTACTAAAATAAACATTTATTATTAAGCAATGTGTTTTCTATCTCGCACTGATTTGACGCTATCTTGTTTCAATTGCAGCAACCATTCATGTAAGGGCCAGTGGCTTGATTCTCTGATGACTGAGTTTTCACTGAAAAACAACAAAGAATGACGTTTGACAACGCGTGCATTACAGAAGTGTTTCGAACTGATGCCCCTTTTCTTGTACACCACACTGGTATTGCCGAGGCAATGATTGCCGCGCCCGTTCAAAGCATTGATTGCCGCGCTCGTTCAAAGCATTGATTGCCGCGCTCGTTCAAAGCATTGATTGCCGCGCTCGTATGTAGGTGTTGTACGTACAGGGTGATTCAGTCAATTTCTGACCATTTCAGTACTATGATTTATTGACCCATTAATGTTTACAAACTTAGCATTTCAGTATGATATTTTAGGCAGTTCGGAGTTTTTATTTCCGTGGAAAAGTCTTGATGATATGCTCAATGTGGCTCAATGATAAGCTCGCAGCCGAATGGTTGTTCATAACTCTATCTAGGATTTCTGCACAAGGGTGCAGCAGTCGACGATGCTTTGTCGCAGCTGGTCTAGGGTTCTTGGTGCTGTAGTGAACACACTGTCTTTAAGGAACCCCCAGAGATAAAAATCACATGGGTTTAGGTCAGGACTCGTAGGGGGCCAAAGAAAGCCACCCCCGAATCGATCTGGAAACCTGTTTGAAATGACACGATTTCCGAATTTCTGAATGAGAAAGTGTAGCACTTCATTAGTGGTGTGAGGCCTAGCCTCATCCTGTTGAAACCACTGATGTCGAAGCCGTATACGCCTCCTTCGCAGCTCGGGGATGAAGAAGGTTTCCAACATGTTAAGGTAAGTCTATGACGTTACGGTGCCCTCAAAAAAGAACGGACCAATGATGCCTCTTTTGGAAATCGCGCACCAAGCCATAACCTTTCGTAGATGAAGAGGTGACTTATGGATCTCATGAGGGTGCTGGGAACCACAAAAACGGACGTTGTGTTTATTAACGTCACCTGACAGATGGAAGAAGGCCTCATCTGACACCCACAGGTTGTCCACAATGTCCTGATTGGCTTCCATTTCTGCTCCAAACTCCATCGCAAAATGTTGTCGCTTCTGTCTTCCAGTGTCTGTTAACTCCTGATAAACATGGATCTTATACGGGAACAGGTGCAAATCCTTTCTCAAAATTCGCCACGTCCTGGTATACGACAGCCCTTCTTCAATGGATAGGCGGCGAACAGATTTTTTGGTAGATTTTTGTTCAACCAACCTTGTGCGAACATTTTCGACAACTTCGGCCGTTCGAACACGAGCTTCGCTCCCGCCTTTTTTCTTGCCTTTAACACATCCAGTGGCACGAAATTGCTTGGCAAAATCCATGATTGCTTGCCTGCCTGGTGCGTCTCCACACTTATACTCCTTCCGGAACTTTCTTTGCACGGTTACAGGTGATTTTATCTGGAAATACCATTCGACAACCTTGCATTTCTGCTCTGTTGATAAAGCGGGCGCCATTTTTCAACAATACGATTTTCATGCAGCGCCGTTGCAACAATACAAACTCCAACTATTTAAAAATTCGATATGGCGCTCATATTCTTTCAATTGTTTATCCCTAATGCACGTCATTCGAGTGAAATGGTCAGAAATTGAATGAATCACCCTGTATGATGTTATACGCGTCAGCAATCCTCATGATTTTCATGTGTCGCTTACACTAAGATTTACAGTTGTCCCCATAAGAAGAAGTCCAGCGGATTAAGATCTGGCGAGGCTATGGCAAACAAGTGTAGCGCCATATACTTATGCGAGATAGGACACACATTGCTTAATAAAAATGTTTGTTTTAATACCCTTTATCTATCATGTTCTTCTGTAACATGAGTTTTGAATCATCCTGTATATAAATTTGCCTTAGCGTTGTCAAAAAATTCCTTAAAAAAGCAATTTTCAAAAAAGGAGGGCATAATGAGCAATATTTATCCATTTTCGTTTTGTTTATTGCGTAAATCTAATAAAAAATTTATGATAGCTTGTAAACATATTTTTGAATTAACATTGTAGCTAAGAAGTCATATATAGAATACAGCTCTAATGACTTGCAATCGTTGAAGAGATGTAAATATTTTAATGGAGAAGTTAGTGCTCATGAATATTAGGAGAACTTAAGTTAGCCGTAAGCATTCTGAAAGGGCAACGTTCACGAATTTAAAATTTAAAAGATCTGAAGCTCGTAAAATAATGGGATCTAATGAAGACTTTAAAGTTAAAACGCTAATTAATGGATAATACTGAGAGTCTGCTAGGATACGATGATGGATACGAAGCTGTAGACATAAGCAGCTTAGCCTCTTAGCCATTGCGCCTAGTTAAATGGAGAGTAAAATATTTTAACTTTCTAGGTTTACTTCTTCGCAAATATTTTAAAATATAGATGTTTGCGACATGTCTGCTTTTTAAAAAGTTAAAACAAACAGTAAGGTCGTCTTCGTATATTTGATTTATTTTGAAATAAGTTTAAATTTCCATTCGATCTTTAGAGGATAGGGAAGTTCAGGTTATTCTTTTTTGGAGTTACAAAATATAAGGATATTTATTCCGTAGAGTTACTTTGCCATTCATTTATCTTGAATTACTAGAAAAATTTTAAAAAGCTGAAATTATAAGCCTGGACAGGATTATGATAGCCATGATAACACTAGTCAAGATTTTACAACTTTTTTTTGTACATTAAAAAACACGTTTATTTATAGTATTTTCAAGAATATGCCATTAAAAATTTTCTAGCATGTAGAGATTTCTTGTGTTTCATTGAAACATTTTAAAATTATTTAGATTTTGGGGTCTGATATATTTCCTTGTGGCCCCAAAATACGGATACTTTAACATTACAGCCTGTATATGCGTAACTTGGAAATTAACTTGATAGAAAAAAAATTAAAAGCAGCTTCGAATTCAATATAAAAATTACTCCTAAGAGTATGTTACCTGTGTAATTTTTGCATTTGACCCCAAAATTTGAACAGAGGCCCCCATTTTTGCGAGTAATTCAAATTTTATTTGAAAGACTGACATTCACATTTTTCTCTCTACCCATGCTGATTTCTTCTGTTTTCCCTCTCGCAGTGACTGTAACAAACTCATTAACATTATCTAATTGACAGATACCGTCAAGGATGAATAGGCCTCTAGCTCACCAGATTTAAATCCTTTGGATTATTGAAAAAGGCTTAGTGTACTCCTCCGTAGTTGACAGTTTAAATTGTAGGTGTTTTCTATTATTTTCAGAAATTAACTAGGAATACTTGACAAGATTTTCCAGCCTTATACAGGGTGAAAATTAATCCCACTGCCAAATTTGGAGACGTATGTTCCCCCACCATCACACATTCAAAAAATGAAATTTAACAATTAAAACCATTAGAAAAATCTTCAAAAAAAAATTTTTTTTAATGTTTAATTATGCATATAATCTTCAATCTTCGATGTCATTTACCTTCTGGAGTTGGGATAGTAGGGATAGAGATAGAGGTAGTAGGGAAACAAACAACTTTTCTTTATACCAGTTTTGCGAGAAAAATTTATTTACCAACGCAGAACAGTTACAACAGAACTCCAAGACATGTGAGAATAGGACGTGTGGAAGAGGAGATACTGCAACGGTTTGCAGAGGATCCCTCAACAAGTACCCGTGCAGTCGCACATGCTGTGAGGACCAGTCAAACAATTGTCTGGAATGTCATGCATGACAATGGGCAACATCCATACCGCGAACAAACTGTGCAGGCTTTGGGACCCAACGACTACCAACTACGTGTGCACTTTTCCGACTGGTATCTTCGGAATGTTGCCGTGAATCCCACGTTTGGTGAACTTGTTTTGTTTTCTGATGAAGCACAGTTCACCAAGGATGGTCTCTTCAATTGCCACAATCGCCATGTGTGGAACGACACAAACACTTTGAGCAACTGCTGTAACTGTTCTGTTGGTAGATAATATTTTCTCGGAAAACTGGTATAAAGAAAAGTTGTTTGTTTCGACTATCCCTACTACCTCATCAAGTTTGGCAGTGGAATTAATTTTCACCCTGTATAGAGACACTTTTTATACATCTTCTTTAACATCCAGAATTTTTAACTATTTAATATTCCTTAAAGGATGAGGATAGATTATTAACATGGAATTGTTATGTCGGCTTACATAGAAGATGGTGGGCCTATTACATTAATTATTACCACCATCCTAATAAGTAGGTTTTCCCCCTTCCCTCGCAAACTAATCTTTCTTTCTGCCAGGCATCGATTCGATGTGGCGATTGGTATCATAGGGTATCTGGTATCAAATTCACAATAGCAGACCCTCCGGTTTCGTACATTTCTCCAGTTCGAAATATTTGATTGGGTTCATATCCGGTGAATTCGTAGTTCATGGTTCTCAATCCTCGATTCTTCTAGTAATTGTCTTGTTGACATAACGTATTGGCCATTACGGCAGGAAAATCATTGATATGAACAGATGAACTTGATCCGCAACGATGTATAGGTATCTGAGAGCTGTCAGGGATATTCTACTGTTTTAATGGGTCCCTAGGTAAACTTGCCTACAGTATAACTTCTCCTTCGCCGAACTATATCCGTTCAGTAGTGTATTCAGTGCCATTGTCAGGAATATGACTTCGTCGGACCAAGCGACTTCTTTCCAACCATCCACGGTCGAATGTTTGTATCTTATGCCCAGTTCATGCGCTGTCGTTGATGGAGTGCAATTATGCATTGAGATCCTATTGTTTATACTAATATGCAGCCCCATTTGCAGAATTGCTCGATTAAATATGTATGACTATGCGCGTCACTTTCTGCTGAAATGTGGTATGAAATCAGCTCATTTGAGCAGCTCACAGGATTATATAGGGTTATAGTTAGCCGTGCCAAATATAAGTGTCATCAATTCAACTCTCAGTTAAGTATCAGATACGTTTATGAACACAGCCTAGTTTTGTTAATTTTGTACCACACTGTATATTTTTCTAGAATTTTTTCCTTATGCATATTATTACATTTTTTTATAGATGATAAACAGGGTGATACTGAAACGTTTTTTTTTATACTTCCACCACTGAAGATGGGTACCCGTCTGATAACTTTCCATGATCTCCAATTAATGCTCATTTTTTAAAGATTTTCAAGAAAATGTTAAGTCCCTTGAGCTATCAATTTAAGAAAAGTTCGAACGACAGGAATTTTATGTATTATTACAAATTTCAAAAGAATGATCCGATTTCCTTTTTCCTCTTTGTGGATTAGAGGTTTTCCTTTTTGTTTGTTCCATTCAACAGTATTCGCTTATTTTTGTGTAACTATTTAAGGGCTACCCCTGTATAATGGTGTTTTCTATTTCTAACTGGGAACCTCTAAATCATCCACTTCATTTCTTATTGATTTGCATGTTCTCTAATTTCATATTAATGGTAAAGGCCTTTAAGAAACAGTTAAAGCCTCTGTTTATTCTGCCGTTACAATTTTTTAAGAAAAAACACAAATTCAATTTTTGCTTAAAAATATCCATTTTGAAAATATATTAAAAGAGCTAGCTTATCTGTTGAAGCCTTAAACGCGGGCAAAATTTTTTGCTAAGCAGAAAGTTTTAAATTGATGACAGCAACATTTCTTCGAAAATAGTCTTGAAAATACCATTCGAGTTTCATTCAAAACTTTGTATGGAATGTTGTTGACCTCCGAGATGTTACTACCAACATCTGCGGCCGTTGCTACTGAAACTCTGATGCTGTTTTCGTTCTGAAGTTTTCCATTTGTGTAGGGTTGCAAAACAAATTGAAATTTTTAGACAGAGAATTGATGCTAATCTTGTTGCTGTGCATGCTATCGATCTGTATATGGCTAGGTAAAGAAATATGAAACCCCTGTGTGCCTTTGTTTTGCTAAGTAAAGCACTCGGGTCGGAATTCGTCTTTTGATATGGTTTGATGATGGAGTGCCATATTTTAAGAGGAAAAAGCAACTAGAAAACATATATCTGATTAAAATGACGGTTCACTTTGGTAAGCATTTCTGACATTTTAATTAAAATCCAGGTCGTTTGAAATGCTATCAAACGAAACGACAATCGTTGGAGCACTAGGAAAATTAAATCGCATCTATTAATTATACAAATAAATTTTTTCTTCCCTTTCGTATTTAATACGAGTAGACGTTGTGCTGCTATTGTTGCTGACTTTAAAGTTCTCAGTACTAGTATTAGGTCCATGTCGTCAGAACACTTCAGTTTCAAAACTCCCAAGAGGCCCCGGAGTTTAGTTTCTGCTTATTTGTTTTGGCGAAAGGCCACTGGTTGGATTTTTCGTGTTCTAATTTATTTATTGCTGTTTATCAACTGACCACGCGTTACTGCACTTTTAGAGCAAAAGAACGAAGTCGATGGTATCGCACTTTGTAATTGGCCTTGGTGGCTCGCGGCTCCTCTCATCATCCCCACACCACTTTCTCTCCCCCCACCTGAGTTATTATTGTGCTTCGATGGTGTTGCTGAGTTTTAAAACTAATGGATTGTGGCTCGTGAAAAACGCTATTCAAGTGAAAATTGAGGATTTTTAAAGCGGTATTCGGATTCTAGCATTGTCTGTTTTCATCAGTAGTGAAATGAGGCAAATATGCTGACAAAGAATATGTAGTTAGTTCTTAATCATTTTTAAATAATTTTATTTGTATAAATAATCTATACTTTACGAGAATTTTAATGTTAAAGAATGCATTAAGAATGTGTTTTTTAAAAGGCGTTGAACTCAGGTTTTGTTTCTTTACTGTCGGACGGTCTTAATTTCAATTGCACCGCTTGAAGTGACCATCTGTAGGACTCAACAAATGAGTAGTTATTTTATAAGATTCTTTAGAGCAATTTAACGTTTCCAAACTTGATTTCAGTAAATTATTCTTTGGACATATTAAATAGCTTTCTAAAACAAATAGAAACTCCTGGAATTGTCCGCTATATTTGCTGAGACACGTATTCACATGATGCAAAATGCTCATGTTCTTCATTGTTCATGAGGTCTTTCAGCATTATATAAAACCTATTTATTTAATTATGAGAGAAGTTCACCCATGCCGTCAGAATCGCTGGGATATTTGTTGATGCAAATTCGACCTCTCCAGAACGTCCCATAAATTCTCGATTAGACTCATTTTGGGCGATCATGATGATTATTCCATTTGTCGGAAATCTCCAGAATGCTCCTGGAATCAATTTTGGCTACTTGGGCCCGATGATTTGGTACATTTTTTGGCGGAGTATTTCATCTTCTCCATGTACGTAAGTCCATAAAAATGGCAAATTCTTACTTAGAAGTGCATCCTCTGTCCCTGGCCAGTTTGAGATGTTAGGCGGGATATCAAGCCCAACTCATGCGGCGTTTACATCCCGTAGTTGTTAGGAGCTATCATCACCCTCCACTTGTTGCCAGTCCTTCATGACCCTAGATGAGTCGCTATTCTATACAGGGTGATTCAGAAAGGTAGGTCAAGAATGAAATATCATGTACAGTTTGTAGCGGGGAACAATATTTTTCCTATAAACATGAGTCCGGAGATGCATCCTTACAGAGATAATGCAACTTGTACGAGGTAGGAATGGTGTGCGTTACCCGGACGGCAATGGTAGGGCCCATGTAAATTAAGGTCTAAACATGTAAATTGTTCATGTTCTCTCCTTTAAAAGAGAGGAAATGAAACATGTAACTCCATTGTCGTACAATGGATCGCTTGACTAATGCGGAGCTGGCGGACATGCATCTCGTCTACGGCGAGGCACAGGGTAATACTGCTGAAGCGGAAAGGATTTACCAACAGCGTTTTCCAGATCACCAGAGTTCGCGAGAATCTCGTCCGCAGACTAAACACCTGCATCAAGGCTCAGGGTCGGCATTTTGAACACCTACTGTAATGAAACATCAGGCACGGCTAGTCACTGGATGGGCAACTTATCAGTGACTCAGGATCTTCACCTCCCCCCCCCCTTCGGCTGCTGTAACCATCATACAGCAACGTTAATCCAGGTCCATCCAGAGACTCAACTCGCCGGCCTCAGGCCATACAGGCTCTGGATGAACGTATTGGATTACAATGAATTCTAAAAATAAAAAATAAATAAAAATAATATTTTTCATAAGACATACACAGACTCAAAAACTAAATATACAGATCTTGCACACGAAGTAAAACGCCTTTGGGGAGTCTTTAGAATATACATTACTCCAATTGTTCTTTCTGCTATTGGGGTTATTCCATACTCATTATACGAAAACCTGACAACATTGAATATAAACCCACACGTATAAAAAATCTTAAAGAAGCTACAATCCTTAAAGCTTGTCACATAGTAAGGAAATTCTACATGCAGACGTTAATGTTCCCACCAATATGTAGTTTTCCCCCTCTCTGCATTTGAGCCCTTGGGCTTGGTCCTCTCTTGGCTTCGCTTCCGGGACTTTGCTTCCGGACTTGATCCGATTTTAGCGTTTCAAAATACTTTGAAAAATAATAATAACTATTGAGAATGAACGGCTATGTCATTGCTAAATCGTAATGGATCAGATCTTAATGTGAACGTCATTATTCGACAGATCGCGGCTTTGAAAATTTAGCGTATTAATATATTCAGAAGCGTTTAATGGATATGCCATCTTCTGACGACTTACCATGCTATCATAGAATTTAATGTTAAATTCCATGAAATTAACATTAAAAGCTGACTGACGGCTCAATTAATTGAAACACATGAAGGTTAATCTTAATAAGTTTAGCACTTTTGATATATTTTTTACATCTATTGAAAACATAATGAAAATTTAAACTAATGACTCGTTGAATAAACATCTATTTGATAAGGATTCTGTTATAAATTATGGTGATTAATGTACATAAATTATTGGGGATTAATGTGATTTATTTAGTTTTTAACCATAATCAAGATCTCATGTAATGAAATGAACTTCATCTTACAGCCGGTGAATATTGAACGAAATGTTAAAAAAGTGCCGGTGTTGATGTGTTAACGAATAGCTAAAATCATTTCCGACCGAAAAGGCTGATCATTATAATTTAATCGCTTTGTAAATGAATGCAATCCATTTTAAAATCTTTGACGGCCGTTTTTAACTTTAAAAATTTTACAAAGGAAAGATAGCTCAGATGGGAACTTTTTAAAGCACTTTGATATAATCATAAAATTTCATTTAATGAGGAATGCATTCAACTGAAATTATTTGTTCCAAATTAAACATAAGTGATAATGTTTTTCAATGAAAAAATGAAATGAAAAAATTTTGCGATCTGGATTCGAACCAGGAACCTCGGGTATCACATGCCCGACGCCTCTACCAATTGGGCCATGTTTGGAGGTTCATCTCCAGCATATATTTATTAAATATAAATGACAACTACCCGAGGGTAATTGGTTAATGCTTGTTTAGAAACTAAATAATTCAAAATGGACAAGATATACATGGTGTTTATTTTGAAGTGATCCACCTAAATATCTACAAATCTATTAAATTGTCAGGAACCTGCTAATACAATTTTAATAGGAAAGTATGTATGCGCAATCTGATGTTCACGCCAAATAAGACCTTTGACCACTTTAAAGGGTCAAATCATAACGTAACTTTTTGAACGTGGAAGTCACAACAAAAGTAAACTTGCAGAACTCATCATGTTTACTCCTAAATCACATTTTTTACATAATTTATTTTCTTATTTACAAGTAAATTACAGAAAATGTTCAATTTGGTTACCATGTCAAGCAATACATCGATTTCTTTTTCTGGGGGATTATGTTAAGGACGCTGTGTATCAATTTCTTCCCAGAGACTTAGATGAGTTGAAAACTCCAATTTAATACGCATGTACAAACATTTCTCGAACAACGTTTATAACATGTATGAAAACCAGATGTTAACAATTTCAGTTATGTATTGCTTCAGATGATAATCAAATTGAACATTTTCTATAATTTTCTTTTGAAGTAAAGAAATAAGTTATGTAAAATGGTGATTTAGTGGCAAACATGGTGTTCTACAAGTTTTCCATTGCCACTTTTTTGTATCTTACACGGTTAAAAGTTACGTTACGATTTGACCCCTTAAAGAGGTCAATGGTCAATTTTGATGTGACCAACAGATTTTGCTCATTCTGACTTCGTATAGCATTGTATTAACAGATTGTTGACAACATTAATAGAATTTGTAGATATTTGTGTGGATCCCTTCAAAGTAAACACCCTGTATATGTGAATAGTTTTCGAATCGCTCTATTATTTTATTTATCTGATAAATTTTCTGCTTTGTGAAATATTTCATAAAAATTCATAATTTACCCAACCAAAAAAACATCGTTTTAGAACAGTGATTCTCATAGTTGTGCATCCCTCAGAGTGTTTTCAGCACGCGATTTAGTGATTTTTATTTTCAAGGATTCCAGAAATCAGAAAATGCTTGTTTTCAGAATGATGAATTTATAAATAGAATTTTGTTAATATTCATTGAAAGTTCAAATTACTGCTTTGATGGAACTCGAAAACAATCTATATTTATATTTGCTCCTTGGTAATACACAAGAAGCGGACTGGAAACTTTCAGAATTGGTAATTGTCTGTTTATACATATAAATATAGGATATTAAAATGATAAGAATATTGTAAGAATCTCATAATAAGGATTTTTTGTAAGTTCATCTTTATTGAAGTGTCCTTATAACAAACATGCCATATGTTGTTATTGAATAATCACAGTGTTTGTTTTGTTGTTGAAAATCGAACGTGCGAAACACGATTGTTTTACAAAATCAAGATGAGAGAAGCGAAAAACTGCTTTATGAGAATGGGTTTGTTCGTCTGTCTGCATAAACTGGATATTTTTGAGTTTTTGAGTTGTTTTCTCTATTTGAGAGACTATCTCTCTGTCGAGTACGAAAGTCAACCTGATCCAGCTATAAACCTCTCACGAACGTTTTTGTTGCCAAACGGACAAATAATAAATAAATTGTAACTGATTACGCCAATTTAATGCAGTTTAGCCCGTTTATTTGCAGATGGCAGCTTTCATTCTGGATAAAGGCTGCAATAAATAAAATGTGATCTTTATTCAATCTTAATTTCTTTACCACTTACATATAAAATTATTATTGATAATTTGTTGCATAAGAATCAATTTCGGAATGATAAACTTTAAAATTTATCTTTCCCATGTAGAAATATCCCAAATAACTGAAAGTTAAAGTATGATTTGGAGAGAAAGTTTCGGAAACAATGAGTTAATAAAATATTATCAGGCAAAAGATTAATGAAATTTAGCCATGTAACATTTCCATTTAACTGTTTTCGTTAGGCATATTAATTCCGATTACCTTAATTCATTTCTTTTATTGATGCATTTAAGAAATATTTCCAGAAAGTGGTTTATTTCTTAGCATGATCGTTA
The DNA here is from genome assembly GCA_023313115.1 of Rhysida immarginata. Taxonomy (NCBI): domain Eukaryota; kingdom Metazoa; phylum Arthropoda; class Chilopoda; order Scolopendromorpha; family Scolopendridae; genus Rhysida; species Rhysida immarginata. Next base: position 1,460,896 of record JAHWFO010055510.1, on the reverse strand, counting down.
GAATTAAGGTTTCAACAATATATGACATTTATAATCAATGACTGGTATTCCCTTTTAAAATAAACTGAAAAAGGTAATTTGCGAATATTCATTAACTGCTTTAGTCTGTAAATCAAGATTACTCTCGTTTTACGCAAAATTTCTAGAATTACAAATTCGTGCATCTTGTTTAATCACCAGTTTTTAAGAAAGTTTTCATTTTTGTTCGATTTATTGAAGGTTTTTTCAATCGAATCAAAGTGCATTTAAACTTGATTTATCTGTTTAATGTTGCCTCTTCCATCCACTTCCACCCTATCTGCTTGCCTCCTATGAACCGTGTCCAAGCGCCTTTGGACGTCCCTTTCCCCAATCCCCTCCCTTCGGGGCAATAGTGACCGCATTAAAGCAAGATTGTTTCACGAAAAACGGATTTAGTCTTTTTGAAAACACGAACGACGACTGGCAAAGTTAGATAACGAACGACGGTCGGAAGAAAATGGAAGAGTGCGGGTGTGGTTCGAAGACCTCCGAGAAATGTCACCCCTCTTTGTCTTCGGGTATTAAGATCCTTAGTTGCTTCTTAGACTAGCCATTAATTTTGAAATGTGGCTCTTTGTTTTTGGGTGTTATTTATTGCAGCTCCACCTTCACTTGGCCTATTCATTTAAACAATAGTTTGTGTCACGAAAGAAAATATTTAGACTTTTTTAATGAAATTATTTTTGCAATTGCATTACAAGAGGATGATCGTGAAGCAAATAGAAATTTGTTGGTGTACTGATATTAATCGGTACATATTGATTATATAAAAAGGGAATTAAGAATACGAATAAAATGTCCAGAAAATATTTAATCCATCTTATTTTCGTCTACAGAGAGTTATTTCGTTAAAACTCTGTAAGCCTTGAAAAGCTGAAGCCGTTTTTCACAATTGATGTGGTTCTGTTTATTTTCACATCGCATTATAGCCTTCGATCGGCCTTTACTTTTCCTTTGCAATGATTTCGTTGTAAGATAGAAAGTGGAATTTTGCTCCATACTTCTGAGACATTTCCTAGTGTCTATCTAAGTTTATGGGTCTTCAATAAAATGTTTTTAAACCCCAAAGCCGAAAAAGTCTGTTTTGATTTGACTAGATAGCTGTGAATGGAGTAACAAGAATTCTGATTATCTTTTCCATTCGTCGAAAATAATTAAAGCCGGAATGTTCTCTGTGGCTCGATACTTTGTCTTTTTATATGAAGACGTTCTTTGTATCTATTCTATACAGAGTTTGAATTTCCTCCCAATTCAAATGCTTCAGTATGTTCTCCCGACAACAATTCGCGTTACTTGGCCTACTCGAAGAGTTTTCAGGTCTTTCTTAGCCAACACCGTGAAGCTTTTCAGAAAACTATAGTGATAAGTTCGGAAACACTCGACTCACCCCTTAGGATTGACAGAGCCGTACGCAATGACATGAATCTTACTACAATTAATCAGATAAACCCACGCCTTCGTGACGACAAACTTCCATTTGAGATGAGAAAAATACCTTTCATTCAAAGTGAGGCATTGGATTTTCTTTCCGCTCTATACCCTGCATTGACAGCAAGCACAAGGGATTTTTTGGAACTTACGGAAGAGTCATCGCTACCTTTTCGGCCATGGCCTTCGGCATAGGTACATTTTCTTGAAGAGCAAATGTACATGGTCGGCTGAAAGGGTCTTACTTCTGAAGTATTATTTCCCGTGTGAACTTGAAGTAACGACATATTTTTTTAAATTTGCAATTAGGCTAATCACTTCGGTTTTACAGGGTGCATCTAAAAAGTTCGGTGAATGGATGGATATCTCAAAAGTAACGTGAAGTAAAAATGCGGCCACGCGTATGCGCAGGAAGAAACCAATGGAGAAACGGCACGTAGCAAGGAGCGCAAGAAACCGACGCAGGTTTGTCTGTTACATGCAGTCGAACGGCGAGTGTGCGAAACTCAACTTCTTGGCCCAACGCCGTGTAACTATTATTGCACATCCACCGTACTCACCTGATCTGGTACCTGCAGACTTCTTTTTGTACCCTCGCCTCAAGGGGTTCCTGAAAAGCACACGTTTTGCAGACTTCCCAGACTTCGCCGACGTGTGAAAACTGTGATTCGATCAATCCCAAAAGAGGCCTTCGCTGACTCATTCCAGCAGCTTTATCAACGATGTCAAAAGTGTATTGTGTCCAACGGATGTTAATTTGAGGGTGAATAAGTCGGTATTTTGTTTCGTGTTTTATTTGTTTTATGCTTCTATTCACGGAGCTTTTTAGACTCACCTTGTAGATAAAATGACCCTGGGCTATACTCTAACAAAGATCATTGGAAAGATTTTTTACACAGCCTTTCTAGAGATTCGCAATCGGCTTGATCATTTTGTCTGAAGCATAAAGCATTTTCAGATTAATCATTAATCTTTCTAATGATCTTTACAAAGGTCTTATGGGTATTTTTCATCAATTCATTATATTCTCTTTCACTATGGACAAGATGTGTACGTTTCATCATTAATACTTATATCCACAGTTTACTTGGTATTTCATTTTCAGAGTGATAATAAGGTAATGTAAGATTATGGTTGTGGAAGGAAGAATCAGTATGAATGGAGATTTGGTCGCTCTTACTGTATCGTGCTATACAGTAAACAGACTCCTCGTTTCAACATCCTTTATCTTTTGTTTTGAATTTTTGAAGTACTCTTGCTGTGGTTCACAATTTGCAGCAGTTAACAAAAGAAGATCTCTTCCTCTTCCAAAAGATAAGCTATCATGATTTTTCTCGTTGACATTGATAGTCTATTTTGAATTTTTCTGTAAATGTAAGCTTATATAGCGCCATTGCATTAATTAACGAATCACCCATATTTCAGTACTAGTCATATTTATACAGGCTAATCATGTATTATAGCGTAACTGTTCAATAATTTAACTGTTGTCCGCTTCTGTTATTACTTCAAGAATCCGCATACAAGATAACAGGGACGAGTGGTCTGATTGTTTTCACTGCACTAGACTTCGTGAATATTATAGAATGTTGGTCATTGAGGAAATGTTTAATCCAATTCTTCGAGCGTTCAAAAAACAACTTAACCATTTCGCTGCATCATTGTTTCGGGCGGTGGGAGTGTCCCAATTACATTCATTAATCAGTGGATTTTAGGGTTGAAGAGTGGATTTTAGGGTTGAAGAAGCCTTTCGTAGATAAGCTTGAAGTATTTCTTGCTTAGGAGCAGAGGTTGACGCATTAAAGTTGCATTAGCATCTGGAAGAAACTCTTAATTTTTAGAGGGAAATTGTATATTCTTCATGTAGATGTGAAAAATTTATAATAAGGGCTGTTCGACAGTCAACATATGAGGAAGCAATCGATAAGCTAGGTGTGCTCTTTGTTTTTTGTAAGCTTACGCCCTCCGTAGAAAATGTTAATCCCCTATGCCTTAACGGTGATTTTATTCATTTACATGCTACTGCAGAGCCCAGGATAAAAATTTTAATGCCTAACTTTTTAATGTATTCACTATGTTTGAAAATAACCATTCGATATAAAATAATATTAAAAAAATTCATTGGCTGTCTTGTGTTTTTCCAATGCAATATTTTTCTGCGTATTTAATATCTTTGAATATTCAAGCTGACTCGTCATTAAACTTAAAAACGCCTTTTATATTTAATTTCAATGAATTTTAAAGCGCTCACTTTTTAATGTTAAAAACATTTTCTTCATTAATATTTTGAAACCAGCTGAAAAAGCTTAAAAAGAAATTCCATTTTAATTTACGGTTACTCAACCACTTTATAAAGACGGCTCTTTTAAAGTTCCAGTTTCTTAAGATCTTTTTGTGCATCACATATTTAAAAATTTATTGTCTAATCTGTACAATGAATTTAAAACTTAATTGTTTTTTTTTGGGTTTTTTTCAAAAGGAATTTTAAAAGAGCTTATGAAAATTTGATGACATTTCCCATGTTCATTACGCTTGTAGCTAATACACTCCTTCCTTTTATGTGTTTATCAAATTGGCTAATTTTTTTAATTCAGAGTTCTTTTAGGACATCAATTAGAAACAGTGGTTGACACGACCTCACCTGCTGTGTTAATGATATATCCCCTATTAGGATCTCTTAAGTGACACGATCTCGCCTTTCACCTGTCGCCCCGTGCGATTATTGCAGGTGCCACAGGTTTCAGTCTTCAAAGAGCAATCACTGATATCGGCAGGTGGTTGATTGATTGGGGAGACGGCGTTGTGTCGAAGATGAAAGTGAAAGGTCACTTGAACGAGAGGTTGCCCTATTTCATCGCTAAACAACACAATATCTATTCGAGTCTTCCTCTCATGCACAGCCAATTATTGATCGATTAGGTTTGCAGTTAATCTAAAATGTTGCTATCCTCTAACCCCTTTGCCCTTTATTGGGTTTCGAGAATTTTATACGTTAATGTTTGCTTCTATTCAAGAGCTGGTATTCGTTTGCTTCCATTGTATGGGAGCATATATCAGAAACTTCATTAAGCTAATAAACATAAAAAACGGTGAAAATAAAAAAGAACTTCTAATTCATGGTCATAATTCTAAAATAAAATAAATTCTCTATTGTCTTTCTAATGCTCCGTATGGAAGAAACTGTCCCTATTATTCTTAGAAGGAAAATATTAAAGGAAAATTTTCATGTTTAATAAAAGAAAGTTAGATAGTGATTAACTGACAACTCAGCATTTCTTAAGGACCGATTGTGAGCGTCTTTTCTTATTAGATTTTCCAAAATGATTGAAATCTCTTCTGCCGATTGGACAGAGTGCACTAAAGCTGCCGCTTTAATAGGTACACGTCATAAAATATGTAAATTGAACGACTCTCTGATTTGCATGTCACATGATCACAAATTACGGTATAAATATCTTGAAGCAACTTTTCTACTGTTAGTTAAGCGTGAAGCCATAGCAAAAATAAACCAGTGATCTGACTGACTTCCTACGCGGCATGGTGGTAGGTGCAAGACGGGCTGGAATAATCATTTCAGAAACGGCAACTCTCCTGGGATTTTCACGTACCTCAGTTTCAAGGTTTTATCGAGAGGCAACAGTCGGACAAATTACTGCTCATTACAACTTAGATAGCCAGGAAACAATATCAGAACGGACAACTAGTCGCCACGTGGCTCGAATGGGTTACCAAAGCCGAAGACCATCTCGGGTACCGATACTGTCATAGAAAAACAAAAAAGCGCGCCTCGTGTAGGCACAGCAGCACCATTGAGGATTGGAAAAAGGTTGCTTGGTCAGATGAATCTAGATTCCTGCTGCATCATGTTGATGGAATGCTTGTAATACAGCGAAAACAACATGAAGCCATGAACCCCTCGTGTTTGGTGCGGACTTTGCAAGGTGGAGACGGATGGTGCGGGAATGTTTTTTGGATATGAATTGGGTTCTCTAATATCTGTATAAATATTGTTCAAATTCACTCATTCATGCTCACAGTTTATCCCCACGCAGACAGCTCCTTTCAGCAGGACAATGGACGATCACATAAGGCTAGAAACATATGGATTATTTCCAAGAACATGACAGTAAGTTCTCCTTGATGGGGTTACCGGCTCAGTTCCCATATCTCAACCGTATTAAAAATCTTTGGGATGAGCTGATAAGGATGGTTCGCTCCTTGCCTACATCTTCATCGAATTTTCGGGAATTGCTTGAAGTTCTCATGGGCCAACATTCCTGTTGAACATTTTAAGCGTCTCGTTGAATCCATGCCTAAAGAAACACAAGCGGTTTTGAAGGCTAATGGAGGTTCAACACGCTACTAGAAAGGTGTACCTAATAAAGAGGCAGCTCAGTGTAAATCGATAATACAAGATTTTTGGATAAGAAAACAAGGTAGTAATGCTAGAGCCATTGCAGTTAGCCGCTAATTTTTATATCTTTTTCTTTAAAAACTATATTATAAAATATTTATAAGAAACGTTTTAGAATTTGATAAATTACGTGTGTCACTCCAAAAATAATGCGCAGCATTTTTCAAACCCAATTTTTATTCTCTACATTGTTGAATAGTCTCCAAATAATCTTCATCCCTTTTAATGCCTTACGCTACCTTGGAACTAGATTAAGTATGCCTGCACAGTAAAACCCTTATCCACTTTTGGCAGCCATCTTGAGTGAGTCATCGTCTTCAAACCTCTTTACACGACGTTTGCTTTCAGTTTATCTAAGAGATAGGATTTAGCGTTACCGGATCAGGGCTGTAAAGAGAGGGTTGCAAATTGGTTCCTCTAGGTTTTGTGATCTCGTCCTTGGTTATTCTTTTGTGTGTGTAGCCGAGCGATCTTCAGGCGAACACGACTCAAGTCATATTTGATGTTTCTTTAAGATTGTCACTTAACCTTCAGAATTAAAGGTGGTTCTTTGTGGCGTAATATCCATAAGCAAGTGCTTTTCTGAATAGAAAAAAAACTGTCGTCAGAATTTTTCCTCCAATTGGCACTGTTTTAAAATTCTTTTATTGAGCAAGATTGCGTGGAAGTGAGTCCGTTGATTACCTCTTCGTCTCAGGTTCGAATTGGTGCAGATTTTATCTCCCGCCCAAAATTCTTGCAAGAAAGCCATGACCATTCGTGTTCTGTGTGTTCGAGTTCTTGTCAATATCCTGGGAATCCATCTGGCACAAACCTTTCTCAATCCTAGCTATTTCAATTCCTAGTAGGAGAGACATTTTTTGGCCTGTTACACGCAAAAATCCTGGTTTTACCCAGAAAACCACCCAAATGTGAGGATTTCCAGTTTCGTGCACACTTTGGCCAAATTTTTCTGTTTTCCACCTGTCTTGTGCTGTGTGTATTCTGACTTTGCGAGGATAATTCTGAATAATGGCATGCCCCCTTTAAACAGATAGTCTGCGTGCTCACCAACGAACCGTAATGCGATCGACAGCTAGATATTCATCGAGTTTATGATAAATATTTAGTAAACATGTTAAATATTTATAACTGGAAAATGAGTCTAGGAAGATGTTTCACACCGTATCTCCGAACATTAATATTTAAATAGTGAAAAATAGTAAAGTAAGTAGCTTGTGGTTATGGCATCGGAATGGTAATCCGAAGATTCCTGGTTTGAGTTCAGGCTGTGGAATTTTCTTTACTATGTGTTATTATTCTCCATTTTATAATTAAAATAGTCCTGACTTGCAAACAAGGAGCCGCGCTGTAACGAATGCTCATAGGACATGTCCACGGTTGCTTAGTGGTTATGGTAACCAGAAGATCTCTGATTCGAATCCACGCCGTGGAATTTTCTTTATTCTTTTTCTCTAATTAATTCGTAAATATTACTTAAATAAGACGTATTTTTAAATAGTATAAGATGTAGAATAATTTGTGTAATGGCGTAGAGCAGTGATCTCCAAACCGTGGCCCGCGGATTTCCTTTTCTTATTCTATCTCGTCTTACACGAAGTGACAAAAAGGTTCGCAGGAGGAGTCTAATGGTTGCCGAGGTGAAAATATATCAACTCCTTGCATGCCATTCCCTAAACATCTGAATGGGCGGAGCAACTGGCCTATCGCGCCAAAAAGATGGCGAACCCTGGCGTAGAGTAGCCTAAAGATGAAAGTTTAAACGACTGCAATTACATTCATTTGGGTCTCTGAAAACGCCATCTCATAAAAAAAGTTTTCTTCTCACAGACAGAGGGAGGCTCGAAGAAATTTTCTGGATTAAAAGACGAGAACCTGACATGGCAAGTTCGCCACCAATGAGACCTATCTAACGCCCTGAGGTATTTTTTATGGACTATATATTGTCTTTCAATTTCCTGTTAATTTCAATGTAAATGATATGAGCACAATGTTTCATACCACTGTTGGTAGCAACCCATTCAACGTGTTTGGGACGAATTGGACTATCGTAATGAATCTGATGTCGCAAAGATTCGTTTCTATATAATTTCCTATACAATCTTAAAGATATTCGGTACAAAACCATCTAAAATTCTTCGGCCCCTCCATACTCTCGCGAGAAAGCGAGAACAACACGAGAAACGTGAATGTGGAGCCGATTCTCGGGTTCTCGCCTTGTTCTTCGCAGGTTCTCGCCTCGTTCTAGCGGGTTCTCCGATTTTTGTCAGCTTTTTGTCCGAGACAAAGGAGATGCGTACGCGAGAACAGGCGGGAATTTTGTAGAACACACTGGTGGATCCAGTTTTCGGCAAGATTCTTGGCGAGATTCTCGACGAGGTTCTCTGCGAGATTGTCGGCAAGATTCTCGCCGAGATACTCGCGATTGTGTGGAGAGGCCTTAAGAGTTTGGTTTTCAAAGTATTGAAAATTTCAACATTTTTGAGTATTCAAGCTTTTAATAATGCAAGTCTCGGTTTTCTACGATTTCTGGCTATAGAACGTACAGGGTGCTGCAGATAACTACAGTACAGTATACCGGGAAGCCTACCCGCTCGATTGCAGGGGCCGGCTCGGTCGAATGGCAGAATGGAGGAAGATGAAGGTGAGGGAGTGAGAATAGACTTTGTGAAGAGGTTAGCTCTCTGTGCTGAGCAAGATGGAAGTTTCTTTGAACATTTGTTGCAAGAAACTTCACAAAATACCCAGATGACACTTTCTCAGCAGTAGAGCAAACTGGTCTGCTGCGTCTCGTGGCTTTGGCCCTGTGTCCGCTACGAGACGCAACCCGGTTAGCCCGTGACAACCAAACAATAATAACAAGATTAAACACAGTATAATCTGTATCTGCGTTTGCCCACGTATTTCTCAGAAACTAGAAATCGAATTGCAATAATTCTTTTTTTATTGGATTAAGTATCTTTCAACTTAGGGAACAGTCCAAGTTTCATCAAAATCGGTTCAGTAGTTTTCAAGATATGGACTGATATAGCAGGGCGATAGTGAGAGTTTCATCAAAGTCGGTTTTTAATACTTTGTTTAATCTTTTTACTATTCTCCTCTGTTGAATTTTTGGTTTGTTTGTTGGTCCCCTCTAGATGCGTACTTTTTGTGTACCCCCTACCCTGTAGTAGTACAGCGCGCACCCCTCCTTGGCTCAATTGGTCATACCCTTTGCCAAACAAACAAGTTTAACAAAATAAAATTGCCCAATTATCATTTGATGTCGAGCCGGGCCCTGCAATCGAGCGGGTAGGCTTCCCGTTATACTGCCCTGTAGTTATCTGCAACACCCTGTTTATCTAAGTCAATACGCATAAGCACTATATGTATAATCATTCATGCGCTTAGTTAAGCATCACTTGAAGCATACCAAACCGTGTTAATTATTTATAATTAATGGCATAATTTTATATTAATTCAATTCTCTGGGACGTGAAATAATCATAAATTACTTAATATCAGAATCCATTGACTTCATTTACTTCATGGAATAACTCGGTGTAACGAATTAATGAATGTAAACTTTAACCGTTAACACCTCTTACCAGGTCCCCTTTATTTTACCGATTGGATAGCAAAGGTGACGAGTTGAGCTGTTCTAATTACATAGGAAATCCTTGTATGAAACTCCCCTTTGTCTGATTTCCGTTCGTCTAAATTCACTTTTGTACTTGGATCGATATTAACATTGGAGGAAGAAATGTTGTCAGCGAATCTGTATTCTCAATCTCTGCCATTTGAGCAAAACGATAAAAGAAGGAAAGATCAAAATAGGCAGTGCTGTGGAGTGAAATTTCACTTTCTTTCAACTTTAAATCGGAGAATTGTGGTGGGTATGGGCTATAGAGATGGAAGAGCACCGCTGTAAAGACCGTTATCAAATTACCGATACAAGAAACAAAGGCAGCTGATTGAAGAAGAATCTCCTCTCCCACTCTTCCTTAACTGCCTTCTGCTCTAAAGGTTTTCTATAAGATTGTCAAAGAAAATTTGACCTATTTTTAGTATTGAAAATTTTCTTTTCAAGAGGGTTCCTTTTCTATTTGTTGTCCACGCTTATGCCGATAACATTTCTATCTTTGAAATTTCTAATAAATTTAACTTTTAATCAATATTCTATAGAACTTTCTAAAGACAATAATAATTTAAAATATAATTATTGTCTTTTAACTTATTTTATCTAGTGGAAAAGAAGATTAAATGTCTTTTAAAATCAAAGCTGAAAGCAACTCATCCTATTACTATGTGGTCTGTGTAGGCCAGTGCTTTTTTTTTGTTTGTTTTGTTTTTGCTATAACGAGAGTAACGGATATTCTAATACCTAATTAACTTTTAGATTAAAAATATCCTTTTACAAATTTTTATTTCAAGACGAATCGACTTTGGCTTACGGGCAGGTTACTTCTGATTTAACCGTCTATCTAAGTAGGAGATGAGTTTAAAGAAACGGATACTTGGAAATGCACAAACCTCATGAAAAAGCGTAACCTCACTGAATAATTTGACCCCAAATAGACTTTGATAAATTTCTCCAAAATGGTCGACAAAATTTGATTGAAAAAAGGAAATGGATTGATCATTGCTGGTGCTCCTGTTGGTACTTGATAATGCCAAAGCCATTTCCAATGTATGACAAAACACATTCAAAAATAGTTTTTTCGAAATTAAAAATTTTAAAAATTCCGAATTCATCAAAAGGCTCATCTCCTTGTAATTAGATACATTTTAAGCTGTAAGTTTTGTAGGAAATCACACATCAGAGAAAACGTGCAGATCCACCAAACGATGTAGTCCCTTACTAATAACAGTGTTCTACAAGGATTATATTTCCTGGATGGAAATAAATGTGTCTAAAGAATGAGAGGTATATATATCAAGGAATATATTTGCCTCTTTGATGACTGGTAGTTCAACAGCATTAACACTAGGGAATTTGTGCGAGGGGTATGCATCAGCCTCATGGTTACTGTGCTGCAACCAAATGTGGAACAAACGATATCTACTGAATTTTACGTGCTTGAAAACTCCAACAAAAATGCCCTATAAATGCATTGAGGCTTACTGTCTTTTCATTGATGAACATGAATTTATGTCTGTATATTCCTGGTAAAACTAAGTATACTCTTTACAAGCGGGAGATGATCCCACACGGTTATTCTACCAGCACAATTTTGTTCTGATGTTTAGTGGAATAATTTCGATGTTCAATTAACCCCAATTCACATTGCTTATAACGCACTATGTAGTGCTTTCCGTTTGGCTTGAGCATTTTCCATTTCTTAGTTTTGTTTACATGTAGCCCCTATTATGAAAAAACCTCATATCAATATTTATAGTTTACAAGAAATAGTAAGTGCATTGCGAAATAGTGAACATCTCGTATCATTCGCATTCAAATAAGGTGCTACCATTTTGAAGACACGGCCTTCTTCGTTTTGAATAATGATAATAATGAAACTAGTTTTTGTACTATTTATAACCAATTTATAACTACATTTGTTTGCTCTATAAGAACTTCTTAGTAACACCTTTATACCTTCCAATATTTCTTGAAAATCTATATACTGAATTAAATTAAGCGGTGCCATCTATTAAGCCATTGTACAAATGATTCCTTAAATTGACACTAAACTTCAATTAAAGAGATTTCATCCGCTTATGTACTGTGAATTCTCATGAGGGTTGGTTGCGTTTGAAATCCTGTTGAAAGAGGATCGTGTGGTTTCATTTAATAGTGAATATAAATATTCGGTAGACGTTTAATCTTTATGAAATATGTAAATATCATTTTACGTGGAATTTAGTGGTAATCAATAGAATAGCATTATGTGATCAGCTATTTTCGTGGAAGGTAACTCTGTGCTAATTGCGTTTAATATCATGAAGCTGTTTAGTCAAGGGTTGAAGGTTATCGTAATTCAAAAATTTTCATTTTATAATAATAATTTGTGGTTTTCATTTGTGGATTCATCTAAAATTCTTGTCTACCTTTTAAAATATGTCTTTCTATTCTGACTTGGCGTGAGTTATTGTTTGTAGGTTTCATTCAGTAATTTTCGTCAAAGTCTATGCTCAGAAGACGTTTGATTCCACTCTTCTAAAGTTTTCTTTTTAATAAAAGTATGGTTCCATTTTTTTCACTTTAACTTCATCAAGGTCAGCCATTGAAGTTAGGCGATAAGCTCTAGCCAGCAATCCATGTTTTAGTTCGTCTCAAAGCTTTTTATTGTGATTTAGGTCTTGGCAGGCAGATCCAATTCGTGCACATTCATTTATTTAAAACCAGCCTGCCCACATAGCTCCCTGTGAACTAACCTTGGAAAGTGAAAAGCACTTACTAAACAGAATCACGATGCCCGAGAACTTATATTGCACATTCTTGAGAGTTTCAATTACTATAAAAAGAGATAATTTTCATGCAGAAACTTAGAAAATTGTTTTGTAATTTTCAATATTTGATGTCTATCATAGTACTTTTAGACAATGATGTTTTTAGTGCATCAGCGTTTCCGTTATTTTATTTCCCTGTCACAGTGTAGGGTTAGCGTTTGATGTTGTGTCATTTTAAAGTCATTTACACAGGTCTTGTCAAGTGCCAGTACAAAGTGCTAATGCTAACCAGGTATATCCAATCGTATAATAGGAAAACTTTGATTCATTGATCAAAGTTTTTCTGTAGTTGCAACGTCAGACTAGTGAAGAAACAACAAACAGGAATCCGGTTGTTAGTCGTAAGGTCGATGAAGCAAAATATTGTATTTTATATTCTTAGAAGGCTCTTATTTTTGAGCGCATGACCGTCCTTTTCATGCTTATATTCAGAATGTCTCCAGATGAATCTGAAATCGAATGATTTGAGTATTTCTAATTCTCTCAAATTTATTCTGAAATTTTTGCTAATTCTTCGGAATGTGAATTATGCTCAATCTGAACATCGCAATCTCTTCATATAGCCTGTCTGATATCAACGACTTATATAACTTCCACTCTAAAGATTGAAGGAAAATTTTCTAGAAAAATGCAGAGGCAGAGACACCAGATGAAAATTCTTATCCTTATGTAAGGCAGAAAGGAATTTTTTAAAATTCCCTGAACTTTCTAATAGTTATAAGCTACTTTTTGAATGTTATTCCTCGTTTCAACTTTCATCGTTTGAATAGCTCTCTTTCTCCTACTTTTGCCTCTTCTGCATCCAATTTTTCCTTTCTTGCTGAAAACGATCACATAAAAGAAAATAAAATGGATCGAGTCGGAGTGAAAGATTCTAGTTGACAGCGTCGATGCATTTTTCATGTGAGGGTGGAACGGAGTTGATCCTGACCCTTAAGAGTCGGCAACCTCGTACCTAATTTAGTGCACCGTTCCATATTTGTGCGACGTACCTTATTCTGCCCATAGAGCCCAACCAACTTCGCTCCTCTCCTTCTTTCTCTCTTTTCTTTTTCGCAGTTCTCAATGGAAAATAAGATTTTCAGAGCAGACGCAATTTCCAAACCATGATTTACTCTTCTCGTCTGCAGCTAGTCACGCTCTCGTCTTCGGCGAGAGTCGTTTTGGTTTTCTCGCCTTATCTCGTCGGGGACGTGAGAGTGAACGAGACATCTATCTATTCGCCCGAAGGGGTGTTGCGCGTTTTTTGGTGCATGGCTAACAAGGAGATGGGAAGAGGCGCCGGATTTTCCATTCATTTTCCCCCTTTCACTTTTCCCCCACCTCCGTCGTTCTTCTCTTATTCATCGCAGGATTTGAGATGGAAAAGGAAAATCCCTGAGCGAAAATATTCGACGCCACTGCGGAGCGTCGGTTTAAACGGAGCAATAACACCGCCCACTTCATTTGGGAAAAGGCCGAGGAAATGATGAGGTGAAGCGACCGGCGAAAATAACTGGAGAAAATGCAAAGAACGAGAGCAAAGTAAACAAGTGAATGCAGCTACATTGATTTATATATATTTAGACCATTTTAAAATTTCTAAATTTTACCGCTAACTTCATTCCTTCGTTGAAGTTGAGAAATTTTTTCGGTTTCCAAGCTGCATAGATTAGCTTAATTGAATTTAAATAAACACCGAGACAATGTTAATAATATTTTTTTTATTTTTTTGCTTCAAAGCTTAATAATTTTTATGCGCCTTATAATTGAAATTCGGGAACGCCCCTTTTCCACTCGCTCTGTATAATTTTAATTAAGTTGAAACTCTTTCCTGGAGTTTATAATTTCATTAATAATTCTCCTTTCATGAGTTTTCATTTTTAATTGAAATTGTGCAAAGTAACGGAAGTGGCTGGATTGAAATTCAGAAAAATTTATGAAAAAAATATACAGCATATTTACACATAATAAATTCTTAATTCAAGACTTTGCTAGTTAAATGATGTATAAATACCGATATTTTTTTAATTGCTGGAATTAACTTCCCGCGCGGGGCGTAGCTGCAGCACAGGTTCAAAATGGTTGCGGCACTCTCATGCTTTAGAAAAAATATGCTGTAATTAACTTCATTTTGTGTGTGAATGAGACAAAAAGAAGGAAACATTCATAACAGCTTACAGCAAATATACTATCCACAAAAATGTTTACCTGGGATTTTGAACCTGGTCTAATCTGGTGACGCCACCTCTTGAGTCTATAACATGCTCCAATGAGTTAAGGAAGATATCCATTGGAATTTTCCGCCATTCCTCTTGCAGGTGGATAATGAAAGTTGGCCGTTCCTCACGAGATCTTATCCGCCGTTCCAACTCATTTCAAAAATGCTCAATGGAATTGAGATCAGTTCTCTCTATAGGCCAATCCAAGCGTTAAAAATTACTTTTTTCATATTACCGCATCGTAGCAACAGCAACATGACATCTGGCGTCATTTTCTTGGAAGTAACAGATATCCATTCCGTAAAAACGCCACAATGTTGGGAGTACTTCATTGTCCAGAATGTTATAGAGTCACTGTGGGTGGGTTGATCTTACCACGGACAACTACCAGTGGTTCAATACGTGAAATACCCTCACAGAATAATGTCAACATTTTATTGTTAGAGGGGCTCAATTGCTTTTTTGGTAGATAGTAAATATGGAGACGATACTGTGGATCGCAATTCAGTTAATACAAAAAATATCTGAGGAGTGTTGACTTTTATATGTTGACTATTTTCTTAAAACATATATCTCTGTAAGTGGCAAGTATGTGAATTACAAATTATGTTAAAAATAGCGCAATATGTTTAAAGTGACTCTCGTACATTCCATAATAACAGTATTAGGAAAGTATTATGAGTTCAGGAATATAAATACGAGAGCTATTCAAAATTTGACTTGTTTTATTATGTTTAATAATTTTATAATTAAAAAGTAGATGAAAGTCAATCCATTTATTTTTCGAAGTAGTGTTCAGTTTGTCAACATACTTTTTCTGCTATATGGAAGCATCTTCATCCAAGGATCATGAAAATCTTTTGTCTAGTACTGGAAGGATATAAAGACTTCAGTTTTGGTTCGTTTTTCAATCCCAATTTCTTCCCTCTGAAAAACTCCTTCAATGCTCCAAAGATGTAAAGGGACATGTAAAACATCTCATCCTTGTTCCGTGAGTTCGTCTGTGGTCGTTTAGTGAAGATTCCTGGTCGGATCTTTCTCAGTATAGGCTTTAGGGAGGTCTTTAAGAGCTTACTATAGGAGACATTTATGAGACCCTCCGGGATATCAGAAAAAACAAATGCCCCCAAATGCGGCAGCCATTAGCTTACATATTGAAATTTTTATGTCTCCTGTCCATACCTGCGTAATTGCCAACATCATTTCAGGATCTGTGTTTGAAATGTGCAACTTGGAGGCTTTCGGATCCATGAAATTGTTGTTTAGACGCCCATTCTACACAGATAGTAGTGAATGAATGATTGTTTACACTAATATTGTGGTTATATAAATTCTAGGTTTGTTCGCAGCAGTTTCTGTCTTTGCATTATACGAAGCGCTGTCTGGTCTCTTTAAATGATTTACACTCTGCTGAAAAAGACCAGGACCAATATCATCCTCCCACATAATAATGTTGCATAAGTATCCAACATGGCGAAAATGTCCAACAAATTTGATGTTATATCCTTGCGTATAGAAGAGCGGCAGCAATAACGCACTCACTATTTACTCAGGAGGACACATATGGAAGAACTGGATCCGATAATCCATCCAGTAATTTAAGATATTTTAGCTCGGTAAACCATCTATGGTCTAGATAAGTCTAAAATATGAATCTCACACTTCCGATATATAAATCTTTCTTTGAATAACCACAAACTATATCTTTTCCGAATTTGGACTTGATCATTTGCAAATGGTACTTTTGTTTTATCTTTCTGATATTTGTTTTTCTTTTCACTCTTATGTTTCAGATATTATCGATGATAATTCTGTTTTTTCAAGCTTCTCAAATTAATAAATTTTTATCCTAATTTCAATGCAGTGCTCTCCGTAGTCTGTTTCCTATCAGCTTTGACTAGAGATTAAGTATCTCATTTTATTATCGTAATTCTCTTTATTATGTGGCATCTGAAGATCTGTAGACATTCTAAATTTTATTAATATTACAGTGCCTCAAAGATATTGAAAATATCAAACAGATATCTGCTTTAAGAAGAAATGTCATAACTCTGTTTTCAATTTTTTTAGTTTTGAAAAAAAAAACAAACTGATGAAAGCTCGGCCGAGTCCTAAGGCTTTTTCTCGTTTTCCAAATGTAGCGAATACATGTGAACCTCTTAAAATAATACATCTCGATAATACATCTTATTAATTTATACGACATCTTTTGTTCTTACAATTTCCCCCTACGAAGTTTTTTGCCTTTTCGCAAACTATAGAATTTTCAATAAGTTAATTAACTTACTTCAATTAAACCTCTTTTATTAACACTGCAAACAGTATTATAAAATTCATTTTGAAGCTATCCCAATTTAAAGTTGAAATAAATTGATATTACCATTTAACTGATTATCTTATGAGAGTATTGAATTTAGCAAATATTTTTTCAAGAAATTATCCCATTTAACCCTGAATTAATTAAGATATTCGAATTTACGTTCTCTCCAATTTCCGATCCCCGTTTTACTTTTAAATCATTTGTTGGAAAAGTGAATTATATTATTAAATGTAATTATATCCAAGGCTTCCAAAATGTGCGCTGGTGTATAGTTACAAAATATTTCAGGCTTATATTTTAATTAAATTCATTTTATCCTTTGTGGTGAATTTAGATTTCCACACTCGTTAGAGAGAGAGAAGACACACACAAATCATTACCAATTGTCGCTTTAAGTTGTTAGACTCCACGCAGGTCCGCGAAGTTTTGGGGTTTTAAATTTCATAGGAAAGAAGTAAATAAGAAGTCAATTTAACGCGCCGACATGAGGTAGAGGTATGAACATGAAAAACGGAAGGAAAGATTCCGCGATCTGGATTCGAACCAGAGACTATGAATTGTATATATTTTATACGTATAAATTTACGTGTATACTTGAAAACAAAATGAGTGTATGGATGAGCTTGGATATTCCATAAAAACTGGAGACCTCTATCAGATATTTCAATAAACTACAGTGAAATTGCCAACAAAAGTCAGCAAATTAGTTCAGCGGAAGTCAGAAAATCTTAATGAAAAAAACCCCGCATGAAAGACACTATTCTAATTTTTCGATTGATGGCTACCAATTATGTTTCTAGAAGTCATCCATTTCTAGCTCTTTAGGAAGTTAGATGATTGAATAGCCGCTATGGAAACTAGTTTACATATATCTAGCTCGTATGTGTCTACGTAAATTTCGATATTTAATAATTTGCTAATCTTTTTTAGCAATTTTAAAAATCGAACAGTCGTCAAAGGTAAATGCTCGTTTCCTCAATAACTATGTTTAATTTTGATCTGTATAGATCTGCATTTGGCATTCGAGATCGAGATCGATCTGCATTCTAAGAGGTCATGTGCTGTTAAATATACAGATTTAAAACAGAAAATCGGATACAAAAAATTCGTGTAAAGAAGACTCTTCATTTCGGGCAAACGACATGCAATAAGCGAAACAGCTATCGCTAGAACAGACACGACATGAAATTCCAACGTTTGAATTTGAGCGCAGAAGCATTTTCTTGCTCTCTCACGCTTTTGCCAATGAGGAGAGAAATGGCGCGTATAATAATCTTGCTGTATTTATTATAATTTCTTACTCTCTCCTCCCCAAGTGTATCAGTAGTTTCTCGTCTCCCTAAGCAAGTTTATTGTGCAAAAGAGAGTAAAGAATTTGTCAATTTCATTTCCGCCTCCATTCACGGTTTGCAATCTTTCTCTCGCTTCTCATAATCTTTTATCATTATCTTTATTATCGCCACGTGCATTCTGGCGCATATCATTCAAGGAACCCCCTTTTTCTCCCCTCCTCAGTCTTTTTGATTCTTTGGATCGCTTGATAAGATTGGTGGCGCGTGCTATTTCTGCACCGTTGATCACGTGACGCGTCAAACCTCACCAACCCCCGATTCCCCAACCCCTCTTTTCCCTTCTTGGCCTCTTTTCTTTCTCGCATTTTTCGGCACATCTTTTCCTTCCTCCTCCATCTCTCCTTGCTCAATTCACTCACCTTATCGATTTCATCATCGACATTTTTTTCATTTTCTTTCTCACGCCTTGCTTGCCTTCTTTGAAAACCGTTTTGTTTTTCCGCTCTTGAGAGTTTTTCCCCAAAGGTTAATCTTATTTTCTGCGAATTAAAAGTTAATTTCTGAAAAATTAAGAACAATTTAGAGTGCAACAATTTTTTTGTTCCGAACTACAAAAAAGGGAGTGGAAGAAAAAAAATTACACGCGAGCGCAATTTTCTTGTTGTGTTTAAATTATTATTTTTTAATTCATTTACGCTTTGCTGATGTTTCTCAACTCCGCAAAGCAAAACGTTTTTTTCTTTTCTTAGTGAGCCGTATGTGTATTAATGGCAAACTTCTAAAAGTGAGGGAGATAACGCTTCACGGGTGTCTTGGGAGTTCGTTGCATGTTCATAGTAAATGATGCTTTCGGTATGAACGTCGGAAATAAGAGAAACGTGGAAGTAATTACTGCAAATAAATCCTCACGAGAGCTAATGATTGACTTGGAGAAAATTTAACTTTAGGCAAATTTCTTTTTCACCTTTCCAATTCAATCCAAGCGTTCTTTTGAGGAAGTGAATAAATTTATACTGATCTATTCCGAATTGTAAATCTATTCATTTTGGATATAGATCAAACGAATTATCTATCTTATAAAGCATAAATTCTCTTCTTCCTCCCCCACATAGATTTAGCCCCTGGAAGTGCTATACAAAACCTATGATATATGTGGAATCAGTTGAGAAAGTATGGGAAAGTTAACTAATGAAGAAGACAGTTTTTCTGATTAAAACTCTTATTGGTGGATTTATGGTTTTTGTTCATATTTAGTTCATATATGTCCATAGTTTTGGCATTATACTATTTAAACTCACTGTATGGGAAGTTTTGGGGGTCAGATGCATGGTTAATTTACAAGGAATTTTATTTTTAAAAATCAATTACCGTACAATATATGGTATTATGAATGTGTAAATCATTAAAGCAATTTGCAATGACATTGTTTGAAATGCCTAATAATAATAAACAGAGCCAAACATTGGCCAATTCCGGACGCCTATTCGGCCTGTAATGAGTAACAAATTACGTCTAAATTTTCAAGCGAATGTGTTTTTAATGAAAGTTTTAATTCATTCTTATTATGAGCGATAGAGCCATGAAAGTTATGGGCAAGAGTTTTTTTTTTACAAATCAGAATTTATTGATAAAGAAATTATAAGTATATCACCTAACCTATAAACTTTTCTTCACTCTTCAACATAAACTCCACTTCTCTGCACGCATTTTACCCATCGCTCTTCAAACTCCCTTGCGGTAGAACTTCGTTCCAGCTGACAGAAAGCAGTGTGTCCTATTCGGAGTTTTGCTGCGATTTCAGACACTGAAACAAGTTTCTTTTCGTTAAAGATGGCGTCAACCCTTTCTGTGTTGCATTCCGTGTCAGCAGTTCAATGACGACTGCTACGAGGCCGATGCTTGAAATGTTTCACCTACCCAGTTAACACCTCTCCATATGCACGCTGAAGTCTTTGGTGAATTTCCGCAGCGGGGATTTTCACTTTAACAAAGAATTCTATGAAAGGACTTTGAAGAAACGAAGCATCATTACCAGCCATTTTGTATCTAGTGCGCATGGTCAACAGCTCAACCACAACAGCTCAACGTATAGTACAAGGTTGTTAGATTAGGATGATATAATTGTCTTTTCTATATTAATAAATTCTGATTTTTAAAATTTGTTGTTCAAGACTTTCAATATGACTCTCCTTTACTTATTATACAAGGTGATTCAAAAGTCCGTACCGGTTTCAAAATGCTATATTTATTCTTGAAATAAACGGCATAAGTACGTTAAAATACAAAATATTCATCATATAATGGTCTTAGCAACTTTTTGATGCCATTTGATACCATTTGATATGTTTTGATGCCATTTTCTAATAGTCTTAGCAACTTTCGTTCCGAATCTTGTATAAAATTGAAGCTGGACGATTATCACTGATTCGCTCTTGTTGAAGCGGAGGACGCAAACGAATATCTTTTCTGTTTCTGTGTCGCCATTTCGACGACGGAAACTTCTACCAGCAACCTCAACAAAGTTGACGACCTCCTCTTTCCAATGACAGGTAGGTCGTTCACATGCCGTCAACGGTTGTAGTACTTTAAAATCGGGTACGGATCTTTAAAATCACCTTGTATTATAAATAAACAATTTATCAGAATATTTTGTTTTCCTATTTTTTTAAACAGGTATTATATCTTTTTATATCTAACGTTCCCTCACATATACAGTACATTATGTCGATGCACTATGTCTATGTATTTATTTCTCAAATAATCTATTTCCCGCAGATATTTAGTAACATTTCTTGGTGGATTGGTGGGTTTTCACTGAACACGGCCGCCAATTCTGTGAAGTTAAACAACATCAGGCACGGCTAGTCACTGGATGGGTGACCATCAGTGACATACGACCCCCCCCCCCTCCGTGTTTCGGAGGGCACGTAAAGCCGTCAGTCCCGGCTGCTGTGACCATCTTACAGCAGTCGTCATTACCCATGCGGTGACCTAACTCGTTGGCCTCTGGTGACCTATACTGGTCCCGGATGTATGCATGTATTCTATTAACTAAATTAAAAAAGGTAAAAAAATACTAAATCATTTTTCTATATCATGATGGTAGAAACACATTTTCATCCGCACTGTCTTATTCATTCTGTCAGCTGGATTCTTTTAACCTTGAACGGATATAATTTAGATAATCTGGCGGTGACTATACGAACACGCAGTCAATTCGCTTCACTTCACTTCAATTCAGTTCACTTTATTTCACAAAAACAGAAATAATCATTAGAGTATTGATATTGTACTGAGTACTGATATTGTTTCTTTTTTAAACTATTTATTTTGAGTTACCCTGTGTTTTCATTTTTAATTGACGTTGAGTGTTCTTGGATAGCTGAAAAAAAATACACTATATGGCGAATTCCTAAGAATAACTTGTAGCGTTTATAAGAATACGTCTTCAATGAAAGAAATAACAATTCTGCTCTGAGTCGTGGAATAAACTAATAGAATGATTTTTTTATTCAGTTATATGATTTTTATTTTTTTTATACAGGGTGATTTTTAAGTATCCCGACATACTGCAGGGAGTAATTCCTGACTGGAAATGGAGTAAAAAAATCATATCAACATGTGTCCAGAAATGGGCGCTGTGTGTGCAAATCGTCCCGTCATACCGTACATGACTTTTCAGATGTCCCCAGAAGTAAAAATCCAGGGGCTTTAAGTGCGATGATCGAGCAGGCTATTTAATAGGGCCGCTGCTTCCTATCCAACGTCTGGGGAAGATTATTGAGGTGTTGGCGAACAGTAATGCGGAAGTGGGGTGGCACTCCATCATGCCTTCTAGCGTGGCAATAATGCATTTCCGGATACACGTTGATATGACCTTTTTTTACTCAATTTCCAGTCAGGAACCATTCCCTGCAGTTTGTCGGTGTACTTAAAAAACAGCCTGTATAAAATCAATAAAGGAAAGAGATATATCATAAAAACTATTAATTTGATGATCTCCTTTTTTAATGTAAATGTTGTAAATAATAAATAGAGAGGGAAAAAAAGAAAAGTCACCAATGTTGTGAGATAGAAGAAATGAAAGTTTACAATTACAAGAAATTATTTAGTTTTTTTTTATGAAAAAGATCAGAAGATATAATTTATTTTGAAATAACATTAGGTTAAACTTATTCAATGTACACAAGAGGTTTAATACATCTGGAATGTGAATTATTTTCTATCTACCGGGTGGGCAAGAAATAACGTGAGGTGTTCAGAGCTCGCTAGCGGGAATTCTATTAGGCCAAATGCAGTACATTTTGGTGTATATACTTAGTGGAACATGCAGTTTCGATTTCTGCAAAAAAAAAAAAAATAAATAAATAGTACCAAAAGTCGCCATAGGGGGCGCTTATTTCAAGAAAACAATGAATACATTTGCATAAGCGCGTTCCGTGTTGAGCAATCATGACAATAAAAGGCAAGGCTGAGGATTTCCCATCATTCACGAACGAAGGGCCTGACGATGACGCTTACTCTGCCTGACCGGGCGTTATTAGTCAAGTTGTTTTATCAGAAGAGCGACAATGCAAGTGCTGCCCTTCGTGAATTCCGGCGATTGAAAACGTTACGAAGAGGACCGATGAGCATAACTAACTTACGGAAAATGATTGACGATTTGAATCTACCGGAACTCTAGGAGTGCAACCAGGCCGGGGACGCAAACGAATCAGGCAGCAACACGTTGAAGAAGTTGCAACTGCTGTTGTGGAACAGGAGATGACTACTATGCAGGGTACCAGCATTGCACACGCAATAGCACGCCAAACAGATATCCCATATTCGACGGTGAGGAAAATATTGCATAAGATATTGACATTTTATCCCTATAAACTCACACCTGTTCAACAATTGCTTCCTGGAGGTGAACGTACCCGAACTGACTTTTCGTTGAGATTTTTAGCACGTATGGAAGTGGATGATGCATGGCCATGGCAAATTTTATGGAGTGATGAGGCACATTTTTATTTGAATGGTGATATCAATACCCACAACTGCCGTATTTGGGCTGCATCAAATCTACAAGTGTGTCTGCCAACTCCTATGCATTCACCGAAACTAACAGTATGGTGCGGCTTTACTGCTCTTTCATCATCGGCCCGTACTTTTTTGAAGAAATCCGTCCCCGTGGACCGGTGACTTGTTCCGTCAATTCTGCCAGGTATGCCGATATGCTTGAGAATTTTGTGATACTACGATTGCAGGAAAAGGGTTGTCTGGATTCTACCATTTTTATGCAGGATGGTGCGCCACCGCACATCGGACGTCAGGTGCAGCAGATCTTGCGAGAACGTTTTTCAGACAACAGAATAATTAGTCGTGCATTTCCCATGGTATGGCCATCCAGGTCGCCTGATCTCAACCCTTGTGATTTTTGGTTATGGGGATATTTGAAAAGCCTTTTGTATCAAGCACATGTTCCTGACCTCTCAACCTTAAAGGATCAAATAACGTTACATATCAGACTAATTAATGCAGATATGCTGCAAGCTGCCGTAGAAAATGTCGTGTACCGCATGCTGCGATTGGAACAGCACACTGGTGGTCATATTGAAACACATTTGTAATTAAAAATAAAACATTGTTTATTGTTGTTACTGAAGTTGGTTTGTACGGTATTTGTTCATTTGACAATTAGGTATTCATTGTTTTCATGAAATAAGCGCCCCCTATGGCGACTTTTGGTACTATTTTTTTTTTTTTGTTGCAGAAATCGAAACTGCATGTTCCACTAAGTATATACACCAAAATGTACTGCATTTGGCCTAATAGAATTCCGCTAGCGAGCTCTGAACACCTCACGTTATTTCTTGCCCACCCGGTATAAGCTTTCCAGGTTTCATAATTAGATGATGTTTGTGATTAAAGAATTTGCAGTTGCAGCTTCCAGAGATTTTTTGCAGTTGTCTGCGATTGATTTTGTAGAAAGGGGGTCAACTTGATAGCGAATAAGTTCTGACGCAGTAGTTCTCTATTGTTCTCTGCTAAAGTTTGAAAGCCTTACCGTTCAGTTTATTTTTGGTCATTATTCTATTTTGCCGATGCAGTTCTTGATTTATGCAGTTTAGTTCGTTGGTCTTGCAATAATAAAATTGTTAAAAATCACTAAAAGATGTTAACAATTGTTGTCTTTGGAAATCTGAAATGTCATCCGTTTAATTAATAAAACTACTTACTAACCACTACAACACGTAACGTTGTCGTAAAACTTGGAAAATTAGACAAAGACGTGGCTAACACAAACACACTTGAACTTATACAATGCATAGGCCAGTGTACGCTGGGGAATCTTGATTTAATCTTACATAATTTGATCCGTTCTTGTTCCCAGGCTAAAAGCCCTTTCTTGTGCGCAAGCGTGATCGATGGCCTCCGTGATATTTTGTTGACGGTATAAGTTTCCTGAATAACAGGAGGAGAAACTACCAAATGTATTATTATAGAGTATATATTGTGTATATATCGAACCTCTCACAGTGAAAATTTCTTTTAGCTCCTAAATGCATTTCATCTTCGGCAGCGTCTCCCGAATTAAAAATTATAATGTGGAACTGCATGATACTAAGCTAATATAAAATCGAAGAAACGGAAATTCTTGTTCCGTTAGTTCTCGGAACTGTTTAAAAAGGGTTATTCTATGGATAGTAGATGGTTGCATTTCGATTTATACATAATATAGGAGTTAGAAAGACTTAGTAAACTTTAATTGGTTCTTATTTCTGAAATCAACCAATCGTGACAACAAATAACTTCGTTTCTAATTATTTTTTTGCTTGAATAATTGAATTTGGAAATCGTAATGATGTTTTACTTTATAATCTTTTTAAATAAACATTTCATTTTCTTTGATTTCAATTCGTTGTTCCATTCGATCAGGAGCAATAGAAATATTTAATGCTTTGGCGCATTCAAATGGACACTTTTTAAATTATTTATAAAACTCTGCCTTTACTGACATCTTATAACTCCTAGTTTGTTTTCCATACAGAGTTTGAGTCTTTTGGCGCTATCGGTTTTTTACTTCTCCATTTTTCCTTCTTTCGGATTTTCTACAGCTCCTTCGGCAATAGCACTTGACTTTCTCTTCTCGACCGACAGGCGAATCGATGGTTAAATTTAATGAGAAGAGCCCGAGGGTTTCTTCTACTACGTCGAAAAAGACTTGTTTATTCTTTATTAAAGGTCATCTGGTCTCTCGAAAAATCTTGTCTAATTTACTTAATTAAAATTTTTCATTAATGTGGTTCCAGCTTTGCGTTTTACGTTTTTATTCTTAGTTAAGCTTAGGACAGTTTATTAGATAGTTTTTGTTTGGGTTTTCATATCTGTTTACTGCAGTATTTTGCATGAAATTTTGAATTTTTTTTCCTCTTATAAAAAACTTAGTTTTATCAAAAGTTTTTTTAAAAAAATAGATTTTTTTATTCCATTAAAACTTTAAAAACTTAATTTCTATTAAAATGAAAGCATTTCTTTAATTTAGCTTTAGAATTTTTATAAATTTTTGCATAAGCTCAAAAGACATGTCGTTTCAAGTTGCAGTAATAAATAAGCTGGTGGGAGAAAGAAATTTTTTAGTTGAAAAACAAACTTATAAGTTTTTAATGGCATTATAAATAAGAATTTTGGTAACATGATTTTAAAAACGTTTCCGGGACAGCAGAATTTCTTCGAGGCTTTAAAAAACTGCTTAGCAATCATCTCTACTGCCTGTCTTATTCAATCTCAAAAGAAGAGCAAAAGACAACGAAATTGAATTTTTCCATTTTGATCATTTCCTAATACTTAAAAATTTAAAAGTTAAAGAGTCGAATCTTTCAATTTTGCATTAGCTGACCGTCTTATAGATAAAAGAACATTTATTATTAATTAATCTTGTTTTTTACAGAGTAACTTAACCAGCAGATTTTATTGAACATCACAAAACAAAAACTTTTGAAAATTTGCGACCGTTACAGTTTTCGTTTATTCAATCATTTTGGACAAACATGCCAATTTATCATAATCTGAGTTTAGAATATAGTGTATATCAAATATCATATAAATGCATTTTAAAAATCTAAATGCCATTATTCTAGTAATTTTCAATGAAACGAACCAATTGCTATTCTCATTCTTTTGAAATATTAAAGGGGAAACTTATTAAAATAAAAATAGAGAAAAGATAATAATTGCTTTAGATTCTACTTGATTAATTGGCTAAAAGCAACCGATGAGTGCGGGTTTTAAAATTATTTCCGCGCTTTGAACTACTTTGTGAAAAAAGATTTTGGATTAGTTTAAACACAAAGTTTAATTGAATTCTTGAGGTCAATTTATTGACATTCTTGTTCGACGCTCACCACATAGGTAAGTGAAATTTATATTAAGGTTTAAGCATAGTTTTTATCCTGGAATGCATTTTAAGTAGGAAAACTATGAATTTAATAACAAGCACAAAATGAATTTTCTGTTGAATACAACTGAGTTAGTAAAGAATATCGAGTAACATAGAAGGAAGGAAGTTGCTTAGCCAGTGCGCGAGATGCCTTAGAAAATGGAAATGACAGGAAAATCGATGAGTCGGATCTGTCATGTTCGCCGGCAGAATTACGACCACAAAACTTCCTTTTGGCAGACTCTACAGCACGAGTACCATGCCTCAAAATTTTTGACATTCTCGATTCTTGTAGAATTTTTATTTACTTTAAAAATTTATTTTTATTTTAATAATTTCTTACTTCACTCCAGTAAACAGACAATTTCCAAACTGCAGAATACTGATGTTGCCATTGTCTTCAAAGTAAACATTTTAATTTTATATTATTTAATTTTATATTACTTAATTAAGAAGAGCTAAATCCAATAGCTAAAACATGTTGTAGTATGTGGAAGATATAAGATGTTTATTGTTTACGTGTGTAATTCGGAATCGATTCACAGACTATTTTAAGCATTGGAAAGTTATACAGAAAGCTTACACATAAACAGTTTTACTGTAGCAATGTTTACATTTACAGGGTTCCCCAAAACCTACCTAGAAAACACTTCAATTGTTCGTGGCATCTAGGCAATTTGTTGAAAGGTTGGGATTTGTTGACCAGCGTTTGAGGTCTACAGGGGCTAGTCTAGGCACATTCTTAATGCTTGGGATAATACAGTGCGATGACATTCTTTCCGAAATGTCCATGCTACAGTTTAAAAATGGCAGTTATACGGAGATGGGGATGTGTACTATCTTGTTTTATACTACAGCTGTAAGAGATCAGATCCGGAGAGCCCTTGAATAACAGGAAAGTACTGGTTCAAAAGCACCTAACTCTATTTCTGCTTTCCCTCTAAAAACGCTAATCCACATATCCCAGCCGTCTCAAAGACGTTTTGAAGATTACTTTATTGTCCAGACAAATCATAAAAATCGTTCCTCCTAGAACAGATCACGTGGTCATAACGTTGGCTAAGTTCATCAGCCAATCAGCGGTTGCCATTGCCTCGTTGCACAGGTCTTTTATTTATCGTTCATATATCCTGATTAAAGTGAGCTTTGTTCAACACGTGCTCAAGCAAAATGTGAAACAAGAAAGTATTACGATTCCTTTGAGGAAAATTAATTTTGTATTACTTGCAAAAAAGGCCATTTTAAGGGCCATGAATTTAATAGTAATTCATTTAACAGCAACCTCAGTGCGAGGCTAAATTTTACTCCAGCTTATTTTCATGCTAACGCAGTGATTGACAGTTCTCATTATTCGCTGAAGTGTTTTAAATCTGTTCTTAAATCTGACATCAATGGCATTAAATATCGGTGCTCACAATCCAACATGTTAATCATTATCTCGTTCACCTTTCCATTATGGATATGAACAGTATTATGAAAGTTATAAATCTAAAAATTTACTTGATACGTTCATTTTATACTTTTCACATGATATGTTTTTGCAGACTATACGTTATAGTTGAGACATCCTATATAAAGATAATTGCCCAGATAAATAGCTTGTTCCAAATACAGGGTGATCCAAAAGTCAGTAGACTTTTTACAACCTTATAATTATTAAACTATTTACAATAATAAAACGATGCGGTTTGCACAGAAATGCTCAGAAACACGGGAGATTTTTGTTTATAATGAAAAATATTTTTTTTTATATTAGTTACATTTTTGACCAAAAGGTGGCGCTGGAGTTTTAAATGCGTCTTAAATTCAGTTTCTTGAATCTTCGAAAATCGCTTGTGTCGAAGCGTTCGTTAAAGCAGCATCAAAATAAAACCCTTAGAGCCAAGATAATGCGCAATTAACTCCTCTGCTTATTTCACGCATGATAAGATTGTATTCTACATGAAACTCCAGCGCAATCCTTTGGTCAAAAATGTAACTAATATAAATTTTTTTTTTTTCATTTTAAACAAAAATCCCATGTGTTTCCGAGCATTTCTTTACAAACCGCATCGTTTTATTATTGTAAATAGTTAATAATTATAAGGTTTTAAAAAGTCTACTGACTTTTGGATCACCCTGTATATAAAAAAAATTACCTTACATCACCTTTCGTTTTTCCAAAGTGAATGTATACTTTATTAAGGATTTCTCATGTGTTCTTTTTTTATATTAAGATATTGCAAAATTTCATCAAACAAACGGACCGAGCAACACCGGGCATTTCACAATGGCAAATTTTTTTATCATATTGCTTCATTTTTTGCGAAATTTCTGGTGGTTGTGGACTAGGAGTTATGGCCTGAGCCCTATGAACTTCGTTTTATTGTAGATTTTTAACTGCGTTTGAGTTTCCTGGCCAACAGACAAACGTGCGGGCAATATGGCCTGATACGGCTTTTTTTTTACAAAAGTAAAATAAGCCAAAATAAAAATTCATTTTCATGAAATTTTGACAAGCATTAGATTACGTTTCTTTATAAAGCCAAATCAAAGTGTTTTCAAAGTTCATGTAACAAAGTTGAAAGTTTTGTCAGTAATAGCAGAACTTGGATTATATTTTCTACTTTAGTTATACTTTAGATTTGCACTTCTTCCAAGTTGGAGCAATTTTTTTTCACCTCTCAATTCTTTACTTGACTTTCTAGAATTGGCTATCCCAACGGCTAAACCTTCCTTCGTCGAGGAAGTCTCTTGAGGATTGGCTTCTGGAAGAGGCTAACTCCTTTCCTTCGTAATATTATGATTAAATATAGAATTCCCTTTACCCCAACTGTGTTTCTTTTGACGTGAAGACAAAACACAAGGCAATTGTATCGGGTGAAGACCGTAATTCCTTTGCGGTTTAATCTATAAACCCGTTTTGTTATTGCAGCAATAACGACATAGTGGTTCAAATTTATTTTGCGTTTGTTTTTCCTCTCCCAGATTGAAAAATCTCAAAAGATAAAGGCGCATTTTTTATCTACCAATCACGTATCACATTGGCTTCGGGGCTTGTTGGTATTTTTGTACGGCTTTTCCCTCCCCCATCGTTCTTGCCACGTCGAGAGATATTGCCACGATTTGCCCCGCCCAGTAGAATCCCCCGACGTCCTCCTCCTTCATCTTATCTCGCTCTCGTCGTCCGTGAAGTGGATAGATTCGTATCTCGTCGCTCCATGTTGGGAGAAAATTTTTTTGCGTTCACACAGGAAAACATCTTTGTAATGCTTAAAAAATTTACATAAAATGAAAAAAAATATAATAATGTTCATCATAAATGTTGGCATTTAAAAGATAACCTCTTTGTTTTTGTATCTCTTAATGTTACAGCGATCAATATCAGCATTCTGAGAAAATGATATGTTTAGCAGTTGGCCTTATTTATAATGTATATTCTTCCTTAGGAATTTAGATCTGACAAAGATTATTCGTGTCGTTTCTTGGAGAAAAGCAACATAATTATCATAACCTATTTAGCTTGATAATACATAACAATCAGTATAAGTAGTTTTCCTGGAAATTGTCTTGTAACATTTAAAGTTCAATTGGTAGATAACTCACTTTGTCTTTTTAAGGAAAATTCTGTAATCAATGAGCAAACGGAATTATCAATAAAGTCGTCTTAAGATTTTAGAAATGGCGAAAAGAATTGATAAAACTGTGAATTTCTATTATCTGTGCTTTATATTTATTTCTCTACTCAAAGCATTTGCAACAACCTAACCTGACCTGAACTGACCTAGCCCATTCTAACTGATTTTAAATTTTGAGTTATTTTACTTTCGGAAAGGATTATTTATTTTACATATTTTTAAAGAGAAGGGCGTTTTTATTTTTTAAATTCTTTATGCTACTTTAAACACGCTTAATGCGAATAGAAACTTTGTCATTGGTAAAATTCATTGACCATATTATAAAGGTTGTAATTATTAATTTACGACTCTTGATTTAGAATAACTGCCAATTGTTTCAGAGACGTTAGTGAAGAGGAATCTTTTCCCTGTGTGGCTTCCTGTCCAGATTTGGCTGGTTTATTCATCAAGGTTATCTTGGTTTTCCTCAACCAAGACTGTATTGTCCTGGTTGTGTGTAGGGGTGAATCATTAAATCGGTTAAAAAACACCAAGTCATCGTTGTAACTGCTAAACGTGTTATATATTTTTTTACATTTTATACGTAAATCTTTAAAATATATAAGGTGTTTTTTTCAAATTTATTTAGCAAATAGTGTAATAAATAAAGAGGTTTTCTCTCTCGTCTGAAAAATTAGGTTTCTTTTTTTGCATTTATAACGATAATCTGCATCATAAGATGACAGTAACATGATCCTTAAGGTTTAATGACTGATTTAGCCGCCCAAATTTTTTTAGATCTAGCAGAATAATTCATCTTCGAACAGATATCATTCGATGAAGCTCGTTTCTGACAGATTGGTTCTCAGTTTATTTGCTCTAAGTCAAAAATGCCTTATTATGTTGAATAGAGGATTAAGCCATTAGCATACTGGTTATATCGCGTATGTAAACAAAGTCGGTTCACAAAATTGTAGAAAATGTAATTATTTAATTCCCAGATCCAAATAAATGCAATAAATATCACTTTTAGGACAAACAAGATTGATAGATAATTAATAATATAAATACAAAATCTTCAAAGTTGAACACAAAGCAAAGTAAATTTGATAAGTAGGCGATGGTTACTAATGTTTAGCGATACTCAATTGAAATACTCGATACCATCGGGTTACACTAATGCATCGGGTCGTAATGATGAGGCGTAGAATAGCCAGAAGAATTTTACAGGTTGAATCAGACCAATAAAACCGAAGATGGCTGGTCTATCCCACTGTCGTCATTCTATTGAAGATGACAACTTCATTATGTGACACCGCTTACTACAACACACAATAGTCAAATAAGAAGTACGAGTCGATAAAATTCGTTAAAATTCCAAATCCAAGTATTTCAATAATGCGCAATAAACTTTTAAGACACAAACAATCAAAATGAAATAAATAAGGTTTCAATACGTAATGCCGCCTACTGCATTATTAAAAAATGCTTTCAAAGAATAGGGAAAAATTTCAACTAACTCTCGAGGCGGAAAATAATTACGTTGAAGTTCCGGAAATAAAGTCTTTAATTCGTCTTGGCAATTAGCATCAATTTGAATTATTAATAAAGCCAGATAAATAAAAGCTTTTACCAGCTGACGTGGCCTCGGAGTTTCCATCGAATGAACTCTGCCGTCTTCCTCTTGTTGCGGGCGAATCCCATTCTCTGTTTGGATGGAAATCGGACTGGAACTTTTTTTCGGAGATAGCAGCATCAAATGTTTCACACACGACAGATGGATCACATTCACACTTAGTTCTTCCAGCCTTAGTTCAGAATTCGACTAAGGGAACGGGAACTTTACTTTCTATAAACTCTTTATTTAAGCTTAAACTTGGTTTTATATGAAACAAACGAATCTCTTCTTAAAGTAGATAAACGCTTAACTTTTAAACCTTCCTTCTTAAATTTCAATTATGGAATTCAGATAAAGTTCTTGCTTACGTGCCGTGTTGTAGGCTCCTTTCACCCTCGCTGTCGGATTGCTTCTCTCTGTGTGAAACCTTACTTCTTGCTGGCTACGGGAACCAGCTACAGCAGCTCTTGTTATGCGGCTGAGATGCTGTCTTCTAGTTTGTCTACGGCGTTCTATAAAAGCATGAGCTCCCATGAGTCTCTTCAGCTGGGAAAGCTTTCGCTTTCACTTTGCTTGGCACAAAATTATTAAGATCGCATTCGTGTAAATTATTTTTAAACGCAGAGGGTTTTTATTCATTGAAAGAGGTTATTTTTTTGAAACTACCACTACGACCGCCATTGATGGAACTCCACAATAATTAGTGAAATTTTATGTGCTCTTAGTCGTGAGTGCGAATGGTAATAAGTCGGATAATTTGTTCAACACTTTATTGGATATTAGCTTCTGTGTTTACTTTTGCTGTAATAATTTTGTATTGTCCAGAAGTACAGTTTTCGGCTATTACGACTTCTACTCCGATGTTTTTTTTATGGCTATGGAGACCGTTGTAATATCAGACAGGTTACACCGAAGTTCTCTCTCTATGAGTTCTGTTAGGCCATTCATTTTACAACAGATAAATTGGAGATTGCTGCATCCAAATAGGTTGCTGCTATAGTTTCATGCATTTTTGGAAAAAATAAGCTATGTCGTGATGATCAACAACAGTAAAATTGTAACTTGTACTTCTTTATGTAGCCAACCTTCTTACTTATTAATTCTGGTAAGATTCACAATATTTTGCCCAGTCTCTGTATAGAGATATATTTAAACGAAATGAATTGAACAAATATTGGAAATTCGCGTTTAAAATAATAAAGAAACCCGTCTTTTGAAATTGTGAAATCTTTCAAAGTTTACAGTTTACAGCACAAGTCATGAGTTTACAGTTTACAGTCATGATGATGATAATAATAATAATAAATAATAATAGTTGATGTGTCCTTGCTTCAATTATCTGTGCTTTTTTAATCAGGCGGAATTATGACTTCATTGTTTGTTACTTTAAGTTGCGTCATTTGAATACGTGCCATAGAGAATAATTCAAAATTAAATAGATACCTTTTTTATTATTAAATCACAATATCTCAATACAAGTACGGAGGACCTACAGAATGTTTCACATAGGAGTAGACATTATTAAGTAACGGAAGAATTGAGCACTTATTGGTTTCACAATATCTGTCTGCTCGTCTGTCTCTTTCATGTTTTCTATATTTTTGACGTAGCAGGTTGGAATTCGAAATGTAGTGCCATAGACATATCCTGTTTCACTATTCAGTTACGAGGGTAGGAGTTAGAGGGAACAAAAGATCTACGTGATATTTAGATATGTAAAGGAATGAAATTCGGTATGCAGATTCCTCTAGGCAAAATCTACATTACCATGATGTTTAGGCCAAATTATTTCAGTGGAGTCGGAGTTGCGGGGGTGACAGTCACTTAGTCTTTAGAAATATGGCAACATATGCTGAGAAACGAAAGAAGATAGAGCTATCTTGCATGTTTTAAATACTAAGTTCGAGAAAATCAGTTTTTTGATTTAAATAATTGGATGTTAAAAAGTGCAGATAAACAGGTAAAAATAGATGATCTCAGAGTTTCCGCTACTTTCCTATATCTTCCTCGGGGGATTAATTTATTGTTAAAAACTCTATAAAGATTCGTGTACCTTATTAATATTTGTTTTCATAAAATCCTCATTGTAAAGTTAAGAAATGGTTTATGCTATACATTTAATGCAGTTTTCA
This sequence comes from Rhysida immarginata, assembly GCA_023313115.1. Classification (NCBI taxonomy): domain Eukaryota; kingdom Metazoa; phylum Arthropoda; class Chilopoda; order Scolopendromorpha; family Scolopendridae; genus Rhysida; species Rhysida immarginata. The sequence goes on along the minus strand of JAHWFO010055510.1, from coordinate 1,427,020 downwards.
GAATCAGTTGGAAGTACACAAATAATACCGCTTCTTCGGTTTAAAAAATAAGGTTTAATGAAGATTTGCCTAATACAGTGGAATAGCAGGATGATATTCAGAGTCAAAGACTTGGCGATCAAATTCCGGTCGAGAATGAAATCTGCAGCAGTAACATGAGCTAGTTTTCATGGTGTCCAGCTAGGTGTACCTTACCACATTTCTTTCACAAAGAAAAACGGAATATACATTTTGAATTTTGAGATATTTTGAGAATTCAGACAAAATTTGAATATCCTTCTTTACATCAGGAAACTTCATCATCGCAAGGCTGGAATAAATTTCTAAAACCGCTGCAATCATCTGAAACACTGCATTATTAATAACATTGCTTAAAAAGGCATTTGATTAAAAATGAGTTGAAATTAATGTTTCATGCTAAGAAAAGGTTGTTCATTATTGAACTATAGAAAACAATTCATTGTCGCAAATTATATACACTGGGTAAAATTTCATTGAGAATTTAATTTCAAATTTAACGCAATACCTTTCTTTTCCCTTTTTCCGGTGAAAGTGAGATCATAAAAAGCATAAAAGTGCACAAAGTTTAAAATTAAAATGGACTAACCACTCAATTTCACGGTGAAAAGCTCTTTTTCGCTTAAAAATTTTTAATCATTAAGTGTCTCGTCTAAGTTTCACTCACTTGATTCTTTTTTCTTCTCTCCCTCTTAATTCAATATTTAACGACAAGCAAAACGCTTTTAATTTCAATTTTACGTTTCGTTTTAATTCCTCATCTAATTACTTTAAAATGGGTCCGATGTGGTTTTGATAGAATGGAGGAAAAATTCGATTTGTTTACTCTTAATGGCATTTCCTCTTCCAACCGCGAGAATAAATCAAGTGCACTTTAAAATTTCTCTCCTTTTATCCTCTACTTCTTTTTTCCCGCCCATTCTTTCTCTTTTCTCTCGCTTTTGATTTTTTTTTGTTCGCTACCGTCTAAGCTAAATTTCCTGTTAAGTGATGGGGTTCAGTCAAAAGAAGAATATTGTTTTTGAAAAGGTAAAGAAAATAGCTTTCTTTTAAACCATTTTCTTCTTTGCGTTTATTTAATTAATTTTTTTACTTGCACTAAGGGATTTAATCTAGGATTTATTGAAATATCCAAACTGCATAGATTATTAAATCTCTTTAATATCCTCTATGTCTTTAAAAATAGTTGAAAGCTATAATCCTTCTTGAATGAAATTTAATTATAACGAAAAGAGTGGCGTCATCTACTCCCATATTCCAAATTAATCTCTTTCGCTACAAACTAAGAAAGCAAACCATTATACTTTACGTTTACTACAGAAAGTCCAGATAATGTAAATTCGCCAACCGACGTTATATCGAAAGTTTGTTCTTAAAATGTTACTTAAACTAACGCTATCAGCAGTAGCATAACTACTGTGAGGCATGGTTAGGTAAGGCCCTATAACATAACGTGGGACCAGACTAGGCTCTAGAATAGATTAGACAATGTCTCTCTTTTAGAACAGTAGAGGAAAGTGACCAAAAGTGGGCCCCGATTTTGTTTACGACATGGATAGGCAAAACTATGAAGTAAAAAATTAGTTAAGGCATCGTTATTCAACGATAAAAGGGTTTTAGCATCAAAATGTTACGAGCAGTAGCGGCTCGTGACTATAATAAGTGGAGGGGCACAAATACAAAATTTCAGGTTCTTAGGCCTTTTCGTACAAAAGTTATAGCTTGATTTGTATTTGAAGCCTCGTGGCCCCTGCCGAGGCCTCAGAGGACTATATCAATTTTAGTGTGTAATAGCTAAAATTTTAAGCAACACATTATAAATATAAAACATTTTAGATTTCTGGACTTCTAGTTTTAAATTTATAGCTTGATTTGAGATTGAGGCCGCAAGGCCCCTGCCAAGAGACTTATAGAATTTTTAATATAGATTAGTGAACGGATATTTATAAGAAGAAAGGACGAGACACAAAAACCCTGGAATACAATAGATAATAGTTAATAAATAAA
>JAHWFO010055510.1:1334463-1403689 GCA_023313115.1 Rhysida immarginata | reverse complement strand
TACATGCAACGCAATGAATTGTGGGATTGTCTACAGACGGACGGACGGACGGACGGACGGACGGACAGCTGGACAAACCGATCACATAAGCACATTTCTATATATAGAAAATGTGCTAAAAAATGATTAGGGTAATAAAGGCAGTCTTAATCCCACAACTGCAATAAGCTATTTTGGCCGGCGGCTACGGATAAGCAGTACATACGGCATATAATAATGCAATACGTACGGCCCTTCTTCTCTCGAGATACAGTGGTGGCCAAAAGTTTGGAACACTTGGAATTTCTATCTTAATATCATCTTAGGGAAAAGATATTTTTTATTTGGAACTATTAATAAACGATAACTAAAATGCAAGCACAAAATTATTTGATTTGCTTTTTGTTTGCTTTATTAAAAAAATAAATAAATAGAAAGAGGTCAAAAGTTTGGACTATTAACTTGTAATCCTTAAAAAAAAAGTTATGCTATGCAACATCACCAAGTTGTCTACTTTGCAATTTGTCCACCTTTTGCCTTTACAACATCTAGTAAACGACCAGAAATAGAATTAAACAAATTTTTATGACATTTGGTTGAATGTTGTTGGCTGATTTTACAACAGCATGAATGAGCTCCTCACGTGATGTATTTACTTGTCCTGATAAATTTCGAGTTCCATCAGATGCTAGACGTTCTCGATGATGTTTAAACCAGGATTGCGAGCTGGCCAAGAGTGTGTAATGATGTTGTTACTTGCAAATTACTTTTTTACAAGTGTTGCAGAATGGATGGAAGCATTGTCCTGTTGCCAAATCCAGTTCTTTTGTGGAAATTGGGTCTGGCACCAAGGGACAAACATTTCCTGAAGATCATCTTTGTATTTAGCGGTTGTGTAATTTCCATTTAAGATATGAATTTTCATTTTGCCATTGCTGGCGATTGTAAATAAAGTCCATTTGCCGTTTTATTTTCCAAGGAAAGATTGTCCTTTGTCGCAGTGCTCCACATAAGATGATAAGTTATCAGGACCATTCGGATTAAAGCGCTTTTAATCCGAAAAATAACCAATTTGAAGTTGGTATTTTCACGCAAATGTTTTTCAGCAAATTCAAGTCGAGCTGAAAGTGGGATTTTTTTAATTACGTGTTCATAGGTGAAGTTCTGCCGTTTCATCTCTCTTTGTATTGTTCGCCTGGAAGCACCCAGTTGCAGATTTACCTTAATTCCTGTGCTATTCACCAGATGACCGCGTGAGATTTCTTGTTTCACATGTCTCTTAATCCTTGATTTTTCTCTTCTACTTAGCACAGATGGACGTCCCATCTTCTTTCCTGTCTTCCTGTTGATATTGTTAGCAATTCTACGAACCGAGCTATAGCTAACTCGGGCAACTTGAGACACCTTTCTGAAGTTCCCAATATCTTCATAAAAACGTTTCATTTCCTCCTTCTTTGCTGTGGGTAACATTGTGGAATTTACTCCCCTTCTTGTTATCAAGGTATCACCAGAAAGCTCTAAAAATGTGCATCTAATTTGCATTTCTAAGACATGATCCAAACTTTTGACCAGGCTCATTTTCATTATTGGGGGTGTAAAGAACAATAAAGACCAAATCGAATAATTTTGTGCTTTCATTTTAGTTGTCATTTATTAATAGTTCCAAATAAAAATATCTTTTCCCTAAGATGATATTAAGATAGAACTTCCAAGTGTTCCAAACTTTTGGCCACCACTGAATGTCTCGATTACCGAAACATGTAAGATACATGGTATACCAACTTTAAACAAACTAATTATGTATGCCAGACTCAAGGAATTATATTATGCTATTTCTCATCCTATGCATTATGTAAAAGATTGGATTAATGATAGTCCACATACTCGTCAGACGCAAAGGTTTAAAATAGTCCCGTTCTAAATTTAAATTGTCGTTCTTTCCATATAATGTATTTTCAACATGGAACTCCTTGGACACAAAATTAAAAGCTGAAATTTTATTATGTAATCATGATAAGTGGTATAACCATAATCAACATGTCACGAGATTATTTCATCAATATGTCAAAGGTTAAAAGAAAAAATTATCCTATGTTAGTAATATATCCTTTGTTGGGATGCAACTTTAAATAATAATAATAGTTTTACTATTCACTTTTGGTTCCTTTATTTCAGGAACGTATACTTCTTTTATCTACATATTTAAATTAAGGTAATTTTTCTGAGAAACCAAGCGACACTTATTTACAATTTTATGATAGCTCTTAGCGATTATCTTTTTGTTTATGTAAATACAGAAAACGACAAGAACTTCTAAATAAGTCTTAATAAGATGAAATTTATTCTTCGTCTCCAGGGCTGAATACATTTTACTCTTAGAGTTAAACATTTCATATTTAATTCTGGTAGTTCTTCTTCAAAAAGACAAACATTAGTCTTGTTTTCTTCGCTTATCATTGATTGTTACTGGAAGAAACTTCTAAAGACTTTGCTACGCTTCTTCAATACTTGAATCTTTTTTTTTTCTTTTTTATACCATTTCTTTGTTCCTCTGTGTTTTTATTATTTTTCTGTTCTTGGCACTCGATCCGGCGCATCTAAATCCCAAAGACGTTGGAGCCGAACGGAAAACCTCCGTCGGCTGATGAAAAATCATTATCCCTTTGGCGATCGCCAATCGCCTACCAAGAAATTGATGGGAGGAAGTTGCTATTTTTTCCGTCCTCACTCTCCCCTCTATGATTCCTCTTTTCTCTCGCCTTAGTTCTCGGATCTGAAGGTAATTTTCTCCTATTGCTTTTCAACTTACACTTTTTTTTCCTTCTTCTTCTCCCCACTTCCAATTTTCCTCTCTCTCTCTTTCTCCGCTACGTTCGCCTCTATTCCGTTCGGTGGGCGTCTGATCTCCTTGGTCTATCGGCTACAATTTTCACACCTTGATTTATTGCTTTTTTTCTAGAGAATTTTCGACAATACTACCTGAAATGAAATGATATTGTGTGGTATAGTGGTCTTTTTTTTTAATCCCCCCTTTCTTTATTTCAAAGAACAATTCCAAAGCTGAGATACTTAACTTTCTGCCATCAAATCTAGTGGCTCTGTATAGAATTGTTTGGCCGACGCAATTTTCTTCCTCGCAAAGTCGTAAATCGTCGCTCGCGAACATTCGATCACATCGGAAGAGAAGCTTAAAATAACCAGAATTTACTTTTAGTGAGAGAAGAGTAGAAATAAGGGTAGAAATAAGACAGTGTAATTGACATCGGAGGGTTAATAATGATAACATTTATTTCATATTATTAATCACTTACTAAATATAAAAATGACAATAGGGTGATGATTTTATTATCAAATGCTTTTTTATCTATATTATGCTTTAAAATGAAGGCATAGGCTTCGAAATACGTATCCGGCGTGTCATATCTCGGATGTTTTCGTATGATAAAAGATTTTTCATATTAACAGGCAAAAATACATGCAATCAAATATAAAAAAAATAATCGTAAGAAAATTTCCTTCCTCTTCAGTTTTTTTTACTTTTTTGTAGTTAATAGCGGAAACTATTGTCGCACTATAATTAGTTGACGATTTACAAGAAGAACAAATGATGATAAACTGAAATGATTTAAATAATACAACCGGTAAATATGCTTTATTTAAATTACAGAAGGTATATTTACGGCAAAGTACTTTTTATTTATGCAAGTAATTTTGATTGAAGAGTCCATGATGCTCTACGTGTTGTATTAATTAAATATTCCACTGACGTTGGGTTTTCTACGTGCAAATGGGATCCCAGTAGGATTTCTGGCTGGAAGAGTATCTACTTCCCTTTCCGAGGAGAATGACTCAAGTCGGTTAACAGCAGAAAGATGCTAAGCTCTTGTAAGGATTCTTCCTGTGAGGACACCTCTTCATATAATCAGAAAATCGTGTTACAGCTCCTAAGCTCCGAAATCACACCCGCTTCAACGCGTAACCGCAGCACTGTCTCAAAAGTTCGGAAATTAGTTCTGCAAGAGATCTTTCTCACAGAGCTTGGTAATCTCAAAAGATCAATAAGTAAATACGATAAGATAAGGATCTGCGATTTGAATCAGATTTTAAGCCACGCGTTCATAAACTCTTGCCTCGACACCTCGAAGTGCAAGGGAGAAATTTCATAATATAGATTACTTTGGGGAAATTTCTGTATTACTGGGTTGTGAAAAAATATTCTAAGAATGTTGAAATTAGGGCTGTAGTACTGTTAAAATCGTTCCTTTCAGACTGCATCGCACCGAATATTTCATATATGGGGTTGCTTTCTAAAGTTTGACTTGATTCCAGTAGTCCTTGTCCATAATATCATGGATGCTGTGCGCTTCAAATATTATAGCTGTGGGATCGTAATAATAATTTTAAGCCAGGAGAAGTGAATCCTGAACTGAACTATATCGTGAATCTTTGGCAGTACAAAATGAAATCAAAGTGATGTTTGCGGTAACGGCTGTATTGATAATTTAGACTGATGGAGATTATGCCACAAAAGTTGTACGCCATTTTAAAATCCATGGGTGTATACATACAAGTGATTAAATATGTGCGATTTTCGGATTTGTGTCAACTACTTAGCCTCGAAGTATATACCCGGCGTTTCATATCCGGATGTTTTCTTGTGGTAAGAGATCTTCCCCTACTTCAAGATAACTGGCGAGCTATCGTTCTTTCTCACATGATGCAACACTTGCAACCTATTGTTCAATTTGCACGTGGGATTTCACAATTGTTGAAAACAAAAACTTGCGTTCCTACACGTCGTTTTTTTTTCCCACACAAATTTTCGTTTTCATTTCTACGACCCTTATATCTTCTTCCATTTTATCAACTTTGATGTTTGCCAGTCCCACTTTCGACAGATTTATATCCGTTCCTTTTCCATTTGCAGATAACATCAAAAGTTATATCTAAAGTCTTTAATGGTATACCTAACTCAAAAGTTGACTTAGACGCCTCCAGAGTACTGTTACGTCTTGTATATCATACTATCATGCAGATTTTTGTAATTCCGATCATTGTGAGTATCATTCATCCCTATTCAAGAAAGTATATATTCGAAGTCCATCATGCATTTTTATAGCAGATTCTGTAAGGTTTTGAATGCGTATGATCTGTTTCTCTATACGTGGAGTGTCCAAATAAGAATGGTAAAGTACTGTATGGTCTAATATACAAGGTGTGGCTATTAATTTTCAGGACTGACGTAACAGCACGAAAGGGATATCTCGCCAGAGAGAGGCGCATCTGGTATCCGGAAAATAGTGCATCTGCACATGCTCCCAGAAGCGGGTGTCATTGGGAGGCAAGAACTTGGCCTTGAAAGACGCGTGGAAACGTATCTGCTAAAGTACTGTTGTTCAAGTGCAGATATGGAGCAAAGAATGAACATCAAATTCTGCTTCAAACTGGGTAAAAGTGTAACAGAAACACATGAAATGTTGAAGAAAGTGTATGGTGAGCAAGCATTGTCCCGTTCCCGCATATTTGAATGGTTTGGACGTTTTCGGGACGGGCGCGAAAGCGTTGAAGATGGTGCCCACACCGGAAGGCCGATTTCCGTGCGTACGCAGGAAAGTACGCAGGAAGCTTGTAACATCGGATCGGCGAATGACTATTCGAATACTGACCAGTGAACTGAACACCGACAAATAGGTGGTTCGCCAAATTCTGACACAAGACTTTATCGGAAGAACAAAACAATTCAGCACTGTTTATCGGAAGAACAAAACAACTCAGAATGGACACGTGTGGTGAACTCATCGACAACGCTTACGATGACCCTGCTTTTCAGGATTCCATAGTAACGGGGGACGAGTCTTGGTGCTACCAATACGACCCTGAAACCAAGAGACAGAGCGCAGGATGGCGGTCTCTCAGCTCCCTAAAAAGCAAAAGTTTCGATTTCAAAAATCCAAATTAAAAGTCATGTTAATCGCTTTCTTCAATGCTGAAGGACTTATTCATCATGAATTTGGTCCACCTGGCACGACTGTTACAGGATAGTATTACGGAGAGGTTCTTGAACGACTACGAAGAAGAATTCGCAGAGTACGTTTTCGAGAGATTGGGAGTTGGTTTCTGTTGCACGACAACGCCCACTCACAAATTGCGTTGCCAGTGAGGCGGTTTTTGGCCAACCATCAGGTCGTGGAGCTGAATCATCCACCATACTCTCCGGACTTAGCCCCTACAGACTTTTTCCTGTTTCCGAAACTGAAAATTGTGATGAAAGGAACACGGTTTGTGGATCTGGAAGACATCAAAAAACACGTGACGTCGACATTGAAGAGCCTTCCGAAACAGGACTTTAAAAGTTGTTTTCGCAACTTGTACAGCCGAGCACAGAAGTGTATTACGGCACGTGGCAGTTACTTCGAAACATATTAAAAGGGTATGTTTTTCAGATCATCTATTCTGGTGTTATTAGAGCAGTCCTGGAAATTAATTGCCACACCTTGTATAATTTTGCTAATAATAATTAAAACTTCTCTATTTCTATGTTAATGCAGGGTCCCCAATCCAACATTGCAAAATATTACAAGAAAATATTCGTATATGACAACGCTTAAAGGAAAGATTAACTCATGAAGAAATTTTTACAATTGAAGCGATATTCAATTTCGTGTCATGTTTTTGCAACGTTTCTTGTGTAACAGCGGTAATAGCGTCAATAATCCTTCTTCTCTAGGTGCCCAGTTCAGGAACAACTTTCAAACATTTCGTTGAAATGCTTCCTGCAGCATCTTAAAAATCTTTTCACTGACGGCTGGTCGCGGAAGAGAGCCCACGTCTCCTTAAACTTCGCATACCACATAACTATGCTTTTTTAATCAGATGGCGATCGTCCATATTTCCTCCTAAAATGACGCTGTACAGTGATCGGTGACTTGGTTTCAAGGTACCATAACACATAATGCAACTTCTCTTTAACTGGCGACAAGCTTTAAGCGATAGATAAAAATTTCCAATTACAAACTCGTCCAGCTTCATATTCCAAACAAACAATTTTTTTTCCGAAATCCGATCTACAGATCACCCAAAAATCGCATTGGATTTCAGCTCCTCCGATACCAAATTAGCCTCTAGAAAAGGAGAAATCTTCATGAGCAAGACCACATTGAGAATTACAGTATATCTAATCAGTTTTAATAGATTTTGTACTAAATGGTCAAAATTTAATTAAACTCCTTGAGTAATGTTTACAAATCAACTTTTACTACTTTTTACAGTGTTAATTGTCATCATAATGCGCTTACTTTTGTTGGTTCTTGACAAGTGTACTTTCTAATTTACAACAAAAATTCACTGAATCTAATTTAAACTGGATAATTTAGATGGCAGAAAACTTTTCCACTTAAGGGTTGATTTATATCTCATTAGACGCAAGAAAAACAGAAAAGCAAACTCTTAAATCGTAGATGAAACGTCACGACGAAATGAATGTTGTCGTGTCGGAAGGCGAAAGGAAAACTCTCTTATTTTAAGCGCATATCAGGACGCATGATGGGATTTTTCCTCCTCTTTTCCCTCGTTGTCGACGTTGTATTTCATCTCATTTGAAAATATGTGCATGACGCTTGGCTGGAGTCACATGATTCCTAGTACAATGAAGTTAAAGAGGAAAAGAAAAAAAAAAAGAAGACTCATTGTGCTTATATCTTTGTTTATGACGAGAAGAACAAGTGGTTCCTAAAGAGTTACACTTGAGAAATAAATTGAATTAAAGCTAGAGACTGCGCGCCTGCGCTTCTACCATCGATTCCCATCTTATTTTGTAGAGAGAGGGAGGGTGTTGTGGGTGTGTTTTTAGCCTTTTAAAAAGGCGGACGACTGTCTGTCATGGCTGGCGGCAATGAAGACGTGCAGGCAGCCGGGGCAACGGAAGGACCACATCGCTCGTATGAATGGAAATGGCCGCTTTTTTCTCCTTAGCTATAGTTTCCCCTTATAAATCCTTTGTGCCTACAGAGATAGAGTCGAGCGCCACTTCCTACCTCTGTTGCTTTTGTATCCCTAATTGAAAAGTGTCAGAAACTGTCTTTTCTTCCCCACGTGTGTATGGGGGAGGCATGGAGAGCGCCCTCTACAAACGTGCCTAGTATTATTCTGGGCGCCTTCCATTGAAAAATTTTTTGCCTCTTGTTTTGGAATGTTTTCACAAACCCTCACCAGAGTGCGCTTCGAGCACTTTTTCCCCCCTTCTAAGGCGAGGAAAGATTTCTTATTCTGTCTTTGTTGGTCTGTTATCGGCACAGTGGTTAGTAAAACAAAAACAACCAAGATTTTCATTTAGAACCGTAAAATTGTGAAATCCATATTTATGCCTTAAAGAAGACTTAGTTATAGGAAAATAGGATGACAGACTTTATTTTTTAAGTTTTAAATACTTTTTTACGTAAATCACTTTGACCTTAGAAATGTCAGACTCCATTGAAAAGATCATCCTAGAAAATCTTTAAATAGCTTACTAAATTATAGGCGAACCAACACTGCTTAACTTAATTTTGCTTTCTCATCTAATGAAGACCCTAAAATCCTTTAAATTGCAGTTCATTTTTAAATGACTTGTCCTTGTTCTCTTTTCATTTAAAATGAAAAAATGTTCTTTGTCATTTCAATTTAGATTCGCTCTAATGGAGTTTTCTGACTTTATTTAACTGAAAACTCTTTAGAGTAAGAGTTTGCCAATTCGCTCCGTACATCTTCTGAGGTTCCTTAAGTAAATTTCTGTTCTCTCATTAATCTGCTTTGCAAGACATTAAATATTTTTAAGGTTGCGGTTATAATATTTGCAGTTTTAAGAATGAGTTATTTGATTTCCATTATTCCTCACAAAATAGACCATTATCTAAAACTTCTACGCACATTGCAATTCGATGAGACATACGCAATTTTAAATACTATAGAGTCGTTAGAATAATGCAAAGAAAGGATGTATGGGAAGATGCACTATGAGTAGGTGAGAAAATAAATTACTTTTACGCAGATATGCCGCGTGGAATGATCTTTTGAGGTTCCAAGACATATCACGCCATTTGTGTTACATTTCCATGCGGATTACCGCAGCTAAACTAGACGCAATGACATTTATTGTTTTCACTGTTACAGTAGAAATGATCTTCTCCGTCATTAAGATAGGTATTCTTAGAGAATGCACAGCCTAAATTATTATGATAGAGTAGTTGTTCATAAGACGCATTTCGCTATTACGTTTGCCTCGCACTATAGAGAATTAGAAAGAAACGTCTTTTGGAACAATGAATACGTGTTTCACTTTCCAGTGTATTTGGCAACAGTTTTGCAAACAATTTTTTTTCGAATTGTTCCTCCCAGTTCCAGGAAGTGGCCAACCATTATTTTAGCGAATTGAACTTGATCTTCGATTATTCTAAACTCTGAAGTGTTCATATTCTTATAAAATGTAAAAGTCAACTGAATATAAAACGTGCCATCATCTAGCGAAGTGTTTAAAAAGAATCCTAGAGGTTACACATGTGATGAACGGAGGAAATCGCCATGTTCGGTATACGATGAGGGGAAAGAATTAGGCAAATAAAGCTTGAACAAATTGAGCAAGATTAAAAAAATATAACCCTGTGACCACCAAAACAGTCACATAGCAATAAAATAATAAGGCGAGCTACAATAAACCCTACTAATGATTATAAGATTTGATTCCATTGGCAAACTAACTAGAAATTATTACGACTGTAAAAAAGCATTTCAGTTAACATCAAAAGAAATATCTCATTTTTTGGGTAAAATTTCTAAATGGACATTAGGCTGTAATGAACGTTCCGTTTAGACAAATGGGCTCACAAACAACAAGATGAAGTCAGCATATACGTAAAAACCAAACATCAGGCCAAAGAAAAAATAGAACTAAGACCTTGTTTACTCCACGAAGACAGGTGAGGCTTATTTACTGTGGTTTGACGACCAGTGGATGGGACTGATCCACGAATGGATAAAGCTCCACCCTTGTGGAGCCAAATATGGCCCTCCACAACATACCACATCAGTTTTATCGGGTTTAAATATGGACTCAGGCTATGCAACTGCCTTTGCTGGAAGAAACAGTCTGGTACATTGCCAAAAAAAATCGCCCATCGCTCCAGTAAGGTGATTTTTCAACATCTCTTGATAACTGCGGACAATAATTCTCATGTCAACACCAGTTATGGGTCCCACGCCTGCAGAACAGAGCATGTGGCAACCTGTGATAATTCCTTTATAAAAGTCAGAAAACACACGGCTTTTCGGCATGCTGGCTGACGGGGTCCATGTCATAATAGCTGTTGTTACATTTCTTTTATATTTAAAATGAAGGAGTGTACGGATACTTTTGGCAGGTAGCATATTTCTGTAATTCCCCACCCCCGTTTTGGACGGAGAAAGTTTTGAAGAATCTTGGTTTTACAACATTTATGTACATTTATTGTTTTCCTTTGATTTTTATGACGTTGTGAGGTTGTGTCTATAACAGTAAGAAGAAAAAGTTCTTATTAGATGTTTTTTAAATATGATAATTTAAAACTTCTTTTTATACTGCGGGATATTATTATTTTATAAATAAAATCTTCTCACACTTCATCGGCTATGTATCGAAGAGGAACTTTGAACGGCCGCTTTAATGGTTCTTCCGAAATACAGAATGGCTCTATTTTATAGATTACAATGGAATTTTGAGATCGGGAAATCGTTCTTTAAGAAGAAAATTACCTTCTTTTTCATCAAAAATAAAACGTGAATTTTTCCTTTATTGCATCCGTGAAAGCGTAAGGAAAATTTTATGTTTTTGAATTTCACCCTTCTCCCTTTACTAGTCGTTTTGGTTTTTCGTTGGCCCGATCGCGTTTTTATCGCCGCGTTGTTGGCTGGGCCTCCTTTCCCGTGATTGTTTTCCCCGCAGATTTTAATGTGTAGATGTCCGCGTGTGACGTCATTAAGCGTTTGTGTTGTTTCTCAATACAAATATATTCAGAATCGTAAACGGGAGCAGCTGCGGCGCTTTACGGGCTCCGCCGACTTGATTTTCACGATCGCTTTTATTGGTGCGTGCAGCTGCGAAATTAGCAGATCGGAAATGCGATTGGAGACCGTTTTCATCCAGCCGCCACCACTCGAGGTCCGATCTGTTTTGAATTAACCGTCGTCGCCTGTTGAACCGTCACGAAGGCCTCCCCTTTCGACAGGCCCTTAATACTTTGTTTTCCCTCATCTCATTCACAAGTCAGCGAAGGCCTTTTTCTCGCGACAAGGTTGGCTTAGAATTATTGAGCAATCAAACACCAGAAACTCTCCATACAGATCATTCATTTGTGGTCGTAAGATTTTGCTGAACTAACGGACAGGTATTAAGTCCTTGAAAGCTTGTAAATACAGGCGTTTGTAAATAAACTAACACTACTTATTACAACTGGAATGGGACCAAATTTGATAGGAGACTAATGACGACATGGGAAGAAAAATTCCGCGAAAAACTTGTATTCCAAACGTCGCCGATAGGAGAAAAATTGGCGGCGAAAAAAGCAATTTACTTAGAATAGAATTTCCATATGTTTTTGAAGGCTTCCTGCAAGAACTTACATGACTGTAAAGCAATTGATGTCCTTTTTATAATAGTCATTATATTTCCCATCGGCTTTGTTTGGTTGAAAGAAAAAATATAGAAAATTTTAGCTAAAATAAGTTCTTGGTTGATACATACCTCAACACAATAAATACCGGTATCTATAAATAAGTAAATGAATATATTTTAAAATACATTGCATGTTTAAACTTTTTTTTTAAACTTTATCAAAATGTCATTTTTCCTAATTAAAAATTTTCAAATTGTCTATCAAATTGTCTATCAAATATTTTTATCAAAATGTAATTTAATAACTTTTTTATCAAATTATAATTATCAAATTAAATATTATATTTATATCAAAAATTTCAATTTAACAATTTTTATTTTATTAAATTATAATTTGATAATTATTTATAATTATTATAATTGTAATTTTATAATTTTTATTATTTAATGCAATTAAAATAAACTATTAAATTGAAGTTTTTGATATAAATCTAAAAATTAATTTGATAAAATCTATTAAAATTATGTTTTAATAAGAATGTATAAAATTATATTTTGATAAAAATAAGTATAAAAAAACTTAAACATGCAAATGCATTTTAAAAGTTAAGGATTATTTTATTGAGGTAAATAAATCAAAAACTTGATATATAAATAACATTATAGTTAACATTATAAATAACTTCAACGTTATTATTTATATCTAGAAAATTTTAATTGAAAACAAAATTTAAAGAAAAAAATCAATAATTACAAAATTTATTGATTGTCAATTATATTTCCAGACGATAATAATGAGAAAATTTTAAAAAATTGCATTTCAGCCGTATTTTAGAGGAAGCATAATTCAAGTGATAAGGCCGACTGAGCCAACAATGGCGGATTCTGTAGTAGATGACAAGTCTGGCGTACTTTCCTAATCTAAAGCTTTACCCACAGGGCATCTTATCGGACTCGATCCGGATCGAATTAGATGCATGTAAACGCGAGGCAATTTTGGATTAACTCAAGTCGATCCGGATCGAAACGTGCATGTAAACGTAGTGACTGTGATTCTTGCCGTCCTCATAGGAAGCCTGGCCCGCCCGATCGTAAAAGACGTCCGCAGCCGACGGCCCGCTGCTTCAGACGGCCTGAGGTAGCAATTAGCGGAATCGAACCCGGACGCCGACCTAGCCAAGGAATGAGACGCTGCTCATCCTCGCAGCCCCGTCTCCGTAGGCAGACCAGTCGTAACTTCTGTTCCAGTAAGGTGAATGGACTAATTTTTCCGTGGAAACCTTACCAGCCACGATAATCCAAAGGATATCGAGGAAGCGAGTGAAAACTGACTTTGGATGAAAGCAGCACCTGGTGAGACCGGAGCCAGCTCGGAGCCACTGACGACTTTGATGATAGGTGAATCCTCATCGGAGAAGTTAAGCGTTCGGACCGAGGTACAAGACGACGCTTCGCCAGTCCCCGACAGTAGCTCCAGCGCAAACGAGCGATCGTGTGGATTGCTACAACCCAAAAGTGAACGGAATCCCAGACAAGGCCCCGACGGGCGTGTAGCCCCTATCAAATTCCCGTGGAGGATCCAAACCATCGAGGTGGTGGTTCCCTTGGATAATATAGCCGGCATTCTCGCGGGGCGCCCTGCAGAACGTCCGCGCTCGGACCGCAACGCCGCTTCGCATGGTACCTCGTAACTTAGATAGACAAATAGACTTAGATATGAATTTGCGAATACTGAATCCTTCTCTATTCATTATTGATGTGCCGTACTAATCTTTACGTTCTATTTCATACAGCGTATCCTCCCCGGTTGACAAACCTACTAAGGTCGCCGCTTTCTGATGTAGCGGTACCCCCAGCAGGCCCACCCAATTCAGTGGACATTCATACCTTTCAGGCCGATCTACCCGTGAGCGAGAGGACGACGGTCGCCAGGCCCCGGACCGAAGTGGGGCCCCGATTCGAAGCAACCTCAGACGTATCATGTGATCTGGCTAACTCTGCTGAAAGCAACGAACTCGATTAGTGGACTATTTAAATGTTTGCTAGCAATTTTCATTATTTAATTGTAAATTTTATTCGAAAACAATTAAACCAATTGTTTCGTTACCTCCTTGTGTTTCACTCTGTTTGTGTTCGTAAAATACACGACACACTGATGATCAAATATCATCTTTAAATTTGCTTCTTAGTTTTGCATTCAGGAGTGAAATTTCAAGTACCGTTCTCTAAAATAATAGAAACTCTACTTTTTGGAAGTTTGTGCTGAATTTAAGAGCTAGTCGGGTTTAAAAGTATAAAATTTAAACAAGTGTCCTAGTTTAATAAAATAATCAAGTACATATGAATAGAGAATTTATTTAAGAAATAAACTTTCAGATGTCCTTTTGATCTGGAATATTAAATTCAATCTTCACGAACTTTATGTTAACTTGTCAAGATTAATTATTTAAGAATTGCGAGTCCATTTAGAGAGAAATAAATCTTCAGACTTTCTGTGTACTTATATAAAAATTTTCTTTCGCGGATTGGAATAGTTATGCTAAAAGCAGCTCCTTGAGTTCAGTTTAAATACATAATTTGAAATGACAATGAAAGAGAAACTGAATTGATAATGAAAAGCAACGAAATGTGCCGCCTTCTGAAATTTTAACTTTAAACAATTTTGGGAGTCATGTTTTCTCATCACGAGATTGAAACGTTAAAATTTCAACCGTAATTAATGCTAAATCTTGAATGAAGTAGATTTTGCATTAAAGCTGCTGAATATGTTGATCTTTTGAATATGTAAAGAAGATTCGCTCTGATTTTGTTTTTTACATAAATTAATTCAAACACTAAACTAACTTTGTGAAGATTTAGTTCGAAACTTTTAGTTTCTCAATAATAAATCCTTGGTTAATACGTAAGTATGCCTTTCTGCTCTTTAAAGAGGTTGAACTTATTCTTCATATCGAGCAAAGTCATTAAAACCCAATTTCTAATAGATTTCTTTCCATAAGAGCAAAGAGCTTCAAGTCCCTGGTCCACGTTTCGTTATTTTGCCTTAGGATTTAACTTCTGGTGGCAACGAGCCAAAGATTTTTTCATAGCCCAGTAGTTTAGAGTATAGGCTTATTGATCAGTGGCTGGAGGCTCAAACTCTTATGTAAACGACATTGCGGGCAAAATCGATGATGTCTGTAGAGTTAGCTAGAAATCGAAAGTGACAACGAAAGGCTTATCCCATTATAAGCGCATATTTGCATAAGATGTTATGTTGCCTCCTATCATACCAATAATTATTCTAATTCAGAAAAGCAATGAATTATTCGTGTGTAAAAATGATGATTTTTAAGGTGATGATTTCCATATAAGTGAATTCAAAATTGAATTTATGTATAGTTCGAATGTTACATTTAGTTCAATAAAAGTATCTTTAAATTACACACTTATCTGTAATCTCCCGATGACTTCCCATGTAAACAACATCAAACGTCGGAGGGAGCCTTTTTTTTTTTTACAATAATGTTTTTTTGTAATGAAATACCATATAACAGGCTTTGCAGAAACAACAGAATTTATTATGTATTGAGATACTATCAAGAAATATACAAAATATACATGAAAACACGGATTGCGTAATCATAATCTCAGCTCATTAATACCTACTGTAACCTCCACACATCATCACAAGCTTAAATAAACGATCTAGCATCGAGTCTACAACTTTCTGAAGCATATTAAGTTCGATTTTTTCCCACTCTGAAGCAGTGGCCACTTTCAGTTTTTGTACACTGTTGTACTCCCTGCCATCTGTAAACACTGTTCCCTTCAGAATATCCCTTAGGTTTTCCATAGGGATCATATCTGGCGAATTGGGTGATCATTCCATTACGCAGATGACATTGTAGCCAAACCATCACGGAACCTGCTTGTTGCCATTTAAAAAATACCTGCTCTTCCTTTTTCAGATCGTGCCAACAATAGTTCCAGCCATCGGGACCGTCCAGATTGAACTTCTTTTCTCACTAAACACGACCCTTCTCCATTCACCCTTCCAGTTAATGTACTGCCTTGCCCAACTTAAATTTTTCTTACATGTGCTATTTTATGAGGCGAGGCTGTTGTTTCTTCTACTTGTACTGCAGAAATCAAGATCGTGCAGCAAGTCTAGAGAGAGGGTGGCAATCTCGGATCACGTGACAACTGTCCAAGGATTGCTGTACCAGAACCGATTTGTGTCGTCAAAGTTCTTTTCTGTCGTCTGCTGAGTTTTCGTAACCTTCCCGATGATTTTTTTGCCTTTTTCTAGCTCAGACAACGCTTGGCTACGGCCCTTCATAATTCGTGCACAAACGTGTTAACACTTTCAAAATTACACTGCTCTACATATAATGGCCGTGACGACTAGTTTGCTTTATGTTTTTTGCAAATATAGGTGATTTAATACGTGGCAATTGAAAAAACTACAATACTTCCCTTTAATAAATGGGTGAGGCTATCATTATGCAACATGGATTAGCATATTTCGAGTCGTTTCATGTTACTATCAGCTCACTAAATACATGATTCTACAATGCTTTTTACTTGTGTTTCATTACTACAAAGAATTCATTCCATTGTTCATTGTTGATTTTCATTACATTAGAAAAACAAAGTGAGGTTATCATTTTGCAACGCACCATCTTTTCCATTATCAACTTAAGTATACGATAATTTTTACTATAATGAATATCGATAAATGTGAATCTTGCATTAACCGTACTATAATTTGGTCAGGCCGATATTTACATAAAGCTTTCAAAAATTAAGTTCTTATTTTACATCAATTTGTCCATCTGTTTAGTTATATCCATCTGTTTCAATACAATTCTAACAACTGCTATTAATTCGCTATAACAACAGTTCAAAGCTATGATATATGAAAAGTATTTTCGTCATTTCTTGTTAGTTATATTAATGGGTATATTTATAAAGTCGTCCCCGCGATGCTAAGTGATATTATTAAAAAGTCACCCACTTTCCTATTCTTCTTTCTATATTCCTCTTTCCTCTTTAAGAAGACGATATTGCAATTGTAAAAGGTTCTCGCAAAAGCCTTTCGACAAATTTTAGAAAACCCAATGAAAGCTTAGTAACAGCGATGTGAATTATACATCCATATGATTAAAATTCGAATTAAAAGTGGTGTCTGGATATCTTTCGTGCACTTTATAGCTTAGCAACATTGTCATCTAGACGAACACCTCCGCGCTCTCATGGGAAGCACTTTATTTGTCTCCAGCGAAAACGAGATGTCAAAAACGCAAACAGTCAGGCATTAGATAATCATTATTTTTTAACGGAAAAATTGTTATTTGTCACTACTGCGGCTGCATGTTATTGGCTAATTTAGCAATCGATTAGGGCTCCTCATTCACCTCGAATTTTTTCTTGTATAAAGGTACTCCATAAAATACGGTAACAAACTTTGTTATATTTTTAAATTGGATCTTGAGAAGCACAGGGAACGTAATTCTTTAAAATTAATCATTTTAATTTTTAATTTTTTAAAATTAATCATTTTAATTTTTAATTAATTTGTGCTCATTCTTTAGTAACACTTTAGAACCTTATCCATTACGATTAGAACCTGCTAAAATGGCAAAAGCAAAAATTGTTGAGGCGGCCTCTGGTGGGATAGGTAGAATTAATTGAATCCGTTAAATTTTCTGGACATGTTAAAATGACTGTCATTGAAGTTGAACTATTCAAAAAAGATATTTCAGAAAATAGGATCCAAATCATAAGTTTTATTACAGGGTCTCTAAACTGTTTAGAAATTACCTTCTGGTCATACAACAATGACCTATTGTTAGATAAACGCATTCAGGTATTGACAACAATATACTAACAGTATTGATAACAATATTTTCTATTGCATATCTGTATTGTGAACATATTGTTTTCTTGCATAGTATATTATGGCTCGTGTTATTTTATCTTTTCTGTAAATGACTTTCTTTCTCGTGAAATCATTCTGATCCAGTTTTATAATGAAACTCTAACAATGTAGCAGAAATTGTTTTAATCATATTCTCCTATTTCCAGAAGTAGCAAAATCTTTATAAATAATGAAATTTGTTTTTGTAGTGATGAAGAAGGTCTATTTTCATTATTGACGATTTATTTAGATTGTGATTCTCGTACGATACAAGCACTCATAAAAAAGTCATACCCTAAATCCGAGAATTACTCAAGAACAGGCCATTTGGAAGACTGTTCAAAAATTTACATTCAAGTAAGCAAGCTATAGAATGTTTATGACCCCTGTAGTGAGAGAGCATGCTAAGTAATACAGATTCGTAGAGACCAGGACGGCATCCACTATTACAAAGGCAATCCATCACGTGCTCACAATGTGACAGTATGATGTTGTCGAGGAGATGGCAGCGTTTAGGCTTAATGAAAAATCCTTTTCTGGGTCGCTAATTTTCTCATTTCACTGTGAGCTTTAATCAGAGTGAAATGAGGAGCCCGGCGGAACAGATAATGAGGAAGAGTTTTTGTGCCTCCGAGTCCACAGATGGCAGACAGGCGGGTGCCGCGAGTGGAGCATGTTTTGTCGCGGATTTTAATGATGTTGGACTTGCGGATGGCTGACTCTTACTTCATTACATTGGTTGGTGGAAAACATTTCATAAATTTGCCTGGCTCGAGCATTGAGATGGAACCTATGATTAGCCGGTTTCAATGGGGCCAGTGGCCAGAAGAAAATAAGGGCCTCTTTACCATTGTTCTTCGCACATTGAATGGGGTGTAGATTTTCGGTTGAAAGCTAATTGTCATGTCTTGTTATTCCCATCACCTAGTGGAATATTATTTACTGTTTCTTTTTAATTCACTTGGGCTAATGAGACATTTGTAATGCTTCGAGCGTGTACTGGCACAAAATCCATTCTTGTACACAGGATATTCAAGTTAAAATACGGTAAAAACCACCATATAAAGATTCGATTAATGCCAAGATGAAAACTTTTTTGGAAACCTTTTGAAGATTGATAAGTGAAGTTTTTGTTTCCGCAAATCATACTACTCAATGCGCTTTCTCTATGATAGAAGATGCCGTCTTTTCTTCTGTCGATGCGAGTGCCTTCTCTGAGCTACATTCTCCAATAAATGAATATAACAGATAAAATTGTGCGAGCTTTTTTTGTAACATACTGAAAATGCGATTGTTATTATGTTCAAAATGTATTAAATATTGTCATGGTACAAATCTTTTATGAACACACTGTATAATTTATGTTTTATTTACCGACTCTGATCATAAAATTTTCTCAGAAGTCCTATTTTTTTTTCCAAATATCAGAAAACACAGGAATTTAATATTCCTCGCAAATTTCCTCTTCTAGATTTCTGATTAAAATATTACTACTGATTTTTACTAAGTAAAGAATTTTTGTAACTATAATTGGTTGATGCATTTTTAAAAAGTAGAGCATTCCTCATCACCTGAAACTATTCATTTTCTAATTTTGACTATTTTTCAGCCAGGACTTCAATTTGTAACGTTACATTCAAAACGAGTAATTCAATAACGGACGAGATTTATAATAATTCATACCTGTCTATAAAAAGCTTCATATCTGCTTGTTTATGGTGTAACGAACTGCCAAAACGATTGATTTGCACCTGAAGTGTCATAATGCAAGTTGAGAAATTTGTGACGACATCCTCAATTGTTACTAACAGCTCCCAGGCACCAATGCACCTGCGAAATTTGTTCGAAATATTTGTTAATCAATATCGAGGTTGACATCAATATTTTGCTATAAAACAGTGAGAGGGGGGTTTAGGACGAGGTGCTTGGGTCAAATTCCGTGGAATTTTTTTAATATAAGGCAAATTGGAAATGGGTTCATTCAACGATAAGCAAATAACTCCCTAACCATTTGGTCGTGGCCACGAAATTTAGTGGAAGAGGGTGGCCAAATAGGCCCGATAATCAATCACGGTTTTTACAGAGGGTGATTAGGGATCTATGGTAACAATTAGCATATTTAAATGGGGCGCGCGCGTTCATTTCACATGAACTATCACGTGGAGCATTGTTAGGGCAGTTATTAAAATAGTTAGTATTCGTACAGCGAGCTAAAAACATTGAGTTATTCCACCGAAAATTGATAGGGAGGGCTACATAACAGCCCTTTCCGACGACAAATTCACCTATTCCGAAACAATCCAACCTTCATTGTTTCCAACAAACGGAAAAACACTAATTGTTAACATCTAAGATGGAGACAATGAAGGTTGGATTGCTGCTAGCATTCCTATGATCAGGTGACTTTTCCGTTTCCAGGCCTTGTTATTTCGCTGGTCCCGATAATTGGCTTAGTGACGTGTGTCTGCTATCGAAGGATTATTCTGCTCAAATGTTATTGGTACGAGAAATTAGCAGCCGTGGTTGGCCACTGCGCTGTCCGTGGTGGGAGGCAATGCCTGAAATGAGGTACTCTCTGTACACCCGTGTTACTGTGGATCGAGGAATGTTGAATGCCCGCACCACTTCAGACATGGAATGTCCCATATGTCTAGCTCCAACTGTTATTGCGCGTTCAAAATCTGATAATTCTCGCCGTGTAACCATAATCTCGTTACAATACGTTTCAGGTGACTGCTAATAGTCGAATTGACAGCACTGATACAGCTCTGCCTATTTATACACTTTTTACGCAATTTGCATTTGACGCTGCCATGACTTTTGATACTTCATTGTATTTAAATGCGCATATTTTTGATAAGATGAATGTGTACATTGTGTTCAAGAATTTTTCAAAATTTAAAGTATAAATGCCGAAGAAGTAGAATCCAAAAACACCCAGTTGCAGAGAAAATGCAGTTATACGTATTTTAGTCATGAATAACAAATCGAAAAGCTTTACAGAAATCGATACCCCCTCATCAATATGATACTCTTTTTTATGTCTTTCTTCTACATATTCATCATAAGTAAAGTCTCAGTTATTAATTTTAGTGATAAAACATTCTGAAATTGTGATTCTTTAAGTTACAGACGTTTTCGACTCAAATTTATCCAAAGATACGAATATGCCTACGATATGGAAAAAGTATATAATTTATTAATTTTTATGTCATTTATTCATCTAACGGCAGGGATATTAAAGAAAGCTGTGGTCTCTTCATTTTTGGAATTTTTTTTTTAAGTTGGCAAGCTGCCAGAGGATGATGTTATTTACTTTATGAGCTCGAGTGCCAAAATTTTGATGCATAAAGTAATTTTTTATTTATAAAAAGATACTCTTATAATTTATCACAGAATAATCTACTCTGACAAGCTCTATAATATTCACGTGCATGATGTTTTTTAAATGTTAAAATTACAATGCATAATGAGTAGAATGAATTATATCGTAATAAGCGGTTTGATTTTTTTTATTCGATTTCCATGCCACCCTTAGCGCTTCTAATTTCAGTTTTTATGAAATTACATTTCTTAATTTTCCCTTAGAGGATTTTAACGTTTAGAAATTTTCAAGCGGATAAAGTTGAAAAAAAAGACTATGAAAAGATAATTAGGAATCGTTAATAAAGTGCACGGAGTGAAATACTGTGTAAAAAAAGAAAGAAAAAAAAGATGAAATTCATTTGTGCTCACGTTAGAAGATGACAAAAAGTGAGTTACTTTTAGAGAAATTAAACCTAAAATATTGTTTCCTGAAATGTTGTTCTCAAGGAAATCCGCGAGTATTAAAGTGCAAAGGTTCATTCACGCACATAGACACACTCACACATCCACACATTTACACACAGAAAAACAGACAGACAGATTAAAATTGATTGTTCTTAATTTGCCGTTCGCCGTCTACGTAAAAAAAAAAAAAAAGAGGGAACTTCCCGAATTAATAACTTCTCCGTTTTTTGCGAGCTTGCGAATTTAATCAACGGCGATGTTGGTGAAATGAGACAAATATTTTGCTTTTTTCAGAAGGTAAATAGCAAATAAGAAAATGTTCATTGAAAGAACAAAAAATATAATATTTTTTACTTTCGAAAATTCAAAATAAATATGAATATATATACAAACAGGAATTTCCATCTTATTTTAAAACTTTAGATTGCAAACATTTTCCACCGAAAATTAGAAAGAGATTCTTTATTTCTCCAAAATTTCTCTTAAAGTTTCATGATACGCTATGTCAGTTAGTTCAGTAAGTTCTGTAATATCAATTGTCCTTTAACTTTGCCTCGTGAAGTTTAAATTCCGTGGATAACTTTTGAAGCCCCTTCCCAATCCCAATAAGTACTATCTCCAGTATTTATTTTTTTTGTTTACTGGTTTCGAGAATGGATAGGTAAAGATGAGGATTTTAAGGCAAGTTTACACATTCTTTGCCCATTTTAAAGGGGAAGTCTACCCAAATGAAAATACGGCTAGATATCTTTAAATTATGTTGCTAATTCACATATGGCGAAATATTCTTCAAAATATCCGACAGTAATTAACAAACAATATATTTTTGAATGGTCTGTCTGCTTCCGCCGGAATGTAATCACGGATACCAATTTATTTGGCATTTTTACTCTTAGCAACAGGCACTTCACAGCTTTTGAATTATACGTATGCTGGCTTATCCTCTTGAAAACAGTTGAAACGTTTCTTTTATCAGTGAGTTTTTATGAAGGTTTTCTTTGTTTAAGGATTTGAGAATAACAAAAGAAAGATTAAGGATTAAGATCTAAACCAATTCCCCAGTACAGTCAACCATGAAAAGTTTTTGTGAACGGAAGAACGCACTATTGTTCTGATTTCAGTTTGATTTTGTTAAAGGATTTTATGATAAAAATTTTGGTAATTCGACCATCAACGACAAACTCTTGCCAACAATTCGTTGCTGGCCGAATCTTGGTCTTTTAGAAATAAATTTTATGCATAAATTTACGTTAATTCTCTATCTTATGCTTTCATGATTTCATATTCAAAGCTTAAGCAGGGCTCAAAAATCGATTTTCAGTTTACTACATTAAAGAAGGTAATAGCATTCTAAGTGCCAGGAACGAGACTCTGAGTTTTGGACATGCACTGGATCTTCCTGCTGAAACTGTCTACTTTGACAGCGTGACTTGTTTCTCCTTTTATTTCATTAGCTTAAAAGATGCTCTTATTAAATTATGGAATGCAATGGAAATGCATATAAAAGGTGGCTAAATGCTTTCATAATTGAAATGGGAATTCATAATGTCGTTATCGGTTCATGTAAATATTTCAGAATTTCATCTTAAGAGAATAGTAACTTTTAATAATTTTTGAACTTGTTCCACACATTTCATTAATATTATAAACGATACGTTGATGAGAAAAGAGAGGCACGTAAGCATACTTACACCTGTGATATGAAAAAAAATTTATTAACATTTTTTCATATATATTTTATTTGAGAATTTTAATATTAGAAATTCTGCGAAATTACTACTTCAAACATACAGATACTTTAACAGTGATTTTTTTTACGTATGTATTTGAATAGAAACTTACGTTTATTATTATACGCTACAACCAAAATCATCTTATAAGGGAACCATCTGAACCTGTATCTTACAGATTTACACCATGTTACTCAGCTAAAGCTGCTATTGTTGCTTGCAAAATAAGAAATCTCATTTTTTGTTTATTTTAAAATAAATCGCGAAAACGAAAAATTTGAGCGCACATAGCCATGCAAGTTGTTACGCCATAGTTAAAGCGGTGTGTGTAAATTTATTCATGGGATTGACTGAACTTCTTTCCTCCACCACTCAATAATACGCACGAATCTACTTCACATGAAAGCAATGGAACTACTTCCAACGATTTGAATGGATTTTGGACTTTCTAAACAAACTTAGTTTTTAAAAATAGATTATTAAAATTACGTAATTGCCATCCAGTAAAAAAATATCTATAATAATTATGAATCATTTCCTTAATTTATTATTTTACAGTATTTTATTAATTAATTCGGCAATCCTCGTAAAATTTCCGGGGCTGACGTCATGTGAAGACGTTTGAAGTGACCTAATGGGGACAACAGCCGAAAAGAAGTTTCGTTGGTGAGGGGGTGCTTTTCGCGGTGCTTTATAATTTTAAAAAATATTCATGAATGCTTACTTCACCTTATAAATTATTTCGAGACGAATAATTGTACAGCAAAATTTAGCTTTTATGTGTAATAACACTACAGTAACTGCTATTGCCATTAACGATGTTTGTTTTTTCTTTATACTTCCGCTACCGCCATCCCCATCGCTTCCAAGGTAAGCTTGCGCGCAAACAAAACGTGTACAAGTTCATTTGATGTCCTTGTTAGTCATCTCACAACTTAGTACAACAAAATTTGTGAGATAAAGCGATAAAGAGGAAAAATTATTTGTATTTTTTGAAAACTCATAATTATAAATAAATAAATAAATAAATAAATAAATAAATAAATAAATAAAAATAAATAAATTTTATTCTAACAAACGACATTGAATTTTTATTTCTGGGCATGCTCTTTTTTCGCTCCCGTCTCATAATATTTTAAAATCATAATATCTAATAAATTTGATCGAGATGGTCCTAAATGTTTTCTTCCCACACCACCAAATTTAGATATTTTGGATTTTCGTATTTGCGATCTTGCGGGAAAAGCTTATTGTATTCGTTGCCACGGATTGAAGATTATTTTCAATAAATCTACTTACACTGAACGACCAATTCATTAGAGACACCTCTTACGGAAAATGGATCGGCCTCCCAGTGACACCCAAACAATGGAACAGTCGGAAGCGGTGTATAAAAGGGATGCATTGGATCACAAGTTGCAGTCAGCAGCAGAAGTGGACTGAATATGGGTAAATCCAAGGATTTGACCGACTTTTAACGAGGCATGATCGTTGTAGCTCGATGGGCGCAGTTGACTATTTCGCAAACCGCGAACCTCCTCGGGTTTTCCCGTGCAACAGTTATGCCAGAAAACAACCTCCAACAAACACAACTCCGGAAGAAACAGGGCCGTGGATGAACAAGGCCAACGGTGACTGACACGAATCATGCAGAGCAACAGGACGGGAACAGCCCAACAAATTGCAGCGCAGTTCAATGAGGGAGCATCCCAACCCATTTCGGAACAAAATAGGAGAGCGCGCCTGCTATGGGCACACAGGTATCGCCCCTGGACACAAGATGAGTGGAAGAAGGTCGCCTGGTCCGACGAATCGCAGTTCCTACTTCATCATGCGGACGCAGACATCACGAGGCCATGGACCCACCCTGTCAGCAGACAACCGTACAGGCGGGTGGAGGAGGTGCTTGTTTGGGGTGTCTTCTCTTGGGACACACTGGGTCCTCTGATATCCGTAGACACATCCCTGAATGCGACACACTACCTGAACATTGTTGCCGATCAGGTGCACCCGTTCATGATGACTGTGTTTCCTGGTGGTGACGGACAGTTTCAGCAGGC
This sequence comes from Rhysida immarginata, assembly GCA_023313115.1. NCBI lineage: Eukaryota > Metazoa > Arthropoda > Chilopoda > Scolopendromorpha > Scolopendridae > Rhysida > Rhysida immarginata. The sequence continues at coordinate 1,378,627 of JAHWFO010055510.1, read as the reverse complement.
CAGTGCTCCCTGTCACCGTGCTCGAATGGTCTTGGACTAGTTCGAGGATCATGACGCGGACTTCCACCTGCTTCAGTCGCCCGATCTCAACCTGGTCGAGCATTTATGGGATGAAGTGGAGAGAACCATCCGACGCCTTCCCACACTACCGTCCAACCTGCATCAATTACGGGACGCTGTGATGTCAGCCTGGGCTGCTATTCCTCCGCAATGGTTTCAACACCTTGTTGAATCCATGCCAGCACGTATTCAGGCAGTTCTCGCCGCTAAAGGAGGCGCAGCACGCTATTAGCGGGGTGTCCCTAATAAATTGGTCGTTCAGTGTATATAAAAGAGGACATCCACTGACTGACTCATCATCGTACAGCAAAATCTACTGAAGCCACCGACTCGAAACTCGGTGGGGTCATAAGACGGATAGCGTAGGGGCGTGCTAAGTCGGGGTCTTTTCGAAATTCGGACCCCATGCCCACCCAGGGGGGCAGAAAGGACTTGCACGTTCGGTCGCTTGGCTCCACCCCCAATAAACACAGGTCTTCGAAATTTTGCAGGAAGGATTTTAGCTACCGTGCCAAAAAAAAGTAGTTTCCTCGATTTTCGGGGGTGCTTTACAAACTTTTCTGATATTGTGTTGCAACTTCGCGGGGAATAAAGATAAAGCAACGAAATTCGGAGAGAAGCTTCTCGGGGATATTTCCATAAAAACAATTTCTGCTTTTTTCGATTTTCTTTCTGTGAGGGGGGCCAGGAGAGCCCAAAAACTGGCCTCCCGTTTTGTGTTTTTGCCGTCTAACTGCAATGCGGAAATGCAGAGAGCTTCAAAATTTAGTATGAGGCTGTAAAAGACGTATATAAAAAAGGAGCATTCGTTGATTTTTGGAAAACCGATATTAGGGGGGGGGGGGGGCAGAGATTTAAAAAAATCCCAAAATAGGCCTAATTTTGAGGTTCACGTCCGGTCAATCCTACTCTGTAGCAAATTCACCTAAGACTTAGATATTTGAATCTAGTATAGTTCACATAATTTGCAAAAAAAATAATTCCTGCTTTTTTTATATATATTTTACCCCTTTGCCCCCCTCTATGGCCCTCCGTAAACATATGTGATTTCTGGCAGTTTTTCCAGTATTTCGCGAGTAAAAATTGGTCTACAGTAATGAAATTTGGTACGGTGATGGCCATTCACGAGATCAACAGTCTGTTTATTTTTTGATTTCTGGATCCAATTTTCCGGTATTTTATGTTTTCCGGATTTTTACCGGATTTTTTTTCGGTTTTCATAAATTCAAATACAAACTCGCATGTAGAACGCTTAGTTCTTACATTGGTCATAATATATGGATTTTGTCCCTTGGTTTAAAATTTATTTCAAGTATCTAGGACTATTTTTCGATTTATTATGAACTACCCGATATATCCGGCATTGCTCGGGCTCTTTTTCGATGAAATTTTGCAGATTCTGAATGTGAATACACAGAAAAATGAACATTATTCTCCATTTTTCTCTCCGACACTGCGTCAAACTCACTAAGCTAATAGACAACATTTCAAAACGAGCGAAGACAAGTAGAACTGCTAAAGGGCCGGTAGTTGGAGAGGCCATCCACTGGGAGCATTTTAAAAGAATTCTTTTCGATTCTTCAATATGAATTGTTACTATATTAATTCAATGTTTTTCATGTGTTCATGTTTTCTGTATATTCACTTTCAGATATTGCAAAATTTCATCAAAAAAAAGAGCCCGAGCAAGGCCGAGTACATCAGCTAGTTAGACTAGTTAGAAATAAACCAGGTAGACCAAATAGTTCTCAGCTGAACTCAGAGAAGAGTGCACTTCAATGTTTACATGAGTATTTATAATTTCAGTCATTGCCTTAATTATTTCAGTTACTTTAAGTTTTGTTGAATTCGAGTAGTACTTAAGATAACAAGAGCAGCTAAGTTAACATGGTAGCTTAGTCATCTTGTACATGTACCAACATGACCAGTCACAGGTCAACTACTTGGAATCTCAATGTATAAACAGCTTTTGTTCTATGTAAACGCGCATATCAGAATCTCTCATATTTGAATTCTTAATAGGCATCGTAGCATACTTACAGGTTGGAGAGCAGTCATAACGAAACATAGGGATTCTCTCTCCTCTTTGTCTGTGGCCTCCACGGTCACCTGAGATTTCTTCTTATTGGCTTATGTAAAAGATCTTGATCATGGCCTCTTTTATCAGAGATTTAGCGCAGCTGCGAGAGAGAATCACTCATGCAGTGGCTGGCATCGACCGTCATATATTGGGACATGTGTGGCAAGAACTTGAATAGAGGATTGATGTCTGCCGTTCTGCTAAGGGTGGACATATGCAACATCTGTATGGCAAGAACAAAACTTGGAGAGATTATCTATCCTTTACCAAAAGCGTTTCTACTATGTCTTTCATGGTGGATTTCCGAATCCCCGGAGAGACTGATGAATCACCTCTACTTACGTACAGCCTTGGTCAAAAGTATTGAGCACCCTACAAGTTTTTAGTCTTTTAGGGAGTATCAATTTGGAATAAATTCAAACAACTTGATATAATTTCAAAATTGTGTTTATCATAATACTATCGATAATTTCTAGGTCCATCCTTTGCCTTATTTAGCCAAAAATTCTTTTAGGCATAGAGCTCAGGAGCGTTTTGCACTCTTCAGGGCTTATAGCGTTCCATTTTTGTCGAAGGCAACTTTTCAGTTCTTCTTTGCCCGTAATTGTGTGGCGCCTGACTTTACGTTTTAGAATATTAGACTCTCTAAGATTCAGGGTGGAGACTGTCATTGTGCGGGTTGATTTACAACATGGCGCGTTATCCTGTAGAATTTAACGCGCTCCATGTTTGTATTGCCAAAAAGATTCTAGAACATTAGGGCAGTAATGCTGAAGTACTTCATAGAGTTTATTCGGTCCTCACACACAGATTCAGCCATGCAACCCCAAACCATCACGTTTCCTCCGCCGTGTTTTACTCGCACTCCTGGTTAGATTCTTCGCCCATTTGGCGTTGCACGCAAGTACTACCAAGAGTACCAAAAACCTGAAATAAAAGCAAATACAGAGACTTTAATAATTACAAATAAAATCGTCAGTGAATATTATTTTAATTGTTTTGTCTTTTTAGGTTACAAAATTATCTAACTTACCTCAAAGTTTGATTCGTCTGACTAGAAGATATATGTCCAATCTTCTTCGGTAAAACATTGGTATTTTAGAACCCATGCAGAGCCCATAGCGAGCCTGCCTATTGTTATCAGAGAGCCATGGCTTTTTTCCTGGCATTGCAGATTTTCAACCACCTTCCTGAAGCCTCCTGCGAGTTGTTCAGGCTGAGATTGTTTGTTTGTTTTTTTTAATTTCTAAGGATAACTCAGCAGCAAGGTCTGAAGAAGTTCTTTTAAAAATTTCGAAAGATTCTCTTATTAATTTTCGGTCATCACGGTCAGTGGTGATGCGTTAGCACCTAGTTCTGCGCCTATTGGTGTGCGATCTAGTAGCAGTGAATCACTCAATAGCAAATTACACAGCTCGACGCAAGCATTTCACTGCTTTGTAAATTTCAACTTGCGACTTGCCTTGTTCATGCAAAGTTGAATTTATTCTAAACTCAGTTCGTGTTTTTTTTAGTATTAAAATCAATTCTAATAACACGTAAAAACACCAAAAGCACACTAGATCACTGCTTCTGTACACAACGGGCGAAAATAGCAAACTGATAACAAATCGAAAAAATATTAAAAAGACTAACTTAACTGCAACAGATGTTTTATTGCTTGCCAGCTTGTGGGTCATTGTTCTTAAATCTCTTTAACCTCTCTAGATATCGAAAAGTTAATATTTATACAGGACGCTTTGTTTTCTGCAACATTTATTGCGCACGTGAAAAATTTTTAGGGTACTCAATACTTTTGTATGTGTAAAATAGCTACCGTTAAATAAATAAATTTGCATTAAAATTTTTTGCTGCGTATGAATTTCTCGTTTCTAAATGAGATAGAAAACAGCCCCACCAGAATGTAAATGTTCTTGAATTCACCAAAGCATTTAGGATTTACACAGCGCAAGTTTTTGCAATGTTTTAACACCAATTCTGTAAAATATTTATTCTGCCAGGGCATAATGCGAGAAAACGTGTATTGATTTTATAATGTTTCATTGAATAGTGGCATAAAATCCTCAACTCTTTCTAATTATAACTTCCAACAAACTAAATAAGGTTCGATTTAATTTCTAGTGCCCCTTAGCCAGTTATTAACTTTCCTTAATAATAGAAAATGTCTTAATTGCTGGACTTGGCTGAAACTCAAAATTGCTGCTGTCTTTGCTCTAATAACGGAATTTTTATGTTAGAAATTGCGTGCGTTGCACTTTGTGCTTTGCGAAGCAATGAAAAGTTCGTTTAGCTCGACATAATTGAAATCAAACTGTCCATCGCAATTAGGAAAATCATAGGTTCGTTGTTTTCTCGTCTGTTTTATGTATGCTGCTTGGGTAATTTAGATTAGCTCGAATAACATATAGCAAATTTAATTAAATAACGATTGATTTAATGCTGGTTTTATCTTGATTAGATTAGACTTGCTCGTTATTCATAGCACAAATGATAGATGGTGAATTGTTTGCCAGGAATAGACAATTGAAGGTTGGAAAAATAAAAATTAAACAGAATTTTTATCTTTCCGACTGATATCAGGGTTTTTTTTTATTAATATTTACTTTACAATTTATGTTTCTGGTATAGCCTGTATATATATTTAATTCATTTTATTGCCTGGTTGAAACTTGCATCTAAATTCTTAAATTTAAATAATCGTAGACTCTATTTTGTTGTACATGTATTTAGTTTTTATGGTAGAAGCACCCACTCCCCCCTTTTTTCCTTTACTTTGCTTTGCGATCCGTATAGGCTGAACACCTCTCGCCACTATTGATTTCTGCCAAATTTACGAGTGGCGAAGACGCCTGCATTTTAATGAGAATCGCATAAAAACAAATAAAGGCTTTCAAATGAGCTATTTACTGCATTCCTAACGATCTGAAATGATTAATAAATGAATGCATCACATAAATTTAATAAAAACTTTTTATAATTTTTAGCAGCATGTTGCTTAATTAAAGAACGTTCCTTCTTCTTTTTTTTTCAAGAAAAGAGTATCGCGCAAGAAAATTAAGTGAAAGGGTATTCGATATGCTCCTTCTGTATAGGCATTGTATAATGAGTTTTATTATCAATTTTAATGGCAAATTATAATATAAAATTCTCTTTGAGACAGCGAAGTGAATTTTGTTTAAATTTGAAAAAATTTCCATATTAATTCTCTTTTAATGAGATCTCAATTATTGATTGCTTCTTCATTTTCTGCTTTCTTTTCGTTTTAGTTTACCTGTTTTGTTCCTGTTGACTTTCATGCTTAAAATTTTAATTACTGTAATTAATAACGAAGGACTTCCTGCCAAATGAACAATACATGGCTTTCGATGATTGAAATGAATCCTGAAACACTGATACCACCATCTTCCCTGGAGAACATGGGACCGCTCCAGTATACTCGGCAAGCATGGTGGGCAATATGTCCGTCAGATGCTTCAGAATTGGGCATATTAAAGAATACATGTACGTACCTGTAATTTGTTACTGAAAGCAGGTTGCACTAAATTTTCTAACTTCCGCATTATTTTGGATAACAGATAAAAATTATAGGAAAAAAATGGAATTATGGGCTATGGATAACATAGACCAATAGCATGAAAAAATGCTTTATTATTGAGGGCTTCGATGAGAAATAAGAAGGTGTGTGATATATATGTCTATATGATACTATGTGATATATGAAGCGATATGCAGGATGAATTAGAACTTATGTTACAAAAGAATATGGTAGATAAAAGGTAATAGAGGGTAAACAGATATTTTTTATTAAGCAATGTGTGTCCTATCTCGCACGGTTCGGCGCTAAACACTTGTTTCAATGTTTTGACTGTTTGCCATTGTCTGTTGTTTTTAGGATCATTGTGGAAACATCAAGACCCTAGTGTATGCCACGTCTCTAGATCATGTTGATGTTCTTCTTCCACGGATTGTTGACACCTGGCTTATTTGAACGGGTTCAGCAGTCAATGCCGATGTTGTGTACAAAAAAGAAGGCATCAGTTTGAAGCACTGCTATAATACACATGTTGTCAAACGTCATTATTTGTTGTTTTTCAGTGAAAGATCAGTCATCAAAGATCAAGCCACTGGCCCGTGCAAGAATGGTTGCTGCAACTGAAGGATGCGTTCATACCGGTGAGAGATAGGACACATTGCTCAATAAAGAATGTTTAAGTATTCTCTTAGACTACCACATTCGTCTGTAATATAAGTTCTGAATCACACCGTATATTATACCAAGTAATCGGATCAGTAGGATCAATCGGGCTATCATGATGTCATCTTTATCGTGTAAAGATGACTTTAAGATGGTCCCGGATCATTGCAGGAAAACGATGAGAATAACGAGGGAGGAACATTAGAAGAACGCATTAAAAATACATAAAGAGTAAGTCCGGTTTTTGGAAAAATGAATTATTGAAACAGTAAAAATTAATCTAATCAATAACAATGGTGAATATAGATTTTGATAGAAGAAATTTTTATCTGTTCCCAACGTATTTATTTACGATAAATTCAAAAATGCTATGAGAATATATCTACACATAGTTTTTGTGTGGTAACACATCTTGGCTTGCTTTTGCGCTTTTGAGGAAATCAAGACATTTTTATGGGCTAATGTTCATAAAACAATATTTTAAGTGATTTTGGATCGGGCACATGCAACATTATTAAAGCAGAAGCTGTAACTCATCCACTTCTGGTTTTTGACATGTTGCCGGAGTAGTCTGCTGAGTCATACAGATAACACGCGAGTATTGTTCAAACGTTCGCTGTCTATGCAAGCACTGTGGTTTCATTCTGTTTTGTGTAGTGACTTACAGGTACTGTATTTAGTGTGTCAAGTTAGATTGTGAATATGGCAAGGAAGTGCGTGAACGATCCGGATCTTTCAAAGTTTACCTAGGTGTCACAAAAAACAGAGAATGCTGGAGGAAACTACTTCCATATTTGAATTAAGTGTTAAAGACTCGGTTAATTTGTGTATTTCTCCCTATTGTACTAGAAAAAAGTTTAATTTTGTTCTCCAGAGTAATAAAAGACCTATTATAATTCAGTGTAACATATTAATATTTAAACTACAACCCCGGTGCGTTTGCTTCTTTTTGGTCAAGATTAAGAGAACAGTATTGATCATGTTATCATTAGCATACTGACTGTTATATATAGGATGTCCCCAAAAAAAACTTAATAACACATTATGCCAATATGAACATCTTAAAATATCATTATAATCTATTCAGTAATAAAACCGTTATCAGCTCTCAAAGTGAGTAAGATTTTTTGGGCCATCCTGTAATATGATTGTTAAAGGGAATTGTTATATCATTGCTGTTGGTTGCTGCAATAACACTACAAACGCGATAAACTCAATTCTCCAATAAACATCTTTAAAAATATTTGCGTAAAAATAGCCCAAGATTGAGCTACGTAAGAGGAGGAAATGTTTTATATTTAAATATTTATTTTAAAAAAATATTAGACGAGCTTAACTTCAAATCAAGATTTTTTTTAAACATTTCAAATTTAAGATATAATTTTGTATTTAATATTTAAATTTGCACGAAAAATTACTTTTAAACACAGAGACAAAGTTGTTTCTGTCTAAATTTTCGATTTGTAGATTCTCTAATATGCATGATTTTCTGATTAGTTAAGTGAAAAAAATTCATAGCTTTGTAACTTACATACACATTTTAAAGTTGTAATATAGTGTAAAGCTAATATTAAAAACTGTACATTAGACTTTTGGAAGGTTTGTGTGGTAGCTTTACTTTGTTTTATCTCCTTTAAAAGCGGTTTTGTTTTCTCAGTTAATTGTTTGTTAATTAGGTTGTTTTTGTCCTTGGTTTGAGTCTTAAATCTAAATAGAATCCATTACCGCTGTTTATTGGGCCCTTTACATTCATTTTTATGTCCGTGCTCGTTTCTAGCTCTGGTTTTATGTAGAGTTCGGTTGACAGACACTGGATCGTAGCATCGTGTATGAAAACTCCAGTGTTTTTTAAAGTAGTCCAGGAATTTTCTCTAAGTACTTCCTAATTAAATGTACACGTATGTATATGTTACAAACTATATTTATCGTACCATTTTATATATCCTACAATTTACTTCTAGCATTTACGCTTGTTTACTTCATGATTTTTAATTTGTATTATCAAAGAGTTTTCTTTATAGTAGCATCTTTAAAATTCTCTATGCCACATCGAATTATGCGAAGCTGCATGTCTTATCAGCTATACTCTTTATTCTTTCAATTCTTATTATTCAAATTTATTAGAGTCGTAGGAAATTTAAGGAATTTAATTTTGTTTAGTTAAAATTATTTGTTATATTTAAGAGTACGAGATTGTGCTTCTAATTTATAAATTCAATCTATTCCATTTTCTTTTCTGTTATTTTAAAGTACATGCTTAAAAGTCTGAAAGAAGAAATTCACGATACAGAGCGAACAGTACAAAGCCATTATTTCATCGAAATGAAAGCTTACCAATATTGATTTGTATTTTTCACAATGTACCGACCAATCGTGAAGTAATCAATCAATGATTAATCAGTGGAGTGAAACTGAATATTTGAACCAGCGAAATTGGCAACATTATGAAATAGTTTGCAATTGAAATTCAGTTCATTGGTTGTTAGCATTTATTAATGTCTCTCTCGAGTGCTAGGTGTGATAATAATTAATTAAGCACATCCTAAAGCGTACTTTTATTCTCTTGTAGTCATTGTCACTCACCGATGATTCGAAATAACTATATATAATTGGATAACTTCTCATTCTCTTTCATAACATCACCAAAAATATTGCTAAATTATATCAGTAGATTAACGTGTTATTAATATAGATTTCATAACAACTCATTTACTATGTTTTGTTGTGGTGATCACTTACTTATGCGCAGCTGTGAGACCATGGTATACGTAATATCCATATACATGTAGTACTCAATACGTCCTCGGAAGATTGTGTGACTTGGGGTAGAACGCAATCTGCGCATAGTTTGTCGCATTATGTGGCTTTCCTCTTCCATTGCGTGATGTGATACCCTATTATCATAGCGAAAGAGGTTTATTAATTGCGTGGGAGGTATATTAATTAAGTGTATTCCTACTTTTTCTATTGTTTGTTAGACGTCTTATATGGGTTTTATGGCACATTCTTTCATGTTTTACATGCATAGAGTCTTGCACTCTCCATTGATGGGTGTCTGAATGTTAAATCAATGCCATTGAATATGCGCTATCTTTTAAGAAAGAATCAACTTTTTTTTTTTTTTTATTAATTTGAAATGTTAATAATAAATATTTTAATTCACCAAATAAGAGATTGGGCTTTTTTCTTTGGCTTTTCTTGGCTTAAAGGAAATTATGAAAGAATGAAGCATAAGAAAACTTAAAATAGCAATTCAATCTCTTTCATAGAACGTATTCCGAAAGTTATTGAACGTGCCTTACAGAATTTAACAGATATTAAATCATAACTAATATACTGGATCCCTAATGGAATTCAGTAAGTTATTATTTTGATTTATGCAAAGTCAATTTGGAATTCGCATTTATAATAGAAACTCCCGCACTCATATTCCATCTTCTTCTTTATCTTTTAAAAATTCCCTTTGATCTCTATTGTTGCCCCTAATTCGTAAAATTTCGGTCTTTCGATTCCCTTTGACACACACACAAAAGAAGGTAGGGGAGTAGGGAAGTGGTGGGAAAGACTTAAATTTAATTTCAAAAGAGGTAAAGAGAACGCCATGAAACTCTTGGTAATCATCACTTTCCCCTTTTCACAATTTTCCTGGGTTCGAACGTGCTGATGAGCCCATGATTAGCTTTCGCCGGAGAGTCACGTCCCCTCGCCCGTCATGGGTCGTCGGAAGAAAGTCATTATATTTCCCTTCTACCCCCAGACCCTCCTTTTCCTTTACCCACAGAATTTTAAGGTGGGCTCTCTTATTTTCTCCATTCAAAATGGATATTGGAATTCTGCTATTGATTCTTTTTCTATTTTCGCTTAATTGCTCTAATTTTCTCGTTATACTTTTATAATCCCATTTTCTGGATTCTTATTTTGACTTGGGTTTTTTATTGGATTTCATATTGGCGATTTTTTTCTTTTTTTTTAAATTCCTTTAAAATTTTTAATGAGCTGAGGTTTTTTTTCTTTTTGACATGTTGCCGAACTGAAATCTGGGAGTGAGAAATTAAAGGTAAAGTGAAGGAATCGTTCCTTTTCATTCTTTATCAAAATTTAAATAACTTTAAATATGAGAAGGGATGAAGTAAATTATTTAGAAAATATGTCAATATTATACATAGGGAATGGAATGATACAATAAGAAAATATTTATAAAATATTTTATAATTTCACGATCAATTTTATAAATAACCGCTCTCTCTTCCTAAATCAAGTTTTTTGGTTTACAAAAGCTCATTGAGAATATTGTAAAAATTCCCTGACTTTTCCCTGACCACCGGCGGCAAAATTAATTTATCTTGATAAAATATTATTGATATTTTTCATATTTTTCGTTTCTAATTCGCATTTTTTTTCTGATTTTGTAAAATTCCATGATTTTTTTTTGACGAGTTTGTAAAAATCCCTGATTTTTCCCGGTTTTCCCGGTCGCTAGTCATCTTGAATATAGTATCTAAAGAATTAATACGTACAATAAGGATTAATGGTTGTTCACAAACATCAGTGGCCCTAGTTGTCATCGTCGTCTTTTGTGAACGGCACGGGGGTACCCTTGGTTCATTTAATGCTAAATGAAATGTAGATTTTACTGAAAATTTTGATGCGAAAATATACCGGTATAAAGCGGAATTGGAAAATTTCTTAAAAAGTAATTTCTTTAACTATCCGAATTTGTACACGGAACTCTTCGTTTGCGCGTTAGCATACATTGAAAGCGATTGCGTTGCGCGGTTGCGATAGCGGAAGTGAAAAGAAAAAAGACAACATAACAGTAAAGGGGAAGCAAAATCGTTAATGGCGGTCGCCAAAGTATTGCAGCTACAGCAGTGTTATTAAGCACAAAACCTTATTTTTTCTGTACAATAATTAGTCTCGAAATAATTTATAAGTCGAGGAAAGCACCCATGAATATTTATCTTATTTAAAATTATAAAGCACCGCAAAAAACACCCCCTCACCAACGCATACGCATCTGGATGCTAGATACCCGCTCTTTATTCTTTATTCAAATTATACGGGAATACCCCTTTTACATGATCAATATAAACAGTAACAATGATATTATCAATGAGATAAAAAGGATGAAATAAGTAAAATTTGACAGGTACAACGTAATATCAAAAGATGATTAACAGAACAAGTAAAATTCAATGGATAATAATGACAAAGAAAATAAAATTTCGATAAAATACACAAATTAAGGCAGTACTCTAAAATCATAAAACATGAGGAACGGTACAATATATAATTGTCACATAAAAATAATTATTTCAAGAACTGGATACATAATGAGTGCAAATAAAATAAAAAATGGCCAGAGGGTATAAAAACAGCGAACATATAGGGAAAAAATGAGGGAACTCAGTTATTGTCCAATAGGGAAAAAAATAAAAATCAGTTATAATTCAATGTTAATACACTTCAATTTGTTCCTTTTGTCGTGGAAGAGGTCGAACGAAGTAAGAAGGCCATTAACACTATTGTGAAGCCCGTTTGAAGGGAGCGTTATGAATGTAATTGCTGGATGAGGATGACTTCTCAATATGGAAAAGCATATTTTATCTGGTACTGTAAACTACTGGTACTCTAAAGGGAATTAATTCAAGTAGTGGCTGACAGCCAAGATTTGAGTTCATAAGTCATAAATAAACAAAAGATCAGTATGAACTCTACGGATTTTTAGGGTTTCAAGCCCCGTCAGGTTACGGAGTTTGTCATAGTGAGGAAAGGTAGGAGAATGGCACAATTTTCTATGAATGGTATACAAGAAACGATTTTGGATGTTCTAGATGATATCAATATATTTTGAGAAATGTGGGGACCAGACAATGGATGCATACTCCAAATTAGAACGGGCTAGGGAGCAGTATAGGGTCTTTAAGGCCAAAATAGTTGTAAAGGATTTGGTATGTCTATTAATAAAGCCAAGCATTTTGTTGGCTTATTTAGAAATAGAGTCAATGTGATACACGAAGGACATTTTGGAATCAAAGATGACACCAAGGTCATTGATATGTTCTACAGAGTGCAAGGGTTTGTTTTTAATGTTGTATGTGAAGGTCACAGGATGTTTCTTCCTGGAGAACGAGACAACCTTGCACTTTTCAATGTTCAACTTCATGTTATTATCTGAGCACCACAAGACAAGTGAATCAAGTGAATACTGTAGACGATGGCAGTCATTGAGGTTCTTGATTGAGCAGTATAGCTTTAAGGTCGTCGGCAAAGAGAAGGAACTGCGCGTCCTTCAGATACATACTGACATCATTGATATATAGTAAGAAGAGCAATGGACCTATGTGAGAACCCTGGGGAACCCCACTTGTTACTTTAATTACTTCAGAGATAGAATGCTTCACTCTAACATAAAGAAGCCTGGAAGATAAAAAATTAGAAATCCATGACAGAAACGTGTTCATTGCATTCAGGAAACTACGCAATCGTTGAAGTGGAATATTGTTGAGTGGTTAAGGAAAGAAGTTCCGTCAAGCGCATTAATACACACACTGCTTTAACTACGACGTAACAATGGAGTCTTTGTATGGGTATGTGCGCTCAAATTTTTTCGTTTTCCCGGTTCATTTAAAAAAAAAATAGCGCGAATTTCTTTTTTAAAATATCAATGGTATTTTCAAGTGAGTAAAATATTTCAATTTATTGTGAAACTGAGATACAGGTTCGAGTGGTTCTCTGGTTAGAGTAATAAAGATTCATTCCATCTGTGTTCCATATTATATCCTAAGTAGGTTTTTTTACGTAAAGCGTAGTTCCCACATGCGTAAAAAATATGGCAGAAACCACAAAGCAGAAAAATGCTATGACGTCGCTTCCTGCTTTCGTCTTTTTGCCCAACAGAAAGCACCTGATTTTTTTGACGAGTTGGGTTGAGTCAAAGCCTACAAAGATAAGAGTTTTCTGTCGGACAGGAAGTGGCCACATAAAATGTTTCTACTTTGTGGTTTCTGCCCTTGTTTACGCAAGCGGATGAGAACTTTTGATTTGCAATATGCCATGATGTCCAAAGCAAGTTAGTCAGATGATAGAATGATAAAATGAACTCAAAAGTTCAAATGTTTAGACAACTTTTACTTAAAATAATAATAATAACAACAACAACCATAATAATAGTGATGATGATGATAAAATAGGGAGACCGTGGCCTGGTGGGCTTTCACTGAAATAATTTCTGTGAAGTTAAGCAACATCAGGCACGGCTAGTCACTGGACGGACGACCATCAATGAACCACATTTTTCACCCCTCCCCCGGCTATTGCGACCATCATACAGCAGTCGTTAATCCAGGTCCATCCAGTGACCCAACTCGTCGGCCTCTGGCCATACATGCCCTGGATGGACGTATTGGATCCCAATAAAAAATAAAATAAATAATAGGAATATCTGATACTAAGACTTAGCTCTACCTTTAGAACTTGACTTCCGGACTTCTTCCGGGTGTTTGGTCTCTCATAATAATAGCAAATTCACAGTATACATAATAATATTTTATTGACTTCCATGTAGTTCAGTTAATAAAAATTTTAAAATAATTTATATAAAAATTTGTGAAAAATATTCCTTTAATAAAAAATAATATTAAGAGTATAATTCAATTTCAGGATACTCCTATAGTTATGAAATTATTTATATAAATGTTTACTGCTTTTTCAAAATATTTTATGTAGGCCTATTCTTGATAGAGCAATTAATTAAATTTTTTAATCTTTTGAAGATTTTTATAAATTAAATTCTACAACTTCATGGGAGGCTTAAAGATGAGTTTTCTAACTAATGTTCTTTTGTTCAGAGTTTTCATAATACTGCTTTAACTAGTAGATCTAAATATCAGGAGATTTTAATTTGATTGGATCTATATAAGAAGACGAAACCCCATTCCCAAATTTTCCAATTTCCAAATATTAAGAATAGAAACAATTCATCTGAGTGCGGTGGCTGGATAAGGTTTTGGTATTCAGATACATTAATTTAAAGAGCAAAATTAAACATTTCACAACCCCCTTTCGAATCGCTGTAATTCTACTTTGTGAATACCTGCTATACTAAAAGTTCATGCCCTCCGAATTGGCTCTCTCTAATGAAATGGATGCACCCGAAATCCCTGATATCGATTTCTCGCTCCTTTTTATGATGGTATTATAGCTTAAGGATGACCCTAGCCAGCAAATGAAGGAATGACCGTGTTCCAATGCCATGTTCATAATTCTAAGCGACAGAAATTGCCTACTGATTTTCATTAGGAGTCCCCAGTTAATAAATGGGCAATTCCTTGCAGAGCTTAGGCATATACCATTGATTACATATTAAACGATCTCCCCAAATCCTATTGATTTTTTTGCTTTTGAGAAGGGAAATTCGTGAGTTGTATACTAATTGGCAATGGATCTGAGTTATAACTAATGCATGACCTAATTTTGAAACGATAGAAGAAATCTTACAAGAAGCACTAAGGTTAGTCATAAAAAATATGCAAGGTATGGCTGTTATATTATAAAAAGCAAATATTTTGAAAACTGAATGAACAAAATAATAATAGAAATACCTGTGTTAGCCGTGTCTGATATCAGTGACTTGTCCACCCGCCCTAGAAAATTGAGTTTTTCTGATTTTTGCTTTGTATCATATAGAGGCATACTTACCTCAATGTAAACAATTTTTTGATTCGAGAGCTCTATTTTTCTTACGGAAAGTCGAATCTTCGCACTTCATCACACGTATACTCGTTGCTAATGTTTAGTATCCACTGGTTCAAATTTGCAGATGCTTGCAAGAAGCCGCTACGAGTGGACCGTTTTTCGGAGGGTTACATAGGTTTCTTTCCGATATATTTTTATTTGCGAATAGTTGAGTAGAGCAAAACCCGAAATTTTATAATTTTTTTTTATTCAGATCCATAATATATTGAAATGTGATTCGAACTTGTGACAGAAAGACAGCACATAGCTGGTCCCTCCTGAAGAAAACATAAGGCTAATGTTCAGAGCTTGCTTCCAACAACGCCGAGCGCAGGACCAACCATCAAATCGACGTTGTCTTAAATGGACAGGATGGCAGAAGAAATGAGTATTTCAGCTCTCCAAAATTACTCGGGAGACATTTCAGTGAAACCCCCAAGTGCGGCTCCGATGAATTATTATTTTGCTCTTGGGTTACTTGAACGAGCCCGACGTCCTGTCTTACACGAAGTTTAAAAAATCCTGTAAGGAGGCATGTGATGCTTTCACCTTTGGAGTCTTCAGCAGGCGCTGTTGAACTGGCAATTGCGATGTAGGAGGATAGTCCTAAGAGAAGAATTACAAATCGATCACAACCAGAGTTTGCGAAAGGGCATCCAGTAAGGTTCTTGAGGCAACAACTTAGATCAGATAGACGTGATTCAACCTGCGTATAATCTATTATTCTATATATATTTGTGGACATCGGGCTGTTATGATTATTGGCTATATGTGTTCCTTACCGACATTAATAGAGGAGAGATTGTCGGTATCCGTCTGACCGGTATATATTCATCAACTTATTTTTTAGTATAAAAGCGTCCTATAAACCTTTTCGTGATTAAGTATACAAATTATTTGACTCAGCACAAGTTTGTTTTCTTATTTTTATTTATTTTTTAATATTCATTTTGTCATAAATTACAACTTTACAACTGGTTTGCAATACAATGCTGTTTCTCCTTCTCCTTTTCCTATGATCATAGGTTCTATCTTTAAAAAAATCGATTGGGAGGCGCCAATGTTTATCGTTCAGGCTTTTCCATTAGGTCTATTAATTTCTAATGTTTAAAAATTCAAGCAAAGGATCACTATAACGACTAGTTTTAGAGTAGAACAATCCTATCATACTAGCGGGCTGAAGATATGAAAAATTTGCCAAACAACATCAAAATGATTATAAACAACAAGGGATATTATGTAAATATTAAAATTTTTAATTCTTCGTTTGAGTCTAATACCTTGTGCAACTATGCAACAATAGATAATTGATTACTATACATATATGTAATCATATCTTAGATATACAACTTTTGTTGATCGAGAACTCTTGAACTTATTAGCATCGCACGAAGAAGAGGTTATACAGAAACATTACAATAAATTTGTTATGAAGAATGGACGAAAGTACGTTTTGGAGAAAAGAAAGCTTAATTCACCTTTGCGCTATCTTCACTGTTTTGTTTTAAAATACACTACTGTTTATAAAAATCGCAACACCCTGATGGAATGGTCTAATCCATATGCAATTTGCAATATTTGCATACAAAGGGTCAGAGTATAAATGATTAGATTTTCAGAGTAATTGCTTGAAAGAACACCATGCCTCGACGACGACGAAGGGTACCATATCAACAGCTGACAGACTTTGAAAGAGGACGCATAATTGGTCTGCGTGAAGCGGGATGGTCGTATCGTGATATTGCTGCTCGTGTAGGACGTAATGCAACGACAATTATGCGTGCATGGAGGCAGTGGAGCGAAGAGAACAGGGCACACCGAAGACCAGGCTCAGGAAGACCCAGCACGACGACACCGCGAGATGACAGACACCTCTATCGCATGTGTGTAGCAGATCGTACAGCCACTTCCACAGTGTTAGCACAACAGTGGGGTGCTACAGTAGGCAGGACAATGTCTGCTAGCACTGTACGACGCCGTTTGATTTCCAGAGGATTGATGGCACGAGTACCATTGTTGCGGATTCCTTTGACTCAAAACCACCGGCGCCTCAGGTTGCAATGGGCCCATCAACACCAACAGTGGCAAGCTGAATGGCAACAAGTTGTGTTTTCGGATGAGTCAAGGTTTAACTTGTAGCACCATGACGGCAGGATACGAGTCATAAGACATCGTGGCGAGCGCGACCTTCCAGAATGCATCCTGCAGCGTCATTTAGGACAAACGCCAGGGGTGATGGTGTGGGGTGCAATCAGTTACCATGGCCGTTCCCGTCTGATCAGAATCCATGGCAATCTGAACAGTGACCGGTACATCAGGGAAGTTGTGCAACCCGAGGTCATCCTCTTCCTGCAGAACCTTCCAGGCGCTGTATTCCAACAGGACAATGCCCGACCGCATGTGGCCAGAAATGTCCTCGCCTTTTTCCAAGCACATCAGACGCCCTTGTTCCCCTGGCCTGCTCGTTCACCATACATGTTCCCAATCGAACATGTGTGGGACAGGGTTGCTCATCGATTGGCTCGTCAGACTCCTGCAGCAGCAAGTGTGGATGAACTGTATACCCGTGTAGACAGAGCATGGCAGGACATTCCCCAGGCCCTTATTCAGAGCTTGTTTGACTCAATGCCACGACGTTTAGAGGCTGTAATTGCATCCCACGGTGGTTTCACCCGATACTAATGTGACAATAAAACGCATTGTATTGACCTGAAAATCTAATGGTTTCTTTTCTGACCCATGATATGCAAATGCTCCAAATTTAATGCAGATTGGGCTATTCCATCAGGGTGTTGCGATTTTTATAAACAGTAGTGTAGAATATGAGCTGAACTTTAACTAATTGGTTATTTAATATAGAGCTACAATTAAACTCTATATGAATTTAACATGAATAGTTATTAATAGTTTCAAGCTATTAAGTAGAACTAATAACATAACGGGACTATACTCTTTAAGGTGGATATTAATCCTGGAGAGAGTTCCTTTTAGATAAAACTTTCATAATTAGATTTGACATGATCGAGCTTAACGATCTATATCCTCAGAATGAACAGAGTTTGCTCCCGGCAATGCGGTTGTTGTAACTGTTGATTGGTAAAATTGATTATCATACCTAGTTTATTACATCCACCTCGATCTCTATCCAGTGCGAATTAGTTCTTAACCCATCTTTACCTTTTGGCGTCAGAGAAGTTCTCACTACTGAATCATTACTTTTAATTGAATATCGATCTTCAAAAACTTTCTTGGAGTTTAGATTCCATGGAAGATGCCTGAGAAGAATTTTAGTTCCTTCGATTATGACGTTTAACCGCGAAGAATTCGGAGGGGACAAGACCGACGGCTGTTGAGATTTAAGCACGAAAGCCAGGCAAATCCGTCGGAATTGTACGTTGAAATCTCTTGGCTGTGAACATGAACCCGAATCATCAATCATCGTCTTCCTCCTTTCCAACCCAATAATGGATGGCTTGCCAGACGACATGAAGGAGTCAATGAATATGGAGATTTCAGAGGTTGGAGGGCGGACTAAAAACCTCGAACCATTCACTCCACGGTTCGGTTCCTTCTTGGCTTTTCTCGTCCTCTCTTTTCGTCCTTTTCTGATTATATTTTTTTTTCATGTTTTTTCTTTTCCCATAAATTTTCTTCGTGTTTTCTTTTGTTCATTTTCTGCCAACCCTCTCCTTGTCGCTTTCTTTTAAATTTAAATTCCTTGCATCCGATTACATGATTCCGTTGGAGCACATTGAACCGTTCCTGAAAGAGGATAGCCAATTTTTTAAAATTTGCAATGTCTAAATATTTTTCTCTACGGAAGTATTTTCTAATTAATTTAATCAAAAAATTAATCAAGCTTAGCAATTTAAGAGATGCACATACTTTTTTCAATCTATCTTGAGGTTAATGTTCTAGTAATTGGATTTCCTTCGTTCCAAAGATCAAAGATAGCCTATTCGCTCAAAATCCGTGTTCACCTTCCTTATCTTAAACTTGCTCCTTTAGGAAAAAGAATTTAAAGTTTTTATGTTAGGGTATCAGCGTCACAACCAGGCTATCATGGCTTAAAAATTTAGGAGTTGACATAGTCAGTAACACAGAATTAGGTTCATTTTTAGAATTAGAATTTTTCTAGATTGACATAGCAATTAAAAAAGAACACCTCACCTCTAAACAGTGGTTCATTTTGTTTTTATAAAGATCGTGTAGGTAGAAAATGAATGGGATCTATACACGTTTTTTAGAAAACATTTTCGTAGAAAATATGATTATGTGATCGGTTTGTCCAGCTGTCCGTCCGTCCGTCCGTCTGTTCGTCTGTAGACACAATTCCAACAATGCATTGCGTTGCAATAGACTCTATTGCATAGAGAGAGTGCGTGTAGTGAATTACTGGAAGAGAAAATCTTCTTTGCATTGGGGAAAACGCGTGCTGAGCACTTCGGTTCGGTTCTGCACGTGCTCTAAACGTTCTTGAGATGGTGAGCGTGTAGGATGCACGTGACTGACTATTATAGAAACGGGAGATCAGTGCCTAAACCAAATGAATTTCTTTATTCGCAGGGAGCTTATTATTTATTACAATAACTAGAAAACTAATTAACATTTTCACATTCTGTTTTCACCAATCCAGTAATTAATGCCGTAATAGGTACAACAGCACATGCTCTAATTATACCATTATGATACCCCCTTAAAAATTTCCAATGACAAGTTATGGCATATTGGTTTAATAGCACGTGTCCTAAGGTCCCGTGCTTCGGAGGGCACGTAAAGCCGTCGGTCCCGGCTGCTGCGACCATCATACAGCGGTCGTTAAAATATAGGGATGGCGCAAAACTCCCTCGAAGGAGTAAGTGTCAGATAACGATAACGTGTCCTAAGTTACCACATACGAGGTGTGTTCAAAAAATAACCGAACTTTTTTAATTACGCGGCAAAGGATCGTCGTAGCGACGAGCGGTTGGCAATACTGCAATTGTCATATCCTTCTGTCTAATGGACTATTTACAAGTTTTTACATGTTGTTTAGTTTCCTAGTTATTGCCATTTGAATGCAACGTGTTTCAGTGGTCGTGACGATTTTTGCAATGTCCGATTTACAAGAACAACGATGCAACGTGAAAATCGAAAAAAGTCGCAGGGAGCTAGGTCTGGGGAGTAGGGAGGCTGGGGGAAGACAGTCATCTGATTTTGTCACAACACTGGCGAAATAACAAGGCTGAGTGGGCAGGTGCAACCATGAAGCGCAACTCTCAGTCGTCTTGCCACAACAGTGGTCTCTTTTTGCGAATTTTTTTCGCGCAACCTTTTCCAAACGTCTTCTTAGGACAGACGGTTGACTGTTTGGTCTTGAGGCAAAAATTCAAAATGCACAACTCCGTTGAAATCGAAAAAAATAAATGGTGAGCATCACCTTGGCAGAGGACCTAATCTGCCTTTTTTTTTTTTTTTTTTTGCCAATCCACTGTGACCACTGAACTTCAGTCTCAAAGTTGTATCCGTAAACCCAACTCACGTTTCAGTGAATGTTTTCTCCAGTTTCACGCAAAATTTCACGTTGCATTGTTGTTCTCGTAAATCGGACATTGCAAAAATCGTCTCGACCACTGAAACACGTTGCATTCAAATGGCAATAACTAGGAAACTAAAGAACATGTAAGAAGTTGTAAATAGTCCATTAGACAGAAGGATATGACAATTGCAGTATTGACAACCGCTCGTCGCTACGACGATCTTTTGCCGCGTAATTAAAAAAGTTCGGTTATTTTTTGAACAGGCCTCGTAGTACCGTTGGAGCTTTCATTACTAAGATGTTGCATGTAATATATCAAACATTTCATAACAGCGTGCCATGAGTCAATATCACGAGTGATTAATGGTATTGGGAATTGGTTTAGTAGCGCATGTCCTAATGCTACTATATGGTACTACTGTTGGAACTTTCAATGCTAAGATATTGCATGTAATATATCAAACAACTCGTAAGAACATGTCGTGAGTGAAAATAACGAATAATTAATGAGAGTGGGAATTGGTTTAGTAGCACGTGTCTTAATGGCACCATATAGTACAGTCGAAACCTTTAATGCTAAGATACGGCATGTAATATATCAAACAACTCTTAATGGCGTACCATGAATGAATGTAATAAGTACAGTAATTAATGATAGTCGGAATTAGCTCATCAGTAGGTGTTCTAATGGTACCATATATTACCTTAACAAAAATTAAGCAAACACTGTGGAATGGAACAATCGAAAAGGGAGGAAACCTTTAATCCACAAGCAGATTTTAATACCGGATATGTATTTCCGGTAGCCATCTTCAGCGATGAGAGACAAAAGTCAAATAAAAAGAAGTTTTCTTTAGCTGACTTTGTCTCTCATCGCTGAAAATGGCTACTTGAGAGCCGAAATACGTAAACGGTGTTTCAAATCTCCTTGTGGATTAGAGGTTCCCTCCCTTTTTGATATGTTACCTTGGAAACTTTCAATGCTAAGATATAGCTTTTAATATATAAATAAACTCCTTACGAGTTGTTAGGCCTATTGTTATCCCTTGCTTATTGTTATCAAGAGCATATTGCTGTTAAGCCTAACAATATCCATAACTATTTACTGTTAGACAATTTGCTAATTGCTAGTAGCTAATCGCTTGCTTCAACACGTAGATGTTAACGTAGAAATGCTTTAGTAATAGAATATGAAGAAATATCAGGTCGTTGCTTATCAAATGTCGGATTTTGAGGTGGGTTCCTCTCTTAAGCACGGTTTCACGTTTAATAGCAAGTATCCATAACAAAGTGGGACATTCCAGGAGATAAACCTATCAGTGACCAGCTGCTTGAAATTTGCATGTTTGCGATGATATTTAATAGCGTTTGAACCCAACCGAAGATAGTCATGATTTCATACGAATTACGTGTGACAATGCATCTAATGCCTCTCGAAACATCAGTAAGGTATTCGGTGTAGGCACCGTAAACGAACATACTGTCCAACGTTCGCTCCGAAAACTATGGGCGGGAGTGACGGACCTGGCAAATGAGCCACGCGGCAGACCGCCCAACGTGTTGAATGATGCTGATCTGAAGCGATCTGTGGAAGAGGAGCCGTCAAAAACTGTTCAAGACTTTGCAGGGGATCATGCTGTATCAGCGTCGACTGTCAGTAGAACCTTAGGACCATCGGCAAGATGAAAAACAGGACAAATGGGTCCCCACATGAACTTACGGAAAACCAAAAAGAGCGTCGGCTGGAGATCTGTACGGAATTGCTTTTGTCCCATGAAGAAGCGGGGATTCTTGATCGCATTGTCACCTGCGACGAGAAGTGGCTCCTATACGACAATAGGAAACGGTCAGCACAGTGGCTGGATGCTGATTAACCCCCGCGACAGTTCCCTAAACCCGTGTTGCACCCTAGGAAGCTCATGGTTACAGTTTGGTGGAACATCCATGGTGTAGTTCATTACAGCTTCCTGCAGCAGGGGGAGACGATCACAGCTGCGACTTACTGTCGTGAACCGCATCATACACACAAAAGTGTGTCAGCAACAACCTGCACTTGTGCATTGCAAAGGCGTCCTTCTGCTGCATGACAACGTGCGTCCGCTCGCTGCACGAACGACCATGCAGGCGCTATAGTCTCTGGGCTACGAGGTGTTTCCACACCCCCCCGTACTCTCCAGACCTCTCCCCTACCGACTACCATCTTTTCAAGAGCCTGGACAATTTTCTCCCGAGGAAAACATTCCTAACCCAAGCAGACGTCGAAAACGCATTCCGGGAGTTTATTGAGTCCCGTGACCATGGATTCTATCGGAGAGGGCTCAAGAAGCTGCCAAATCGTTGCAACAATGTTTGGATTGCAATGGGGGTTATTTCGAATAGCACGTGTGAAGGTGTCCTTTCTAGAGGGCCAATAAAGATGACCTCTGCAATCCGGCATTTGATATGCAACGACCTGATAATAGGCGCTTATACAGAACGCGTCAGCAATTGAGGCTCACTTCGTTTAACATTGTGTAGGAGAACCTACAAATTAAAGAACTTTTTTTGTTTAAATATTTAAAGAACTCTCTCCATTTAACCTTTCAGTTCTTCAAGTTTGTTCGTTTTAATTCTCTTTTTACGTTAGTTTACATAAATAGTCATTTACAATTCAGTTTTCATATTTATATATTTTCTCTAAAGTGTTTTATGATGTAAGGTTAATTCAAGGTATCTATGTACGATATCTCGGTACTATAACACGAAAATGTGCTCCTTTTATCCGCTTTGGCGGTAAAATCATTCTTGTTTTAAACAGCATCAAATTAAACAACACAAAAATGTTTGCTTCCCAAATCATCTCCGTTTTTCTAATTAATAAGTTGCCACTTAGCCCCACCCACTAAAATGTCAATCACACTATATAACGTTTCAATTCAGTTAACACAACTACGGAAGCTCTGAGAATGAGTTTTCTAAACCATCATCAGTATTTTCTACCAAAATCATTTCAAGGTAAATAAAACTGATATGCTAAATTGAAAAATGCGTGTGAAAGGTAAACTTAAAGCATTTACTTCATTTTTATGTTAAAAATATTAGCATCCATTTCAGTATGCTTGCACTGAAATTTACCGTATAGCATTACAATCAGCTGGCGCCCTGTACTTTTGTTTATGTGATATAATCGTAAATGCGTATAACGTAATAGTAACATTAATAATATTAGAAATAAGAAACGAAACTTCTCAATTTATGCACATATCAATATAAATCGTTGATATAAATATGCTTTAAAATATGCATGTGAGCAATCTGATTTGACCATTTTTGCGTGTAAATCCACTTCTGGTATCACAAATAAGTTGAAATAACACACGGGGAAATCTGCAGCTGCAAGCACAGTGAAATTAATCAGAGCGTCCTTGGCCAAATGATAAAATTACGCCATTAATATAGGTTTATTTTTATTTATGATTGAGCAAATTTAAAATTCATGCATAGACCCCATTATTATTATACAGTAGAATGAGGTCCTTGATTCAATCTCTGTAGTATAACATAGTTCAATAAACGGCTGAGATAATTTGACTAACTTTGAACGTAGAATGCTTGTAGCTTTTCGAAGAGCGGCATAAAACACTTCCTAAAAAGCCATCATTCTCGACATTCAGATGTAACAATGATTAGGCTGTAGGACGTAGGGTGTAAAATAGACAAAAGAAACGCAGCATTTTTTTTTCTAGCCTGGTTGGTGAAAGGGGTCACATAAAAGCTTTTCAGAATCCAATAAAATAACCACAGTGAAGCAAATAAAAGCATTTCAGTAATGTTGCAGAGAGGAACATCTCAGAACAAATAGCATTCGACCCGGCTATGATAGCAGACGGCTATATCGAGTATCGCAGAAAAATAAGGAAACGTGTTGAAAAACGTTGAATGACTGTGGAAAGCGACATAATAACAGAAGAAACACCTCTTATCCACAAAATATTTTACTGGACATATACGTATTTCGAACCTTTTGGGTTCATTATTCAATGTCAAAGGAATAATCTCGCTTGAATAATGAATCCAAAGGGTTCGAAATACGTATATGTCCAGTAAAAATATTTTGTGGATAAGAGGTGTTTCTTCTGTTATTAAGGAAACGTGTGTTTTGTGACACGTTTCAACAAACTTAAATGAGAAGGATGAACCATTTCTGTTGAACCATTTAGATAGGGGGATCAGCTATGGGCCCGTCGTGCCAGTGTCAAATAACAAACATGTAGGGTGATGCTAGGACGCTGTAGTGGAATCAATAATTCGTAAATACAGAGTTTGCTGAATGGTCTGTACAGACTTTCAGGATATGTTGCAGGAATGTCATATGAACATGGGTTCGAAAACACATCTTTCTAGAGTTCTAGTGATTTGAAGGTCTCCTGCAGTAGACGAAATTAACGTTAAAATATATAGGAGTTGCAAATGTATGGTTTATTTCTACGGTATAACAAGGCAATACATTTGTTGTCAAAGGCAAATGCTATAGCAAAGTCTCAAAATGGCCTCCGGTTCTTTGATTTGTCATAACTCTTCTTGTACTACATTTTATATTTTTATTTTATCACATTTTTCATTCCTTCAGACAAAAGAACAATATACCCAGAAGTTATATACCGTTCACCTGAATTCACCATACACGGAGAAACTCCTTGATTTTTAATATATTTATAATTTGTAATTTCAAAATTACTTTTATACTTGATTGATTGAAATTCATCATATTTCGCATTCTTATCCAAAGAAATCGAATGTAAAAACTAGGATAATAGCAGAAAGTAATATCGGCAATTAGGTCTACGCCACTCAAGGAATCTCACGTTTCTTTAAGATTTTCCGTTTTTAAAGTCCCGAAATTTTCTTTCTGGGTTTATTAAATATTAATATGCAAATATATAATTAAATAATAGAACTCCTTTTTGAATTCATTATTATTGAAATTGCACATTTAAAATTTTCCTCATGACCTTATTAAATATGAATTTGGAAAAATTTAAACTAATATCTCTACTTTTTTCCCCCCTTGTTATGGAGGAACCTTTGTCCAAAAGTTCTCTTTGAAAACTTTTTCTCATTTTATCAGGTGTTGCCAAAACATGAATGCGCTCTCTGTAATTTCAATTTGGAACCGAACAGCTGGTGATTCTGCCGCAGCACCACCATTGTTTTCGAGGAAGAGAGTCCTTTGATGCGTTTCATTTGTTTCGAGGAGAATTCGACATGGGACGGTTTCAGAAATTCCACTTCGAATGCACAAATGCAGAAAAGGTCTGTGAAGAAGGACAATCGAGTTGAAATCCAATTATAGTGAAAGTTTTATCGCGCTGTAGAAGATTCAAAGTGTAACTGTCAATTCAAAGGATAGTCGAGCTCTCATCATTGAGTAACGATGTAATTCCTTTTCATTTGTTTGAAAGCAAGATTAATAAATGTGATCGAAAGATGAATCCTTTCTAAATTGCATTAAGCACGTACGTGATGTTAACTATTGATAAAATAACATGAAAGAGTATTCCATTTATTGGGACAGTGAAATCGTTTCCTACGCGTAAGTTTGTTTATTTAAATACAATATTTGGTGGACGAAAAGAGATTTCGAAAAGCGAAAAAAATTAAAAAATATATTCGGGACAAAATAATTCGTCTGAACTATTAATCATAAACTTTAACTAGAGATATATAACAATTAATTATGTACGTACAAAGTGATGGCCTATTCAGCTACTTTCTGGATGTGTTTATTTCCTTTTAATAATACATTTAAATGCCTGAGAAGGTTCGTTGAATTTCATTCAGAGCTAGTTGTAATAGAAATTCACATCTCTTTGTACATGCAAGCTATACAAACAAATGTATGTGCTCGTTTTCAATAAGCTGATAATTAATTGATCACTTCACGCTTCTGTAATTACATTTTAAACGAATTGTAAAATATGAGTTTATATTTGATTTTCAATCACATGTTATTAAGTGTGTTTGCTTCTGAAGTAATATTTAATTTGGTAAAGTTTATTTTTTTTTCCTTTTTGATTAAAGGAATTGTATTCGATGGTGAATTTATCAATTAGAAATACCGTTCAATACTTTATGGAATAAAGATTCATTCATTCAACACTTGTTTGTTTGGAAAATGCATGTTTTAAAATCCGAACGCCTTTGACACAGTCGGCATCAGTGAAAATAACCGGAAGAGGATGGGAGCAGTTAAATAAATGATGACGACGTGTGGAAAAGCGTTTGCATTACAAAGCAACATTTTCCAAACGAACAAATGTTAGATGAATGAAACTTTTTTCCGTAAAGAATTGAAGAATCGAAGAGTTTCGTAAATAATTGATGCACTTACTCCGTACTAAACAGAAGTCTCAGCCACTAATGACTGTTTTCTATTAGATATATCACGTTTGACGACATTGAGGACAACCCCAATTTTGATGTGCAAAATTTAAAAAAACAAACAAACAAATTTGACATATGCGAACACCATTACGCAAAATTAATACGCCATCACAGTCAAAGGTTGCATTGTGTCCACGTAGATGTGCCTGAGGAGCGTAGAAAGGTTGATGGCGGGTATATGATAAATAACAGACATCATCTAAAGAAGCATTTGACCACTTTTTGTTCCCGCATACATTCTGAAGAACTCTAATAGTACCTTAGTATATTTATCTCAGAGCAAACAGAGAGAAAGAATAGATGCAGTACACCGACAATGTAGTAATAATATGATGATAAACAGTTCTGGTGATTACGGTACGAACAGTATATTTACTTTATTTTTATTAAAATAACGAAAGGGTCTAAGACGATACGGATACTAAGTATTTATTGCCGACACATTTCGTGGTTATCAAGGCTAGCAAAATAGTAACAAGTAAGAATGGCATTGCAATCATCTTATATAGCAAAACAGGAGTAGGATATTCACTAAGGATATTCCGTGCCACTGAATGGTGGATTACAATGACAAATAAGTGGATATGGAGATGGCTACTAGAGGCGGACCTAAAAGTAAACTTCTATCCGGTTGACACGATCGGGAAGATTGACCAAAAAGCCGATAATGGCGTCTCTGTCGAATGATGTCTTGTTGTTTAACATATGTCATTGATTGCTTCGTTGATGTTTCCTTATTTTCCATTTCTTCATGGATGGAAATCCTTTCTGCACCTTTCCCGATCCATATAATTTTCAAGCAGTCATCTATTTTTAGCATTCGGTGTTTCATCACTATTAGATGTTCTGCATAAGCAGACTTATTATCCTTGTTGAGTCAGGATCTTCTGTGCTCCTTACATCTGGTAATAAATGAGCGTTTTGTGGAACCAATTTAGTAGGCATTGCAATCTGGGCAATCTGTCCTATATACTCCACTTATTAATAAATTTGTGTAATAATTTCCTTGTTTATTACTAATTTTTTGAAATCATTTTGTGGTTGTTGTTTGTTGAGCCTATTGTATTCTCTTTTTTAACCAACTAACTAACTAACTAACTAACTAACTAACTAACTAAATAAATAAATAAATAAATAAGTTGCAATGCATACTATAGTAGCTATCCACTCATTTGTCATTGTAATCCACCCATCAGTGGCACGAACATAGTATTCGTATCGTCTTGGACCCTTACGTTATTTTGGTTTATTAACGATACCAGGCCATGGACCTCATGAATTTATTTTTATGATGCTTTATTTACCATTTAACTAGCTGCGGATAATTCAGAGATTATATATAGTCTAGAACAATTAACTTTTCTCTGTGATTAGATAGGCTTAAGAAAAACTCCGTCTTCAGCGTCCAGACACAACGAACATGCTATACACTTATTTCAGAAAAATTTTATTAGCAAATTTCACTCTCCACACTATCGAATACGAAAATTTTATTAATAATTTCATTCCTATCAGTTCAAAAATTGTTTGGTAAGGTCGCAACTTCAATTCTCGCTGTGAAAATGGATACTTCTGTTTGTCACAGGAATGAGTAAAGTTAATAATCATATGGAATTGCCTCAGGGATTCGTAAAGATAATACAGAAGGTTGAGTACGTTACAACTAAACGATTTGCAAGCCATGTTCGGTGATGTTCGGTGATGTCTTGTGCCCACGGTGTCGAACTATGGCTCTGCATTGCAATTTCCATTCAATAAAGATTTCGCCGCAGAGAATTTAGCTCGATCTGTGCTCACCCCTCTTCACAGGCTTTCCATAGACCGTCCAATGTACGGGGTCGTCTACTTCCAAGGACGTGTTTCAAAGCCGCAATAATCCGTGGGGAATGCGTCTGGAGATTTCACGGGTATGTCTTCAAACGGAATTGAATGTATGCCCGTCTCCTGTTCCAGTGTTCGCAAATGGGCGACCATTGACTTGGTTTGGTTTGGTTTGTTTGGTATTAAAGTCCTTTTCAACTGCCATGGTCATTTCAGGACGGCGTTATAGGGGCCGCAAATTTTGCCTCGCAAGGGTTCTTTAACGTGCAGCCGGCAAACGACTACACGGGACCAACGGCTTTACTTCCCTTCCGAAGGAAGTGCGTGATCTCAGGATTTCCCCCTGAAAAATCCTCGTCGTCCTCGGCCGGGATCGAACCCGCGTACTCGAGCATCCCGTTGACTTGGACGTATGACTCGCAGCTTTATCCTGATGCACCCATACTAGGTTTCGGACGCTTAACCAGTTGGAGATTTTTGTGGATTATATTGCGTACTGTTGACTGTGATACCCCTACCTTGTTTGCGACAGCCCTTTGAGTTTTGGTATTTTCTACAGAGATGAGACGCTTGACTTTGGCTACAACCTCCGGTGTTCCGCTTGGAGTGGGTTCGTCCAACGTTGCTGGTATTGCGGTTTTTCTGTTTTTCTTTAGTATGTTACAGATTCCTGCCTTTGAAATGGTGAGACCCCTGAATTCGCATTGTTTTATAATCAAGGAATAGGACCATTTAGCTTCGGAAAGTGCATTTATATATTCTTCCCAATATCTATCGATTTTTGGCGGTATTCTGGCAGCTAGCGTTTTTACAACGATTAAGAATGATGAAGCGTTCTCCCCTTTATAACTCCTCACGACTGCGTAGCCCTGTCAACCACGTGGCTGGAGAATTTGCATATGTAAATCATTTAATTGTAACGTACTCAACCCTCTGTAGTCATGTGAATAAGATGCAAAATTATCTAGATATTGACGTGCCCAACAATTTAATAAATCAACGAATCTAATTTTCCCGAATTTCATTCAGTGTTACAGCGATTTTTAAAAGCAAATGTTATTTTGGGAATCAGAAAGTAATCATGCAATAGGAATCACTTACCTCATTATCGCCCTTCACTCATGGAAACGAGAATACACATTAGCACGACTCCTTCACTTCCATTAGCCTTCTGGATCATTTCCATCGTTTCTATACCACTCTATCTGTCTTTGATTTTCTATGAAATTGGTGGGTACGTTCCATACAAAATAAGGAGATTATACAGGGTGCATAAAGCCTTTACCTGATAAAGAATATTAATAACGGTTGGTATTCAGAACGCTTTGAGCTTTCTCTCTCATCGAAGCTATTTTCAATATGACCAATGTTAGCGCCACCTGTATCGCTTCGGCTCCTATACACATCGACCGTACCAGCAGTTTAAAAACTTTTTGTGACTTTATATTCATCCTGTAGTTTTCATGTCTAGAAGAATATACTCAGTTCATAAGGCACACGGAGGGATGTAACGCCATAATAAGAGGTTTCCAAATAAATTGACTACAGAATGCCTATATTGATGAAGATTCATAAGAACATTATTAGGAAACATAGCTTTTGCAGCCGATGTAGTGAAATTATATTTTTATTCCACGTCAGAAAAGTTTATGAGTTTATACTTCAGATGCTGTGTTATTTAAAATTTGTTGCTGAAGAACTGCTTTTCTGAATTTTGAAATTTTAAGATGTGAAATTAGAAGCAGACATTACGGATTGCGTAATAAAGAGCGCATGAAGATTAAGAGAAAGTGGAATTATTTTTGGATAAGCATTTATTATACTGTATTGAAAATAGTGAATACCCTGAGATAACATTAGCAAGCTCTATGCATATAGTCTAAAGTTCGCTTAAAATATAGTTCATATTTCAAAAAAAATTGCTCATAAATTTCTAATGAAATGAGAACAAGATTCAGAATAGAATTACGGGATCAGAATACTACACGCATTTGCCATTTGAATTTGTTGTCTATTTTACATTGTAACTTTTGAACCAATTAACAAAATGAAATTGATTTACTGGGAAAGGGTTTTTTTTTGTTTTTAATTGCAATAAATTAAATTCTTCTATCAGGCAAATGTAATTGCATATTATCCTAATGGTTGTTGTCGGGAAATGACTGATTATCAAAGGGTTTTTATTTGAGTCATTGAACCCAATAATTCATTTTTAAATGAATCGCGATGAAAGCAGAAACATTGCAAATAAAATTAGATCTGCTGTGTGACTTTCAGACAGTATTTATAATTTTATTATATATATTATTTTATATAATAAAAACGCAAGTAATTAACCTGCAAGTATTAACGCAAGTATTTTATATATATAATATTTTAGTAATTCAGTAATTCACCAATAAAAACGCAAGTAATTAACCTGAGTCGAATATAGTAGGTAGTTTCTTATTTACGCATTACAAAAGAGGTATATGCAAATTACAGAATGATTATGAATCCCATTACGTTTTTGAGATAATAACAAAATGGCAAGCAAGTTCAATGCGTGATTGGGGCGAAAAGGACACAGGTCTAGTATCCTGAAGAAAGAGCTTATGGAAACACATACAGTCAACCGTTGACAACGAAACCCCTGAAGCGGCCAGTCTATTGATGACAATGGGCGAGCAGACTGAGCAGGACGTAAGCCATTCTTCGCTTATGTGAAGTGAGTCATGAAGAAATAATTTCTCTCTCTCCCTCCCTTCCCACGTATTCTCATCAATGGACTGGCCGCGTCAGGGTCTCGCTGTCAACGTTGATTGTACCTCGATATGTTGTGACAAATTTTGGATCTACAGTTGGTCGTGGCTTGCAAAGACTTTGCGATCAGACCGCTTTTTGTCAAGGGGATTATAAAGTCCAGTGTTTACCTGGTGGCACTGAAAATTGAAATAACGCATTACAGCCGTAGATGTTTTTACAGTAAATGTATAGAAACTTTATAATAATCTGGTACCTGCCTTCTTCTTCTTTTTTTAAGAATATACGGAAAATATTTGCTGTTCCTATATACATGGTCTCCCAAAGGTCCGATCACATAGGAAGTATTGAAATGTTGCAGATTAGGAATACACATAGCTGAATACGTATAAAATAGCGAAAAACTATTCTTTGCGTCAGATAGGCACTAAGCAACAAAGATTCAAGTTGATGCTCTTTTGAGCCTTGCAGGCATTA
The DNA here is from genome assembly GCA_023313115.1 of Rhysida immarginata. Classification (NCBI taxonomy): domain Eukaryota; kingdom Metazoa; phylum Arthropoda; class Chilopoda; order Scolopendromorpha; family Scolopendridae; genus Rhysida; species Rhysida immarginata. Next base: position 1,346,575 of record JAHWFO010055510.1, on the reverse strand, counting down.
GTACGGGCCTTGCAGGTACTAGTAGGTGCCTTTACATGCACAACACTTAAAATTAGTTCACAGTTAGTCCGACGTTTCTACCTAAAATAAAGGCTATAAATAGATCATTTTGTCTGTATTCTGAATCTGCAACATTTCAACATTTCCTATGAGACCGGACTTTTGGAACACGCTGTATATTTGTCAAAAAGGCCTCTTTATTAAAATAGAATATTCGTTAGCTTCCAACATAAACAAGTCTGAAATAATTTATTACAAATTAGCTACAATTCCACTCGAAATTTTGTAGCATGGGCCCATTAAATATTAATATTAAAGTCAAACTCTCTGGAGCCTGTTTGTAAATTCACTGAAGAGATAATATTTCAAACTCAATATTAATTTGGTGAAAGTTTTGTGTTGCGGACCTAAACGTCGATGCTATGTTTGGCAGCAATCAGAGACAAACGACGGAGGAGATCCATTTATTAACCATTACCTATATGTTTAATAAATTTATGACCATCATCAATACATTTATTGATAAATAATAATAGGGGGCTGAGAGGGAGAGGGAAAGAGGGGGGACCGAGAGAAATTTTCTAATTAAATTAATGATCCTTCAATACCAAAATTGTATTTGATTAATTAACGGTAAATAATGATGTTCGATGTCGAGTTTTGTTGGCTGTTTAATAGGAATTATCAGTTGGACAATGTAAACTTCGAAATGCTGCTAATAGAATGTGATGAACAAACTGGCTCCATCGGAAAAGCGCATTAAATCGATGCCTTTTGTCATTTTAATCGATTAACACTTTTCCAGCGTTAAATAGATTACAGTATATTCAGGTGTATTTATTTTGGATATTTAAAATCCGCTAAGTTTTTGGCGATGAATGTAATCAGACTGTCATTCCTTTTCGTTGTACATAAGCACACGGGAAACTTTGAGAGTTGCAAGACGTTTCTATGTAAAATAGTTTGAATATAAAAATGAATTCGCATGAGCACATTTCATTGTGATAAAGTAATGTACGAGCAATGCTAACAGCAGTTTTGTTATTCCGTGTCGAACTTGGCTGCGAAAAATGGGTCATAAGCCAGACGTATCCCAATAGCAAAAAGGGATCATAGCATTTGGGCGGGCAAAAGGGCATCGCGTGCAAGAAGTAGCTACCTTTGTCGGAGTATCAAAGCGCACAGTCAATCGTGAATTCAAGAAATGGTCCACAGGCCCGTCGGGTGTCAACCTCCGTCGAAACTGTGGTCGGAAGTCAGCGCTGACCGAACGGGACCAAAAACAAATATCGGATCACAGCCAGGCAAGAACTACTGCAGAAAGTCATCATCAATAGATTTATTGATGATGGAATTCAATAAGGTCGGCATAGACAAGTTTCTGAAAACACCTTAAAGAGGCAACTACATAAAATTGAGATCTGGAACCGGTTGCCGCAAACGTCCAAAACTCACTCCAGCTCACAAGAAAGTTCGTGTACAGTGGTGCAAGAGATATCAGAGCTGGACTGTAGAAGACTGAAACGCGTCACTTGGTCGGATGAATCAAAGTTTTGTCTTTATTCGAATAACGCTCGACGTCGTGTGCATAGAAGAAGCAATGAAGCCTTTCACCTTGATTGTGTCCAAGGTCTGGTGCAGACGAGTGGTACCTCTGTGATGCTGTGGGCAAGTTTTCAGTAAAATGAAGAGGCCTCTCGTTAAAATTGGCACCAGGCTTGAAGAACGTCCTCACGGATTTTCATCTGTTTGGCCCAATGAAGAACGCAATCCGTGGGACGCACTACGCGCTGTGCAAAACGAAGTCCTACACGATATTGAATAGATATGCCATGACTTTCTGCACTTCAGTGTTATTCATTTTGTTCAAAAGTATTAAATATTTTTTTATTTATTATTAATTATTTATTGTTATTTATTATTATTTATTAATTAATAATGTTTTCACCACTGTGAAAAGCTTTGTGAGCACGTTGACTTCTGGGAATTGAATCGCCCGTGAACGTAGTGTAAAAATCAGATTATACTGTAGGATCATGTATGAAATTTTACACCTTCGAAATTTGATGATCACGTTGATGTGAATGATGTTACATTCTCACGGTGTGTTATTACGATCGGTGAACTGATCATGATCGAGAATTGTTGTGTGAACAGAATATTGAATACGTGAGTTTGAATTACGTGTCATAAGCAATTGTCAGGGTCTTCTGTTCTTTAGAAACAACATCTACAAACTCGAGGGCATCAATTTATCAAAATCTTTTTTCTCTAGTCTTTATGTAGCCATACAGCAGTTATTAGCGTCTACAATAAATAACTATATTCATATCACTTATTTATTCCAGAGCGATCATTATGACACAAGTTTTTGTGCATAGAATTAAAGGGTCTTCCACACTGAATCTAATCGTAATTGTGAAAACCAGCCAGCAATACTTCCTAGATAAAAAAATAAAAAATAAAATATTCCGTGAGATATTAAAAGATGCGGTATTGCATTAGCCTTGCATGAATTTCGAAGCTTGCCGAGATACTTATGTGAGAGTATGTTGTCGCGGGTGTACATTTTGCCGAATGAAGGCACATTTTCTGAATTTCTGGGAATAAAATTTGCCATTACGTATCTGGTCATTTGCCCATTTTACATTGAAGTGCCAGCAAAAGTGGTACACTCGAGCCTATGCAGAATACATAGCACTGTCATCTATGAACATCAATGGTTTCGACCACCAGTGCGCATATAAAGCGATGGGTATCTGCGGAAGTTTCTGAGCCGTTTCCACCGTGAGAATGGCAGGTTATAACTTATTAAGGACTCTGAACACGATAGAATAGTTAGAGCTCGTCAGCTGGTTCATCTATTTTTGGAGATGGAGGCGATGTTTGGGTTTTCGTGTACAACCATTATACAAAGAATTTTGGCAAAATATGGAACTTACGAAAGCATTGTGGGTGTATAAGAGCCATTGGTTGAACGTAATTGGATGAATATTGGAAGAACACGGACTTTAGCATGACATAGCGCTATGCGTTTTGTCTTGGCTCGGAAACACCGCCCTGGACACTAGATTTTTGGAAACAGATAGCCTGGTCTGATAAGTTGTGTTTCCGACTGTCAGATGAAGGCGGCCGTATGTGAACATAGAAATCAAACGCTTAAAATATTTAGAATCGTGGATCGCTCTACAAGAAGGATGGTGTTTGTTGCCTACAGAATATTTCCGTAATCTCGTGGAGTCCATGTATTTCTGAAATTCTATGTCCTGTGAGGGACCAACGAAATAATAGATTTCTGGCACTTCAGTATATGATCATATCATTGGTGTAACGTGAACAGTCTAATCTGAAGGAGTGATACGCGAATTACAGTAATGTGAGCTGTTTTTCTTACTACTGTAAGCAGCTTTTCTTCATACGACTGTTTTTTATGTATTTTTAATTCGTAACGTTTTTATGCATTTTTCTCACAGCAATACTGGTAATAAAAGTCTGATTACATGACCACAATAAAAGTCTGGTTACCTGAACAGCAATTATAAACAATCACTTGGTAGAATGGTTCAGGAGGATGAAGTTTAGAAAGATATTTAAATATTCCCCTCTCTCCTTTCTTCCATGACCGATAAATTTACATAAAATATTCACCGGACAACCTTCTCTGCCCTTCTTCAAAAAAAGGCGGATAGAGCGAGGGCGATGGTTGTCGTCCCGATTGTTGTTTAGTCCGCCATTTGACGAATGAACGACACGACTGGAGCTGACATCTGATGAATAAGAGATGAAGTCGTTGTGGTTGAGAAAAAAACCGTTTTTCCTCAAAGTAACTTTTTTCTGTAAAAATACACGGACTCATTTGTGTCTTGCTCAAATCTGTCGCTTCGGTGGGGGCCCTAAATATGCTAACCATGATTTAATATCCTCCAATCTGCTTTTAGCGTCGACGTAAATTATCGTCGTTGCGGAACCTCCTCTACGATTGGTTGTTCTGCCATTCCCACGCGCTCTTTAATCTTTTGATGATGGATTTTTTTATAGACGGGGCAGAAAAGCTATATTATGTAGTAGAACTGCAATCCTTGGAATGAGCTTTAGTGGGAGTTCAGGTTTGTTGGAACATTTTTTTAAGTTAGTTAAAAACTTTTATGGAAACTTGAGCATTCATTGGTTGTTCGCCGTTCGTGTAATGTCTCGAGAAGCCGATTATTCACTTCATAAGGCAAAATGACCAAGGCTATGCTAGTTCGGTATGTTTTAACGACTTTTTATGGCTTTATCAAATATTGAACGAGGGTAAGGAAGAACTCTAGAATAATTATCTCCAGAAGTATAAAGACTTTTATTATTAGGTAAATCGTATTTCTTTCGACGTGTATAAAGCCATTATACAATGTTTGCTAAAAGTCTGGTCTCATAGGGAATGTTGAAATGTTGCAGATTGAGAATACACAGAGGTGAATAAATGTAGCATAATCTTTATCATAGACTTTGTTTCAGGTAGGAAAAGCATTACGGCAACAAATGTTCAAATTAATGTTCATCCTAAAACCTGGAAGTATTGATACGAGTATCCTAAAACATGCACGTATTTTGTTGGACATCTGTAATGGAACGTGGAGGCATGTTTTACATAAGACCTAGCTACCTATGCGTATTGCCATTGTATGAATTTATATGATTTATTAATTTTTATTGGTTTTTCCGTGAAATTATAGATTTCACAATATTGCCATTAGGATTCGATTTCAATTATTAATTACACATACATTAATTATACACTATATGATCAAAAATCATCGATTGGCCCAATGTCACATGATAATGACTTGCACATCATTTAAATAGCTTCCCACACCTTCAGACACAACTCTGCTTGGACATTGGCAAGAATGGGTCGTTCGGCAGAGCTCAGTGAGTTCCAACGTGGAACCATCGTTGGATGTCACCTATGCGGCAAGTCCGTGCGTGACATTTCCAGCCTTCTTCAGATACCCAAGTCAACAGTAGGCGATGTCATTATGAAATGGAAGACCCAGGGATCAACAATAGTCCAACAACGAACCGGTAGACCCAAGAAACTAACGGACAGAGACCGTCGAGTGCTTCGTCGTGTCACCCGCAGCAACCGGAAGTCCTCGGCGGAAAAAATTGCCACAGAGTTTCGAAACGCCTCTGCAAATGATGCCAGTACCATGACAATTCGTCGGGAACTGCACACGATGGGATTCCATGGCCGTGCTGCTGCCCACAAGCCCCACATCAGCAGGGTCAACGCCAAGCGACGTCTGGAGTTGTGCAAAGCCCACAGAAACTGGACAATGGACCAATGGAAACGTGTAATGTGGACAGACGAATCTCGCTACACACTCTGGCAATCCGATGGACGAGTTTGGGTTTGGCGCATACCTGGAGAACGCTTCTTACCTGAGTGCACAGAGCCCACAGTCAAATTCGGAGGAGGAGGAGTCATGGTGTGGGGCTCATTTTCATGGTACGGACTGGGCCAGCTCGTTCCTGTGCAAGGAATCATGAACTCCGACCGTTATCTGAATGTTTTGGACAACTGTGCACTTCCAACGTTGTGGCAATTTTTCGGAAACGGGCCATTTCTCTACCAACAGGACAATGCTCTGTGCCACAAAGCGAGGCGTGTACAGCAGTGGTTTGCGGACTCAGGGGTCGAAGAAATGGGTTGGCCGGCACAAAGTCCCGACCTCAATCCTATAGAGAGTCTGTGGGATGAATTGGAAAGACGCTTGCGGGCCAGATCACATCGGCCAACTTCTGTACCTGAACTGATTCTCGCTCTTCGGGAGGAATGGAGGAACATTCCGGAAAGTACCTACCAACATTTGGTGGAAAGTCTTCCCCGAAGGGTGGAAGCTGTGATTCGGGCAAAGGGATGTGCAACGCCCTATTGATTTCCATGAAATCGTGGCTAGAGCGCAAACGTGCATGTGTCCGGATATTTGTGATCATATAGTGTATAAGAGCAAATTATTTAATGAGTCTTTGGTTCTTTGGAACTAACCTTTATTCTTAAATTTTAGATTATCTCTTCATATAGAAATGATTTAGAATATAAGCTAACCTTTTTCGTATTTATAGTATTTGGAATTTTTTGTTTTACACTCGTGAATTTATGTCGATCCTTTTATGGTTGATTGATGGTTGATTAGAAATTTTGGCGTCGACTACTAAGGTCATTTTGCGCCTTTTACACAAATTATATCTGTACACAGCCCAGGACAAACACAAACATCCATGCCCACGGCGGGATTCGAACCCACGACCAGACGGACTCGAGAACTAGAAAGCCTACGCCTTAGCCCTCTCGGCAACCTGGCCGGCTCGATCCTTTTATTACAGAACCGAATTTTTTACACGGAATACATAAATCTTTTGCGTAGCTTCTGTTTGTCCAAAGTGAAGTTTTACACTTTTTATAAAGATTTTGACTTGATTAAATAATGCTGGTTCCACTCGAAATTCTTTATTTTTAATGGGATGCCTGCCACATGTTACAGTTTTGTCATTTGGTATGACAGCAGTTCCAGCCCTCTGCTTCCCTTACGTCAATCAGCCTCGAGATAAAGTGATTTACTTCAATTGAAGGCAAGATTACTGTCTGTTATCTTTGGTGGACCACTTTTTATAGTTGCCGCCTGGATTATTTTAGTGCTTTTTGATTTAACAAGAAATAGAACAATTTAATAGAACACCCCATCGATTCATTCCATGATTAATGTAAGAAATACATAGATAGTAAATGAAATATATATGTAATAGAATAACGCGCTAAATTTCACTTTGTGATAACGAAAGAGGATGCAATAGAATGGTCAACTGGCGATTTTAGCGATTTCCAAAGAGTAATGATTGTGAGTTTTTTCTCGAAACGCAGATTAATCATTTCCAAAAACAACAACTCCTTATATGATATTCACTAGAAGGTACAAAAAATGCTATAAAACAATGTCAATATGCAGCTTAAGGTATCCGGTGGGCGAAAATGCTGAAAAGCTTTCCGGAATCGTAACGTCCAAGAGACCAGCCACAATGAAACAAGTGATAAAAGTAGTTTTCAGATATGGTGCAAGAAGAACATCCCAGAAAAAATAGCCTTATAATCGACTATGGGTAAATATTAATTCTTGAGTCGAACATTCACAAATACCACTGTTATGATGAACATGAAACATGAAATAAAAACAACAAGAAAACAAGCCATATGTGGATCTAATGAAGAGCGTCATTGAACCCTTGATGGTTGGAATCTGATTATAGTCAGATAGCCCATGAATTAAGATTACTGTTCAACCGTATGGATGGGAGGGTCAGGATTTCGCAAAAGCAGCCACGAAAACTGTTAAGTGGCAGTCACGAAAACTGGCGATGACAGCGTTAAGGTAGGGAGAATTTTCATCTCAGGAATTCTCCATCATACATGTAGAAAGATTCTTCATGATCATTACATCCAAGTTCACCCATTACCCTCTACAAGTTTTCGCGGATGGCATCTATCAACTAAACATTGTACCATGCCGTAAGTCCCGCAAATCATAGAATGGTTCGTGGAACATAACCTGCACAACACCAGATCTCATCCTTATAGAAAATTTATAGGTCGAGATGGAAAGGGTTGTTCGCAACGTAAATTCACTACCGTAAAATCGACAAGGATTACTTGATGCACGTTGAGTTGAAGTTCACGAGAATGATTCACGCCAGGTGGAGTCAATACCACGAGAAATATAAGCTGTATTGGATCTGCATTATAAGAAGGCGTTCCTAATATATTAATGGCTCAGTAAAAGTATATATTTCTGTGTCTACCTTCTTTATTAGGTACGAGTTTCTTTTAGTGTTATAGAAGGTTAAAATTTATCAAAGATGTTGGTCTCTTGGAAACCCATTCACTTCTAAGGCCTATACACTTGCATAATAATAATTCAGCTACAGGAAGAAATGGAGCCGGACACTGTGGACACGGAACGACAAGAATAGCAAAAAAACAGTAATCCACATCAAACTTTCATTCGGATGTGGATAAAAAGATACTGAACTCTCTGTACAGATCAAGTTCTTTTATACGCTGACGAAGGCAGCTTAGCTGCCGAAATGCGCATTCGTTCGAATAAAAGTTTGATGTGGATTAGTGGTTTCTTGCTATTCTTGTTGTTGTTGTAATAATTCACTGCAATTTAGTTGATGTCTAACATTGATGTTTAAACCTTTAAATATTTTTTAAAATGTATAAAATATTAAAAGGCACATATATTTAGATGCATTTTCAGTTGCATCTAATTTGCATGCAACATTCAGTTGCATCTAAAGGTGCCCGAAAGGTCCGATAAAAACGTCGGGTAGACCAATAGCTGCAAAAACGTTTAAAACTTAGATATATAGAGTATATGTTTTGTATTAATCTATATTCGTTCTTTATAGGCTCAAAACCTATCTTTAAATTTCTCAGTGTTCATGTGAAATGATATAAAATACACGTTAACAAGAAATTAACCCCCCCCCCCGGGGGGGGTAGGGGAGGGGGAAAAGGGGGGGGGGGTGTGTGTTTTAACCCCTTGGCGGGACTTTTAAATCCCCCCCCCCTATTTTTTAATCAAAAAATTGATTTTCTTGAACATAGAGCTATTTTATTTTCTAAATACTATCTTTTTTCATTTCTTATCATTTCCAGTCGAATCACATATTACATGACATTTAGTGCCATAGTTCTAAAAACCAAGTGACTGCCTTCCCCTAGACTCTGACCCCAGTGAGACAATTTGACCAAACTCGATAGTAATGTAGGTCTTGGCTAGAGAAATCTGCGTCACTCCTTTAAATACCTAAATACCACGTAGACCTTTTGGTCCCCTCTAACTCCCACCCCCGTTAAGTAAATTAAACACTGAAGGAGGACATGTCCATGGTAAGCTACGTTTCAACTTTATAGTTGAAAAAATGTAGAAAATATGAAGGAGACATGCGGACATTGTGAAACGATGGTCTATTCTTCCAGCTACTTGATGTCTTGATGCCATGATCATATCAACGAATTTTCAAACAATTACATTTCGAATTATCTCATAAATTGATGTTTAATCTTGGTAGCTTGATTTTGGGACCGCTATATATTATTATAGGTGACTAAATGTCCATCTTATGGAAACCAATTTTAAGCTTTAAGGTTGCTTCTTCAGTAGTTGTTTGCTCACGCAACCTTTCAAGCCAGAAATTTTGAAGGGGGAAAGCCTTTACAAAAGGCAAATTTTTTTTACTTCTTCTATCATTTCTTCCATAATATAGTTTAAATCGCCTCGAACCCGAACGTTCTGTGCCACTTGGCTTACCATTTCATTACCTTGCCGAAGCTTATGCCATATAATTTAGCAACTTGGTGTTTATTCTTGCTTTTCGAATGACGATAATTTGATTTGAAGTTCAAACCGGATGACAGTCGTGAACAGGCTTTGATGTAACTGTTAATTAATTTGCCCATTTATTCGTTATCAGCTGATTAACCACTCATAACGTTTGAGATAGATATTGATGAAACGGTATCGCTAAAATTACTGTGTAAATAGATACTGCAAGATATGAAGTTTGGTGAAAGAGTAGTTTACATGAGATCTCACAATACGAAATTTCGTATGATTACGGAAGTAATAAAGAAATAGTGAAGTCTATTTCCGTTGAATCTAACTTGTTTAATTGAATATTGGGTATTGTGAAACATTTCCTTTAATTTCCTGAATCCAGACTCTTAAGGGTTTTAATTTTTAATACACATATAAAGAATTAAAGTTAATTTTGAATGTTTTTATAAAAACGTTGCATTGGCCATTTGGAACCATTTCAATGTGATCATTGAGAAATTGCAACCAATTACACAATGAATTGTTTAACTAAATAAACTTTTCACATGAATCTTTCAACTAAATTTATTGTCAATCCTTTTGGGAAACAAATGGTTTCTTTAGGAACAAGCAAAGAAAGCTAAAAATAAATTTTCCTTACGTAGAAGGAAAAGTATATAAAAAAAAAGTTTAATGGCGCTTGATCGGGAACATCACTTCCAAAAGACACCTAATTTATTTCCTCTTTTTCTTGTTCACAAATTTAATCCACTCGCTCTCACATCCTCTGAGATTATTTTGTGGTGGGTAGCAAGGTGGGGGATTCGAAACGCCCTTCGATTTACTTTGGGGGCTTTCTGGATATCGTCCGAAGAAAAGAGGATTACAAAGCTTCATCCCACCGATGCACTCGCCGAATAAGAACCGTTTAATGGGGGAGAAGGGTGCCTCGAATAAGGGGTGATGATGGATCGACTGGATCGTGTTTGCATCGTATCTATTCCGAGAAATGGAACCATAGACCTGGGGTGGGGTCGAGGGAAGATCTAAGAGGAGGCGAACGGGTTAATGGACCGTTGAGGGAAGTGCCAAGGGTATTGTCGCCATATGGGAAAACAACTTTACCGAGTAGGAAAGGGGGGGAATTGAAGTTCTTATTGTTACTATCGTGTTTGTTTTGTTGTTTCTCATAAAAGAGTTGTTCATAAGGTGCTTTTAAATACAGTTCATTAAACTATGATGACATTTAATTAAGATGTCCTTGTCGGATAAAGCAGAGAGAGTTGATTATAAATTACTCGTTTGAGCTTCTTTCGTTGAATGCTACACATAAATGAACAGAGTGATAGATTCAATAGGCCCGGACTCTATTTTTTCACAATTTCTTTGCTGTAAACAAGAAAAAACCACAGGGAATCGTTGTTATAAGCTTGTTTTTGTTTATCACAAGGGTCATTAAAATGAAAACGAGCAACACAATTAATTAGCAACATAACTGTAATTCACTTTAAAATATACTCAGCAGCTTATAATTTCACATAACCTACTATGACATCTCTTTCGAGTCCTCGTCTCTAGAAGGGTGTTTATTGGAGGTGATAGCGTTTTTCGTTCCAGTGAACTCCACTGGTGCGATGCTTCTTCAGGTATTCCCAAAGTGATGTACGAGTTACTGCTCAAAATACCCGAGAATTTGACTAGCCCACCCAAACCAAAAAAAATTCGAGGTTCTGCCGCTAGATGCCTCTTCATGCATCTTTCAGCTGCTGCTCTGCCAAGTTTCGTAATCGAGGCGCATTTCTTTGTGAGTTATTGCTGTTTGTGATGCAACGTGTTCTTGGCTTTTACCAATTTCCAAATTTTTCGACCTGGTCAGACTATCAACAGGAAGGTTTACATCGAAGTTTTGATCGGTCTCTGTGGCTCAGTGTTGCACATATCACTTCTGATGCCCGAGGACGCGGGTTCGACCCCGGCCGAGGACGACGAGGATTTTTTCAGGGGGAAAATCCTGAGATCACGCACTTACTTCGGAAGGGAAGTAAACCCGTTGGTCCCGTGTAGTCGTTTGGCGGCTGGACGTTAAAGAGCCCTTGCGAGGCAAAATTTGCGGCCCCTATAACGCCGTCCTGAAATGATCATGGCAGTTGAAAAGGACGTTAATACCAAACAAACCAACCAGCCAACCAACATCGAAGTTTTGAAAAGACTGGGGAGGGGGGGCGGGGGGATTTCGCGCAAACGGCTTGAGTTGTTGACGAACAAAGAATAGTTGCTCCACCATGACAACGCGGCCGCACATATTTCGCTCATTGTGACAGAATTCTTGGCAAAAAACAACATGGCAATGATCCCCAACCCTCCCTACTCTCCCGACGTAGCCCGTTGCGACTTCTACCTTTTCCCTAATATGAAAGGGAGACATTTTGACTCCATTGATGATATCTAAGTGAGGTCGCAACTGGTCTTGAACACCATACAGCCTTAGGACTTCCAGGAGTTCTTCCAAAAATAGGAAAGTGTCTGGGATCGTTGCACACATGCCGGAGGTGACAGCAGAAATTAAGGCGAAAAGTACGTTTTCTGCTTTTTACAAGAAAAGTCTTGGAAATTTTTGGAAGCACCTCGCATTTCTATACAGATTTCAAGAAACCCATAGCATGCATATCTACAGTAAATCAGACGATTCTGGATAATTGTGTTACTCCAAACACAAATTTCAAAACTCCAAATTAATACTCCAAACACAAATT